>VWZY01013715.1:0-15313 GCA_013399075.1 Chloroceryle aenea | reverse complement strand
CAGTCCCCAGCTTATACTGGTACATGGGATTTTTCTTGCCCAGATGCAAGACTCTACAGATGCATAGCTCTACTGTTACATTTCATTAAATTCCTCCCCACCCAGCTCTCCAGCCTGTCCAGATCTCTCTGGATGGCAGCACAGCCTGCTGGCGTGTCAGCCATTCCTCCCAGTTTTGTGTGGTCAGCAGACTTGCTGACAGTTCACTCTGTTCCCTCATCCAAGTCATTGATGAACATATTCTATAGTACTGGTCCCAGTACCAACCCTTGAGGGACTCCACTAGATACAGGCCTCCAACTAGACTCTGTCCCATTGACCACAGAGATCTTTTTTGTGTTAATACTTTATCAAATAATGTTAATATTTATCACATTATAATTAGTCAGATGATACTGTATGAACATTGCAATAGGGAAATTCATAGACATCAATAAGTTTTCATATCCTTTGGAGATTTCTCACAAGTGATTGTCTTGTAAGATTTGAACTAAAATGTGTTACTAAGGGATCCTTGAAATATTCTTAAAATAACAAAGATACAAGGAAAAAATATCTTTAGTTCTGAGACTTGATTAATATTGTTAGCACACAAGTAGAACTTTGTGGTGCTAATTACATCATGAATTTTCTTATAGGTCTTCATATTACACAGGTATTAGTGAAAAAACTAATTTTTATGGTGCTGCAGATAGTCTGATGTTCTAGTTTGGCTATCTTTTTTTTCTTGTTAAAGTTCAGGTTACCTAATTCAAGTTACTTAATGAGTGGTGAGTATAGTTTTGACCTTTTTTATGTTATCAGTTTGTACCACTTTTATTGACTTGCATTTTTTATCATCTGTTTAGTATTATAAAGGGGGTTTTTTCCATGCTGGTGGGCAGAAGCTAGAAACGTGAAGAAGCAAAGCCACAATACCAAATTCAAGGACATTTAATACCTAGGGTTCATCTCTCCAAAACTTATTTACTTGTTTTAAGATTAATTTCAGAAGAAAATTCAGGAGAAATTCCATTATTCTGTTGAATACTCAGTCTGTCACTTTGCATAGCAATGAAGTCATAGTGGACTGTTACGGTTTAATTATGGAATGGGAGATATGCTTAATGTGCACAAATGGAATTTTTCTTGCAGAGTTAATGATGTCTCAGTCAGTATAGCCTTTAAGGAGGAGTTGCACTAAAAATTGTGATGCTGTGTAATAAGTAAGCTGCAGCTGTATTGGAAAGGTCTTGAAAACACTTTCTGCTTTCAGTGCCTCAGAGTAAAAATGCATCCAGTATTGTCATGGCTCTGCAGAGTGGCAGTTCAGAGTACTGTAAAGCAAAGGAGGTGTTCTCAAATACAACAATTTTTGTAGAAGTCGTGTAGCACTTTTCCTCTTGAAGCAGAAATATTGAAATCATTGCACAGATAAGGACAGCAACCTGAGGGTTAACTAGGTCTCCAGATGATGTTGGTGTTCAAACTGAAACTGTTACAAATTCATCCTTGCTGTTGCAATGCTGCCCTTGCATGTCATCAGACTGTCTCTCTCTCTCTATCAATTTCTTTTCATGCTGTATATCTTCCCCACTGCCTAGTTTTCTAACAGCATACTGAAAACTTCTACTGTCAGCAAAACAGACCAAGATTGGTGGGTTTTTCATCGGTGTGCTCCAGGTAGTTAATGAATATGATGACAGGACTTCCTGTCTCAAGGGGTGGAGAAGAACGGATACCTTGCTGTATTGCACATGTGATGTTATACAATAAGTTCAATATTAAGTGATGTGCATTTTCATATTATGGCTAAACTGAAATGTTTTGACACATCATTTAATAAGATTTGAGATTATTTAGGCACAAATTCCTGTCCACTGTGAAGTCCAGATTTTTCCTCATACTGAACCACTACAAAGATGGTACTGTATAATTTTTATAACACTTGCTATAAACAATAGAAAGATGTCTATCATTATACAATATATGAAAATTATTGTTATTTTTACTGCATCTTCACTCAGTTGTGGAGCTTTAACTGGGTCATTAAAACCAACATTTCCTTTCTATCTGAACCTAATGCTGTTTTCTGTGTTTTTACAGAATTATTTCTTATTCTAAGTTCTTAAACTGTGTTTTCTGAGAATCAGTAGCCAGTTCAGTTCTAAGACAGGCACTACAGCCTGTCTTGAAGTGAAATGTTGGGTTACTTTGGTCCATGTTATAAAATTCTGGCTCATATTGAGGTAGCATATTGTCCATACAAATAGTTCCTTTTTTAGCTTTATAACAGCTAGGCATTTAGGTAATTTGAAAATGTCCACATCCTTGTGACAACTGGTGAGTTGTTGCAAATCAACTGCATGGTTAAACTTGCATTCATGATTCTTTCTTGGCTTGTCTGACTGGCTTAAAAAAGTATTATTTTAGCAATAGTAAATTTGCTTAGCTTGTTTCATCAGTGATGTGTGTAAACGCTTATCTTCTGCATTATAGATTATAGAATTGAGGAATCAAAGGTTAAATTGAATGTTTACCTCTTGTTTAGGGTTTTTAATGATAAAAGATAAGCAAAAAAAGTGTAGTAAGAGGTAAGCATCACCTAGCAGTATCTCAAGAGTGGTAGTCATTCACAAGGAAAATTGTTTGGCTTTTAAGTGGCTATTATGTCACTTGAATAAAAAAGATGCAACTATCTTAGAACAAGTTGGTCACAACTTGGACAGGCTTGGCAATTACTTTTATTTGTCTGAATTTCTCTTCCTTTCTCTTTTTGTAGAGTTTTTCTAATTGTGGTTCAGCAGAACTGAGTGATACTTCACTCTGCAGTGACTCTGTTTTACAAACCGTAGAAGCTCGGTATGCTGTACAGGCCAGAAATATTTTCAAAACTTTGACTGAATGAAGCTCTGCCCTACAGAAAACTATGTGTGCATCTAGAGAGAATTGGGTTTAGTGCAACAACTGAAAAAAAGTAGCCAGTGGCCTGCTGAGAACTAAGGACAGATAGATTCTTATTCTAAACAAATATTTCTGATTACAAGTTGACAGGAAACATCCCTAAATCAATAGAAATCTGCACACACAAAGAGGAGAAAGTTAAGGAGAAAGACTTTTATAATACTATCATATAGAAAATTAGTTATGTGCTCCTGATGACTACACTCAAAGAATTGTTTTCTTTACCCTGATAGAGGAAGGCATTTAAGCAAAACAGTCATACTACTCTCCTTTCTTTCTCCTTCAGAGGTATTTTTAGAGCACTTCACAAAACTTACTGAGGTTATCTCATTAAACTGATCAGATGAGTAACTCATAGGTTTAAACAATTCTAACTTTAATATAGTGAACTTAAATCTCCAGAGGGAGACAATTAGATTATTGACTCTTTCAGGAGAAACTCAAACTGATCCACATTTGTTTGCTATAATTGCCTTCTTCAAATGCTGTCTTGCCAGATACCCACTAATTATACACAGTAAAAGATTAAGTGTTGGACAGAGATATTACTTAAGGATAACTATACAGAGTTAATAGTTAGATACATTTTAAAAGGTGAAGATCTAGGGAATGAGCATGCGTGCTCTTTAACTAGAACAGCATATTGGCCAGCCTGCATCTCTCCAGAAATGATCTGCTGGGACAAGCAAGTCATCCTGATTGAGGAGAGCTCTCAGTAGTCTTTGGGTTCTTCACAGGAACCAGCTGCAGTGAAGCTAATGCTGCTATTCCAGGAAAGCGTGAGGGAAGAAATACAAGGGCATATAAACACAGAAGCACCATCAATCCAATGTGTCAAGCTCTTGGGTATTTTTTTGCCAAGTGATTGTTTTATAACTTTACAGAAGAGCTTCATGACAAGTTATTTATATATAATTCAGCATACTACTATGTGTTTAGTAAATGCTAATGATTTTCCATGTCATGCTGTTTCTCGAGCAATAGGAAAGGTAATACAAGGACCAATTAATTTATATATATTCATCTCAGAAATGTAGTCAACTTTTAAATCCTTCAGGTGGAATTTCCTTCAAAGTTAATTCTTTGCTTCTGTAATAGAATAATACAGTAATCCTACTACTACCCCATAACATGCCACTTCATCTGTGTCTTAAAAACACACCTGCTGATAGCTTAGTTATTATGCAGACAGTACAAACTGAATAATACAAATAAATGTTCTAACTCATAAGAGTCCTCAGGTAAAATCCCTGTAGCTTAAATGCATTCCTTTTTTCTTCCTTTAGATTCCAGTCTGTATTTCTTCATGTTCAGTTTCTTTCTTAAACTGTTGGAGAGTGTTGCTGCTCATCTTCATGGTTTAGTATTTTCTCTAGGTTTCATATATTTGCTCTAACGATGAAAATTAAGGAGTTTTTGTTCTGTAACAAGATATTATTATATCTTCCTAAATTAAAATGCCTTCTCATGGTTTTATTGACATTGCCTAAGTTTTTATCTGTCCCTTTGAAACAGCAATTGTAAATAGAAGACTAAAATAGATGGTAAAGATTTAACTTACATAGATTCATTAATATGCAATATGTGTGTACTAAATTTTGAAGAGCAAAAGTGGTGAATCATCATGCAGTGCTTTGATTATTATTTTCTATTTTTCTTGCTCCTCATACATACTGAAGTCATATTTTTTTTTGTATTTCAACTTTCCTCATTTTGCTGTGCCTTTCTCAACCACACATTTCTTCCTGAATGGATGGAAACTTCTCCCATCTTGCCTTATATCATAAATTTTGAAAGACAAATCAGTATTCTTTAAATGAGCTAGCAGAGCAGATTCAGCAGTATGATTAATATGATTGAGACAGAGGAGGCTTTTGTCTTGTTGGAACTTAAAACAAATTAGAAGGTCAGCCTAAGAATTCACTTTTGCATGTTGTCAGGAAAGTTACAGAATAGTTATTATTCTGGAAATAATTGAATTGTATTCATCAGACAATAGTAGTACTAATCAAAACTGCCCTTCATTGAAGGCTGCAGCAAGGTGTCTGTGTCTGTTTAGGTGTCTATGATATCTGTGCTATCAGGGCACCTACACTCATCAAGTGCAGCTAATGAGGCCTCAGAATTAAGAGCTAATGCTTTGCAGGGTGTCAGGACAGTGCAGAGAATGAAGGATGGGAATAAATTGCTCAGAATTGCTCAAACCAGTGAACAAATATGATGGTCCATTCTGAACAAACTGCAAGTGCTGCCCTGTTTTGAACTCCACAGAAAGGAATTGCAGTGATTGAGTCTTACGGTTACAAGCATGAAGTTTTGCTATAGTGAGGTGATCATGAGAAAAAAGTAGAATAGCTTGTGCCATTTCTGTTACTGGAAGAAAAGACGTGATAGTCAAAAACTGTGTTATTAAGGGGGAAAAACCCACCAACATTCAAAGTGCAAACAATATCTTCAAGCTGAGGTAATAGAAAGGAAAAAATAAGTAATTAACAGAAAGGGGAAAAAAAATAAAATAAAAAATCTGATCTTACCAAGTAGTGGGGTACTTAGTCTGTCCTAGATGGGAGATTAAAGAAAAGACATAAGCTGATGTTTCACTTATTAAGTAATTTATTGGCAGATGCTTCTCATAATCAAGCTTTATTACTCTTTTTTACTTGTTTTTTAGAGAAAAGATGAAAAAATATCTATAAACCTATTAAAAAGAAGTCATTCTTTGATACATGTAGTATTGGTAATTCAGACAAAAAGTATGCAGCTTATAGTCTTTATTAATGGTGATACCTTTGTGTTACCAGATTCAAGAAAAGGCTAAGGAAGGATGTTACATTCTTTGAAGTCTTTAGCTGCAATACCCATAAGCTTGATTAAATCCTTTTCTGGTACATATGTCTCACTTCTCATTAAAATTAAGCAGGACATTTTTCTGTGTCTAATTGTGACATTTTTAATGTCTCTTAATAAGAACTGCATGAAATTGAAGACATTTAAAAGAAAAATATAGATGGCAACAAGCTAAACTAGGAATTTATTTAATACATTCTGGTTTAGATGCACACACACATGTAAGCAAAGGTCATAAATCTACAGCCCTCTTGAGTAATAAGGGAGGGGAAAGAAAATCAATTCTAATCAGGAGACCAGTGCTGGACTTCATAATAACAACTTCTTTGTACACCTGAGGCACTTAGTAACATTTCATATAAATTTTAAGTAAAACTGTTTAGTCTGTAATAGAACCAGATGGGAGATGTATAACTTTTTTTAGCTTCACTTCCCTTATTCCCAAGTTCTTGCTTTTGTTGTCTCTGCAGCCATTAAAATCCAGATTTAATAGAATAACCATGCAATTCACTTGCACGAGAGCTTAGGTTTGTTTTTGAATACGTTGCCATTAAAGGTGATGCTGTGTGAGCAGTCTTCCAAGCCATCACTGGGATATGCAATTTATTTTTTTATTTTATTTTTCTCATGTGTAACTTAATAAAATTAGGTTCATTCATTGTTCTTGAACTAATTTGCCTTGTACCTTTGTAATTTAAAATGCCCACAAACTTACAGAAAGGTAATCAATCCAATTTCTGTGCAGTTAATGGACTAATCAGAGGTAGTTAGTGATTTGATATGCTTGGAATTTGTTTTTTTCCTATGTCAAAAGTGGGCTCTGAGTTTTTCATCATCTTTTATGTTGGAAAAAATTTAGTGCCTCTGTACTGGTTACTGCTTAGTGGAAGTGTAATACTTCATAGATTCAATAAGTGAACAGGCAAAAGCTCTGAATATTAAGTATTTCCAATATGTTTTTTAAAAAAATGTGTGGGAGATCTTAAAAGTATGTGGATATTCTTTCCAAACTCGACTATATGGATACATTAAGGTGTGCCTACATATTTTTAAACTGTTGATTAATGTTAAGTTTGTAAGTACTTGAATTATAGTATGACTAGCATTGACATATCTTAAGGTGTTTTCTGTCACAGACTTTTCCCCTTCCTCCTTCTTTTTCCTATATTCACAAGTTCCTTTCTCTAAATTGGTGAAATTTTAAGTCCTAAATCTCTAAGCAAATGTATATATAGTACAATATTATTTTTCTTCTTAGTGTCCCATTAGTAAATTGCCCAATCTTTCAATCACACTTGACAACATAAGCAATCGGGTTACAGAGGTCTGTCCTTTTTAAACTGTAAAATAGTCATGTGACGCCAATATAAAGAGCTCTACTAAAAAGTGACTTTGCTCATGATTGTCTAATCATATAGGGAGATGTGCTTTATTAAGACAAAAGCTGGTTACATTGTTAAATGCTTACACCATGTTCTGAATGTAATCAAGATCAATCCAAATTTCCATGTCACAACCACTCTCAGATTTGCAACTGAAGTGAATTTTCCACGTGCCTGTCTTTTGTGAGATTTGTTGTTGATAAACTATAAATGCAAACCTTGGTGGATTTGTGTTCTTTATGAAATATTTGCTAGCTCATAAAGAATAAGCTTCATGAACTGCACTGACACTTTCTCACTTTCTTGTTTATTCATTTTAAGCACTACAGCAGTTAATTAAATTTGCCTAAAAACCATGTGTCGTTAAAAGCTGAGTTTCATTTCCTTTAAATGAATAGTAAATAACTACTACTAAAGCAGAAAAGATCAGATATTGAGAAGCTGGATAATTGTGAAGCTGAGAAATGTGTTTTTCCTACAATATTTTTCTTTCCATGTCGTCCTTTATAATTGCATTCCCATCTCCCTATTTATTTCTGTGTTTGCAGAGATTTATTGTTCATGTTTGGCAGTATGCCAGTACTGTGAACCATATTTTGCTTTGCTTTACCCACTCTGTATCCCTTAAATCAACTTTAAGCGGCTGTGTGTCAGGTACTAGTAAATGTGAAGATTATAAAAACAATAAAAAATAATTTAAAAAATTAGCTTGAATTAATTCACTATGTTAATACAGGGCTGAAAATAACAATGATAGTAAAAAAAATACTTAACTTTCTTGTGGTCTGTGGAAAAGTAGAGAATCTCTGCTGATGAAGATAATAAAGAAAGCTGCTTTAGAGAAAGATTAGAGTCATCATTAGCACAATTCTACTGGTGTCATACTCGGCAGCAATCGATTTTGGAAGATGGTGAGCGTGCCAGTTAGGTATGATGGGAGGAAAATCAGAGGTGTTTGCAGTAAATCAAGGACATTGAAACATGGAGATTGGAGACACCAGTAGCCAGGGTCAAGAGTAAAGATATTGTGTATGGCACGCTTTCTGACCCTATATTTAAGCTCATATAAGCTTGATTGAAGGTCCTTTATTCCAGTTTACAGCAGGGTTACAGTGCCTTTGCTCCTGTCATCTTAGTTGTAATAAAAGAGCTGTACTTTTTGTAATACTTGAGCTTTTGCCTAAAGCTTTGTTTCTGAACTAAAAGACAACTGTTCCCATTGGAATAAAATGGCATGAACTCCGGTGGTTTTGGTTTTCTCTTTGAGTGATTGAGTTTCTTTATTCCTTCCTTGTTGCTTCTAGAAGACACATTGCAAAGAGCAATTTTCAGAGGGTTTTTTTCAGAGGTTGAAAGGGAAGTGTATTAGTTTTTCATAGAATCATTAAGACCTTTAAGATCATCAAGACCAGTCACCTACCCAACATTATGATGACCAGGTCCTGAAGTGTCTCATCTACATGTTTTTTGAACATCTCCAGGGATGGTGACTCCACCACCTCCCTGGGCAGCCTGTTCCAGTGCCTCACCACTCTTTCAGTATAGAAAATTTTCCTAATATCCAATCTAAACCTCCCCTGGTGCAGCCTAAGTCCATTTCCTTAACTTTGACTCAATATTGAGTTCAGGTGAAGGGTGATAAAGCTAGCACACAGAAATAAGGGAGGCATGCTTACAGACCTTGTACTCAGTTGGGTAGGCTGCACAACTTGAGGTTTTGCAGACTAAGTTCCCAGCCTCCTACACATGGGAAAGGTAAAAATGAGGGGTAGATGAACAGTTTGATTCCATGCTATGAATTTATTAATCCAGGTTGATGCTATGGCTGGGTGGGGAAGTTAATGTTAAGTATAGTGCGTGGCCTGCTGCCTTAAGCCTGCCTGCTTAGTCTGAGAGAGAAGCTTTTAAGGAAAAACAATATGCTGCAAGTTCTTGCTTTTGGGCTTCATACTGATTAGCAGTAAATTTGGTTATCTGCTTAAGTGAACCTATATTTTTATATACGTGTTTTTAAACAATTAAGTGTATTCTTTGGAAAGTAAGAGTAGCATTCTAAAGAAAATTATGTCATTGGCATTGATGAAAAGTTTGACATCAATAGAAATAGTTTCTTTCATGTGACTCACAACAATATTCATTGAGGGTTTTTCCTGTATTTTTTTTAATACAGTGCTTCTTGTACCATCATTACAAATTAATTTAATTTTTATGCTTTTGCATTCTAGGTACAGAGATCCAGAAATAAGCAGTTACGTGAACTGTTTCCAGATGGATTTAGTATTCATCATGCAGGAATGTTGCGGCAAGACAGAAGTTTGGTTGAGAACTTGTTTTCTAATGGACATATCAAAGTTCTAGTTTGTACAGCTACACTTGCCTGGGGTGTCAATCTTCCTGCTCATGCTGTTGTTATTAAGGTAAGAGCTTCCATTACTCTGCACATGGGTATCTGTCTTGAAAGAAACCTGTAAAGAAGCAGAGATAGCAAAATCTTTCTTGTGGGTTTTGGGCCTGGAGGGGAAATGTCTGATTGACTTGAAATGTTATTTATATCTCATTAAACTGATTCTCTCCAGTGGGAGTCTAGTTTGATATATTTAAATCTTTACTATACAAAGATTATGAATGGATTAGTTAAAGTACACTTCTGAAATCATGCTATATTTGCCTAATTTCAGTATTCAGCTCATCAGGATTATATTCATGTGTATTTATGTTAATTTTTATTAACTTTTCCTCAACCAGGGAACACAAATATATGCTGCAAAAAGAGGCTCCTTTGTTGACCTTGGAATTTTAGATGTCATGCAGATATTTGGTCGAGCTGGACGGCCTCAGTTTGACAAATTCGGAGAAGGCGTCATTATTACAACTCATGATAAACTCAGTCATTACCTGACTCTTCTTACTCAGCAGAATCCAATTGAAAGCCAGTTTCTTGAAAGCCTTGCAGACAACCTAAATGCAGAGGTAACCTTCGATTTGTTTAAAGAAACTAGCAAACTTTAAAGGATTAAGATTTTTCTGAAACAAAAATGCAATATTGTCACACTTACAAAATCTAAAATGGAAATTTTATTATTACTGGTAGACTGTAGGTGTGTATGTTTAAGAGGAGTCAACTGTTATATATGCAAAAATGGATTTTTATAAAAGGTAGTAGGTAGTGGACATAGTACAGAGGGTCAAAATACCATGAAGATAAAACTGCAGAAACACAGCATTTACCTTTTAATCAGAAGTGCTTTTATTAGAATTTAGTTAGTGTTCTACATAACTGCACATTAAAATCCAGAAAAAAAAAGATTAAAGCATGCCTGCCTATATATAAACAAACTTAGCTTCATATGGTTGACTGCAGTATGGGATGAATAATGTACTTGGCTTGAACTCTTCTTTCTTTTCTCTTTTACAATGGTAATCAGAATTGCTTTCTTATACATAGCAAGTTCCCAGTGTGCTTCAGTTTAAATCTTAAAATTAATTTTCTTTGAAAATACTGTGGTTGCATTGAAACTACTGACCTCTTTCATGTTGAAGTGTAATGATTCAAAAGCTATCTCTTATAATAACCAATTAAAGCTATGTATATACACACACAGACACTTTTTACAAGGAAACCTGAGAAATTTAAGCATGTTTAATGTTAAATGGAGAAGATAATACTGTTTTTCAGAAATATTTTTTCAGTAAAAGTAAAGGAATTCAGCTAATCTGAAATTTCCAGTGACATCTTAAAACAGAACAAGCATCTTAAAAAAAAAAGACTATTCCTAATAGACCAAACAAACCACGTCTTTCAAAGGGATAAGCAGTTTTATCTTTATAATTCTTACATGTTTCAGTTTATTTTTACTTTTTTTGTCACTTTAAAGTTTAATCATAATAATGATTTTAAAAGGAAATTCTGGAACGGAGCAGAAATTGATACAGTGACCTTTTAAAATATTAAGATTTATTCCTTGATTCTTCACAGATGACTGAGTTTGATCATTTGTTTTTTGGTTTTGCTGATGGGGTTTTTTTCTTTTTCTGGGGGTGGGGCGTGTCTCAAGTTATTTCTTAAATTCTTGTTAACAGAAATATCTCTGCCGAAATATGGTCACAGAAGAAGAATAAGGTTTGACTGTATCCCAAGTATTTCCACAGACAGATGTGGAGGGACAGAAATATTGACACCTGTCTGTTCTCACAGCTACTCCTCTTTACCTCAAGGCTTTGAAGTGGTCTGAGTACAAAAAGGGAGAGAGAAATTTAACTCCCCCAGAACATGAGACACAAATGTGATTAAAAGGATCCATCTGCTATTTTCACATCTCTTTTTCTGGAACAAAGGAGAGAGGAAAAATAAATGGAGGCATGCTTGCAGCAGGCAGATGTAGAACTCTCAACCACTTCCCTTTGACAGCATCTATATGTTCCTGAGATAGACACCTGTAAATGTTCTCTAAGCAGAGCTGGGTGGACATTCAGTTCTTTAAAGTTGGATAGTAGTGACTTACACATTAGCAGCAAAAATTTGAATCCTAAAGTTGGTTGTGAATGCCAGGTTTACCTGTAGTTACTGTTCGGCACCCCAAAGAGTTGGTAGAGATGGATCTAGTCTTGGGAAACTGTGTACCATTTCAGTAGGAAAGAATCCAGCCAGATTTGTTCTTTTTTGTTAAGATATATGTAGACAAGTAAAATAAAAGAGTTGAATATTCTTTCCTTCACTCAAAGGATTTGTTTTTCTACTCTCTTTAATTTTTATATTAGAAATTTAGTCCTTCCATCCCACAGAAGGCCTTCAGGTCAGTAAAAGTTACAAAGACAGTGAAGTACTAAGCACCTGTTGTGAACTGGGTCAGAGAAGATCTCTGTGACTGACTTACTGTGAAAAATAAATGGCATGGCTGTATGCTTCTGTATTCTTGGGCTTGATCTGTACTGCTCCAGCTTGTCTGGAGGTTATCTGGATGTGCTGATGTGCCCCCCTGAATTATGCCTGGAATGTAGAAGTGAATAAGGAAAAAAAAAATATATATATATAATTCTGATCAGTGCCAGTAGAGGAACTGATCACCGTGCTCATAAGTAAGGTTGCCTGAAAGAAAAGATCTGGAAAGAGTCCTTTAGCAGTAGTGGAGATGAAAAGTCTAATTTTTATTTCTATGGCAAAGATTTTGTACCAAGTGATGATATTTTTATGAAAGATGTGATTGCATATGAGGAAAAGAAGATTTGACTTGATGAACCAGGAGTTCTAGTCCTATTTCTTTCCTCTCAGCTGAGAATGCTTAGTTAAGAAAGTATGAGATGTAAGCTATTAATTTTCAATGTGTAATATTCTGCAGAGTGGCACCAGAAAACAGACGATTTTTTTATGATAGCTTAAAGGAAAGGGGTGGGGGGCTGTGGGTTTGGGGTGGGGGGATACACAAATGAATTTACATTCATTGAACTTTTAATGAGAAGGGGAAAAAAAAAATCCAAAATCAATTGTATTTTCAGTATCAAAAAAGACATATTTGGTTACAGTAACACTTTAGGATTCTTCTCCCCTTCCTTCTTTTCCACTGTACAGTTGGCAAACTCTTAGTTTTAAGCCCTAGGTATTTTTCTGATGGAAGTATTTAGAATGGCTTAACAAAATACTTACATGGTAACAAGTGTCTGCTTCTGTTTCTGTATGTTACTGCACTAGGTAGTAAATTAAGGTACCAAACTGCTGCTAGCATTGACTTTGGTGTGGTTAGCACCAAAGAAAACAATGAAGGTGGAACAGACTGGTTGACTGTTAGAATACAAAATAATTTTTATTTCTCCCAGGCTTGTGATTTTGACAGACTTATCTTTGTTTTATTATTATTATTTCTTCTTCTTCCCCCTGTATTTAATGATAAACACTCTACTAGCCTAAAAGCTGTTAAAAAAAAATAATCACTGAAGACTTGGCAAGGTAAATACCATTCTCTAGCACCAGCTGAGTGTGTTCAAAAATACTTAAGGAAGAGGAAAAAAGTATCAAAAAGCAAGACATTAAAGGGGGAAAGAGGTCTGTGAGCTTAGAATACTAATGTCTCCAGTAATTATGAAGCACTAAAAATTATCTAAAGGAAAAACACTGAGTTGCAGCAATTTTAGATAAGACCAACAACAATAAAAGCAATCTTACTCATGAAGTTTTATTCAGTTTTTTTTTCTTAAAAAGAAAAGGATTTGTCAATGGAATCACGTATTTCTGTTAAGTAGTTTCTTTTCACATGTGTACACATAACTGAGATCCTTTCAAGAAGTAGAGGAAATGTCAATAGAACTTTAGTGATTTTAACAGTAATTGAGTATGCGAGTAGTTCTCTGAAAAATCATGCTAGTGGACACTGCTAAAATATTCAGAGAGGATCAGCAAAGGAATAGGGGCAGATTCTATGAAGGGAGCACGCTAGTTTACCTGCACAGTTCAGGCAAGAACAAAGTCAAAGGAGACATTTTATGACAGACTTCCATGAAGTAATAAGTGATATGGCAAAAAAATAGCACCTCTTCTGGGACAAGAAACAGGAAATATTGATTAAAGTGAGTCAGAAGGTTCAGAAAACACAAAATGATGCCAGCTGGGTGGTTAGACTGTGGAACTCTTTTCTGTGGGGAGTTGTATCTAAAAGGTAGAATAGTTCAAAAACTGTACAAAAATGGAATAAAAATCCATTGAAAGATATCAAATGCAAAGGCAATACCTTAAACTAAAGATGTTAAGATGCAGTAGTTCAAAAATTTGGGAGAAATTTATATGGTGCTTGCTTCTTATTCCAACCTTCTGCCCTTCAGAATTTACTACCTAATCTCAGAGACAGCCACTGACCTTGCTATCCCAGTGCATTTGTTCTTAAGAAAGCTACAGAGTGGGAAAAGCTGAAATATACCCAACTTCATTAAGTTAACACCAACATTAAGACTTTGTACATGTATTTCAGCACCTCAGTCAACTGAGAATTCTCTCCTGCAGGTTTGTTTTGAGTGTAAGTAGTAAATGGCCACGGCAAACTGGCATAGCCATGAAGGTGCCTTTTTTTGGTGAAGTTGTGTCACTGGGCATAATGGAATGTAAAAAAGGAATAAAATAAACAGCTGGTTAGGGAGCTTAGTCGAGAGGAGCAAGTCCAAGTCAGTTGACCAGCTGGCAAACAGAAAATACCTACAGCTGTATTTTCTGGAAATACAGGAAGAAAGATAAGATGCAGGGGATGTGGTTTAATTAGGCCATAAACTTTAACTTATCTGGGAACTATCATCAATAGCTCACACAGTGCAGGTCACCATTCCTTCCCTAATTGTTTCCATCTGATAAAGCCCTCCCTGACATCCACAGCTGGACCCCAGCTTGTTGCTGGGATGACTCCTTTCCCCTCAGAGCTTAGAAACAGAGGATGTGCGGTGCTGGGCAGTAGGTATACCTTCCCCAGGGGTGCTCCTTTCCTTGCATTTCCTTGGGATTTTGTTGTGAAGCCAGGTGCTGGCTTGTTTAGTTTGGACAAATCTCTTAATCTACCTTTGCCTTGAAAGAGTGGGCAACTGTTGTGGTTCTGAGAACTCCTTCAAAGCCCTTCCAAAGCAATCACTCGGAAGCTGAGTGACTGAACAGCTAATCTGGGTATGGGACAAAGTGCGGGCTGAGGGAAACTGAAGTTTCTTCCCTGGGTGTTCAGGGCCCTGACCTGAACTGCATGAGACCAGCAACCTCATCCCTTCTCCCCTCACCTTCTACTGCTGTGTCTGGATGGTAGAAAAGTTATTTGGAGTTAACAGATAATGACAACTCTGATGTAGTTCAGTTGTATTTATAAATAATCCTTTGGTTACATGTGACTGAGATTCTGTCCCACTTGTGACAATTCTAGTAGCATTAACAAATTATTTCAAAAGCCATACAGGAATAAGAACATGATCAGTTCAGATGCTGAAATGCCAATTCAAAATTTGATACATATATAGGAATTTTTCAACCATGTAATCTGACTCAATTCTACAGATATAATAGCAATTAAACATTCTTAAGTAAAAAAAACCAGTATATTACATTATGTTCTATATTATTATAGAACATAATTATTATATAATAGATATTAATTATTATATACTATATTACTAGATAAACAATA
>VWZY01013711.1:0-10899 GCA_013399075.1 Chloroceryle aenea | reverse complement strand
CAAGCCACTCTCCCGAGGTCTGCTGGGCTCACTCTCTCCCGAGGTCTCATTTGTACAATGTGTCTGCTATTGACTTTGGGCCAAACACTGATTTCAGTTATACAAGGACAGACCTGGGATAATTCCACTACGAGTTCATACTGTTGCATTTAAACTCAGATTTTAGAAAGACGCTGATGATTTTTTTGGTGCTTCCATTTTTGGACTCCCTAGTTCAAGGCAGCTTTAAGGCAGGATGAGCCCACCCTGTCTGAAAAGCAGAACAAGCTCAAGTGTTCTTGGGCTGGTCCAACCAAAACCAGCAATATGATATAGCAAAATGCTTGTATCTGTTATTTTAGAGAGCCACTTTGTGGCTATCACAATTGCTGAGCAATAAATGAGTAAAGCATAAAGGATCATTGTAGAATGTCTTGAAAAATCAGTATCATTACTACTTAGACATAGGTAATTTGCTGCTCCTGTAATGGGTGTCCACAACAAAAATAGCATATACTGCACCAGTCTGATAGACATGCACAGGATATGCACCAGACAAGAGGTCAATGTGCTAACAATATACCATAAGTTTTTGATAATTACTCAGCTTAAAGCTTTATTTTTTCTTTTTTACCTATTTCTTTGTAGTGTATTTTGTCACAATTTAGCGCAAAATGATAAATGAAATTAAGATTGTTTCCTTCTAGGTAAAATTACAACTGTTAGGCTTCCCATTCTTTTCCAAGGAAGTAGAAGAATACATTCAAAATGTTGATCCATCTCTTTTTTCATTTTTTTAACTTTCAAAGCTTTCTAAAAATATTAAACAGTCTTCTTAACTACTATCTCTGAACTTCTTGAAGTATCTCTGTAGTTTCGATTATTAGGTAGGAAATAAAACTTAGGAAGTGAAAATGCTCCTCATGGTTTTGGAAGCACTAAATTGCTTTACATGTTTTTTGGGCTTCTTGAACTTGTCTCTAGCTTTGCAGAATGCATGGAAGATGTGTTAATTTTCTAGCATCATCATGGATTTTTTTTTTAATATGCAGATGAAGATGAAGAAATTCCACAGCAAATTTCTGAAAGACCACATAAAAATTTCAGACCAAAAATGAATAGCTGCTCTTAGCCTTAGAAGCATTAAAGAAAACTGTGCTCGAAGTACCACTCTTCAGTGGTGCATGTAAATAAAAGCAGATGAGTTGTGCAAAAACATCAGAGAGGAGAAGGATCCACTCTCTCTCTCTCTCAGTGGGATCAGTTTCTCATTTCAGTCAAGTCGTAAGTGACTCTGGCAGATAAATCCTCCTTGCCTGTTTGTGCTTTTGTCTCATAACAGGCTTCTTGCATAGTAAGACACAATTTCATCCCACTCGGTGAGCTTCATAAAAGCCATGGAAACTAATGGCACCCCAGGGTCATCTCTAGAGCACTAGGAGAGTAAAGGATTGCACAAGCACTGTCACTGTAACTTGTCTCAACACTGGCATACTACCAACACAAAACTTTCACTGCTGCCATGATATTGCTGCTGCCAGTTCCAAAATATGTGACTTTGGTGGAATGAAGCAAGCTATGTTATGTTAATGGCGGAAGACAACAGCCTCTGCCACAACACTATCTGTCATTTAGGCTTTGTCTTCTCCTAACCAAGGTTAAATAAATAAGGCAGACAGCTGACATAGGTCTCTGATTCAACAGGGAAGTTGAAAAAGACATAAGGTTAGCATTGCTTAATTGTAAGAGAATACTCCGAAGAAAAAAATAAATCATTCTGTTTTGCCCTGAGATACTTAAACTTTGTCTTGTCTTCATTAACCTTGAAGTATTTTTCATTGAGAAAATACATCCTGTGAAAGGCAGGATGGATTTCAGCTGGCATTGCTTTTCTTACTTTATATTCACCATGTTCTTTGTGCCAGAAACCCTACTGAGTTTTTGGAGGTGCAAACTGTTGAGGCTGCAGAGGAGGGCTGACAGCAGAAAGCGTAGAGGCACCACTCCCCCAGATGAGTCCCTGCAGCTTTTTGGTGCAGCCTCATGCCAGTGACATTGGCTCTGGCACCACAGAGATGTGATGCTGCCTGGGCACAGCCACAAGGCCACCATAATGACTAGGCTGGCATCCAAGTCCTTGACCCTACAAACTCCTCAGCCCTGGATAAAATCAGCCAGTGAATACTTTAGTCCTGTGAAAATGCTAAACCTTGTCTCAGTATTCCTAAGAGTCAAAAAAACTGGTCATTACTAAAACACATCACCTTGCTTAGCCTTCTCCTTGCAGTTCACACTGGGTAGAGCAGCCAAGGATCCTTTGAAAGCAGTATTTAGAGGCAGTTTTGCAGTGGATTGCACTGTTTCTCAGGCTATGGTAAAATCCTGCAGCATAGTTACCAGCACATGAAGCAGGCAGTATCCCTGCAGCATTTAGTTTGTTTCTTCAAGCTGCACTTTAGCTTTCATGTGGAAGGAAAAAGGGAAGGCTTAATGTTTGGGGTTGGAATACAAGATACGCTCAAAAGCTGAAAGGCAATAAAACAATAAAAACAGTGAGTGAAGGATTTTTTATATATATCCTGCTGTTCTCCCTTTAAGCTAATTTGAGAATTTTGAAGGCTTGATTCAGGGTTTTTAAATGTCTCAGACTATCGATCATCTTGGTTTAGGTCATAGTACAAGACAATATTTTTAAATATATAAATGGTAAGTCTACATCTTCCATAACTTCAGAAGAGCTCCACCATTGCCACTGTCAGGTGCTTGCCTGCAACATTGGCCCTGAACAGTTGGTATCTTCCCCTTTTACCAGTTTGTGCCAAATTCTGTCATGTCCTGGCAATCTTTAGGAATTTCTCTTTATTCCTAATCTTAGAACAAGCATGGAAAAGATTGATACACATACCCAATAGCTGTCGTGTGTGAAGCACATTCTGGTTTTGGGGGAAACCACACCTAGTTTCACTGGCTTGGATGTACAATCCTCTTCCAGCCTTTGAGTTGTATTTTCTACTTTGTGAAACTGATGGCTGAAACTCAGGAAATAATGCTATTGAATGAGCTATATGACAAGGGCAATCCCTGCGGTGTCTCCTGCAGGTTCTGGTGGATGGTAGTTTCCTCAGTCATCTGTAGGAGCCAATAACACATTTGACACTCAAGGTTCTCATTAGCACAGATTGTTGCTTGAAGCTACACTCCATGGCACTATAAAAGGGATGCAGTGAGAAACAATAACAAATCAGTTTGTAAACTAAAAGAAGATGGAAGAACAAATCGTCTAAAAGATTTAATAATGAAAACGTACTGATTTTGATACAAAGGGACTCAAAATATTTGCAGCAAAGGAAGTGCTTGGAAGGTCATTGGTAGGATACCACATGCACTAACAGTTTTCTGTGATGAACCTGAAAGATTAGACCCAGACTACAGGAAAAAGGTAATCCTTTCACCCCATGTAGTGCTTTGAAATGAAAAGGTTAAAAAGGTGTAGGCTTCATGGATGTCCAGCTTGGCTTTCTGTTTCTGAAGAGGTCCTTGTGCATGACACCACTAGAACACAGCTTTCTGCTCTTACCTGCTCAGATAGGACCCCCACTCCCCTGAGCTTTTCCAGTGTCACCAGTGCTTTTCTTCTACATTCCTCCAGTAGTTTCTTATCTCATTGAATGCCAGCCCTCTTACAGCTTATCCCCACTACTCTTCTGCTCACTCTGTAGGTTCAGGTTCCCACCTCCAGGCAGCAACGAGGTGATGCTTTCTGTAAAAACAGTTGTTCAAACAGCTATTTAAAATGTTGCGCCCTGCTTGGAGAGGCTCTCTAACCCATGTATCTTCAATTTACTTGGAATATTATCTTTTGCAGGAGAACCTACAAACTTGTTGACTGTCACCATGAAGCATTTCTTGATGTTTTCATGTGTCCCCATCTCTGCATACCTCTGTGTCTTGCCCTTCACATGCCCTGCATTTCTGTTTGGTGTTCTCCTACACAACAGCATCCCAGCTCTTCTTACAGTGACAGAAATAATAAATATTAGCAGAAAGCCCCTTCAAAGCTGAAGAGCGAGCTTCAAGTGCCAAGGATAGCATTGCCTTAGCAAAAATGGTTTATGTTAGAAAGGAAGTGCCATGTGTAAACAGGGTTTGGGCTGGTTTTTTTTTGGTCACAAGTATTCCCTTATGTGACTGTGCATACCCTGTTGCCACATCTCCCGCCTTAGCTGGACAAAAATCTTGGCATTCAGTTGAAAGTACAATGTTCATCTGGACAGCATGTTTACTCTGTGACTGCCTCTTACAAAGAGACACACTCTGCTCAGGCTGTTGAACCCTTTTCTCATTCCTACAGATCCATCCCATTTTCAGGTCTGCACAAATACATCAATAACTCCATTAACACAGCAATTGTTTGGAATCTGTTAGCATTTCATCATAAATTTGACTTTTGACAGATTTATAACCAGACTGTAGAAATTAACTGCTGGAGGAAATGTGCCATTTAGTCCTAACATGAGCACACTTTATTTTTCTACATGATTGTATTTTTTCTTATCAGACTGTTTTTAGAGGCTAGGAAAATAACCTTATGGTTGTTTTAATATATTACTTTTAAAGTGAAAAAACCTCCAACCTTTATATAAACATATAAACTGCTTGTCACAATGACATCTTTATTGCATAGTCCTCTCTGATGTTTCTTGAAATGAGGTAGTGATTAAATGACAGTTTCTGTATCAGCACATTAAAATATAACTTCACTGAAAAAATAACAGCTGAATAAAATAAGGTTAGCAGGTAAATAAAGTGCCAGAACAAACAATAGTATTGATAGATGGAAGGTAGTTCTTCCTATTGCAACAAATACGCTACCATTCATTTTCACAAAACCAGATTGATAGCAGATACTTGTTAAGGACAGCACTCCATTTCCTTAGGAGTAATCTGAAGTTTTGCCACAGACTTTTGCTGGTGAGCTCAAGGTGAAAGTGAAGTAGCACACCTTTTAATGCAGCTGTTCTTTTATCCAGCAAAGTATATGCCCATCCAAGCCATGAACACTGAGTTTCTCCAGGAGAATGCTGTGGGAAACAGTGTCAAAGCATTTACTAAACTCCAGGTAGACAACATCCTCAGCCTTTTCCTCATCCACTAATTGGGTCACCTTGTCATAGAAGGAGATTACATTAGTCAAGCAGGACCTGCCTTTCATAAAACCCTGATGACCAGGCCTGATTGCCTGGTTGTCCTGTACATGCCTTGTGATGGCACTCAAGATGACCTTCTGCATAACATTCCCTGGCACCCAGGTCACACTGATAGGTCTGTAGTGTCCCAGGCTCTCCTTTGCAGCCCTTCTTGTAGATGGGTGTCACATTTGCTAACCTCCAGTCAAATGGAACCTCTCTGGTTAGCCAGGACTGCTGGTAAATGATGGAAAGTGGATTGGTGAGCACCTCTGNTTGTCTTTTATGGCAGTTGCCAGATTAATTTCTAGTTGGGCTTTAGCTTTTCTAATTTTCTCCATGCATGGCCTCGCAGAATGTTTGTAGTCTTCCTGAGTTACCTGCCTGCTCTTCCAAAGGCCATAGACTTTCATTTTCTCCCTGAGTTTGGGCCAAAGGTTCAGTCTCAGGCTTGTCTTTTTCCCTACCGGTTTGTCTTATGGCACACCACTGACACTCTCAGTTTTATGTACATTCCTGCTGAAACACTCTCCTGAAGTAGGGTTACTGAAAAGGATTATGATGTTGACTTTATGTGAAACATCATCTATAATAGAAAGCTTGCTTGCTCCTTTCATAAGCTTCTGAATAGTCTTTATTGTTCCTGCATCTCTGTGAGCAGATAGCATTAAAGAACTGAGGAGATTTTGCACTTATCTGCAGAATTATAATTGGATACTTCAAATTAATAAGAAAAATCCTTCAGAGAAAAGAGGAACAAAAATAGATTTTGTTTGATTATGTTATAATGGGATGTAAGCATTTCAATTCTCAATGTGATAAGGAAATAGTTGAGTCAGTATTGTTACACATCCATCAAGGCAAACTTCATGGTACCAGGTGGAACCTGTAATACAATCTTCTGCCACAGAAACCTTCAGAAGCAGTAAGGCAGTCATGCTACCTGGTCTATGACTGACTGCATCTAATCAGAGTTAGACATTTTGTTATTATTTATATTCATAATTGAATACAGGTTACAGTAGTAGTGAACCACAAGATCAGCCCTCACAGAAAGCATCGGACATGAACAGGAGAAGGGATAAAATCTAGATTTTACACCCAGAGGCAGGGAAGACACTGTAAGCCCATCCGTATTAGCTGTCCAGGGGAGCTTACTGCTCCTTGACAAACCTGCAGTTGGATTTTGGGAGCTGGAAGGGCGCTAGGAATAGCGTAAGGATTTGTGTCTGGGCAGTTCCTTGAAAGGCAGAAATCTGGCTTCATAATCTTCATACTGTTTGTGTATTTGTCCTTTCAGTTCTGTTGAGGTTCTTTTTTTCCCTTTTTATTAAATTAAAAGTCTTTTTGAGTTAAAATCATCGAGTATGGTTCTTTGCTCTATGCAGAAATTATGCTGTTTTCATTAGGGTGCTCCTCACCCTTTCTTGCAGAATCAAGGCATTTGAGACTTGAGGAAAGAACCAAAGTCCTCTGCTTTACCAGTTCAAGTCCCTTCCTCCTGCCAGGAGGGAGTTTTCCAGCTAGGTCCCACATACTTTTTCAGGGTATCATGCAACTGCAAATAGTGTAGGAGACCCTTTCTCATTGATTAGGTGGAGTTATGACACCAATGGGAAAACATGACTTCCCTAGTGTTTTGGTGCAATCAGTTCCCCTGAGGTTGGTATCTATGCCCTGGCACGCACAAGGTGACTTCTCACCTGTCCAACAGATTATTTCTTTATGCATTGCCCCCCCTAGATATACACTGGAGAAGGAAGTGGACTCTGGGAGGAAATTGCTTCATGAAGCTTCATCTTCTCTTTTAAATCTCCTTTACAGTTTTGAGGGCCTGCTCTGCATCTGCACTGATGATCCTTCC
Organism: Chloroceryle aenea; assembly: GCA_013399075.1. Classification (NCBI taxonomy): domain Eukaryota; kingdom Metazoa; phylum Chordata; class Aves; order Coraciiformes; family Cerylidae; genus Chloroceryle; species Chloroceryle aenea. The sequence continues at coordinate 3,870 of VWZY01013711.1, read as the reverse complement.
CCAGCAGTCTATAGAGACCTTTCAGAGCTCTGTGGAGAATCTACAAGATATATGGTAGTAAGGTTCCCTGTGATGGACTGCATCTTATCAAATGTATTCCAAGTTGTTTTTCATGAGATCTGCCCTTGTTATGAATTTCCACCCCAATGAGTTATTTACCTTACCTTTGTGCACAGCAACCATGAAAAAGATCAGGGTGGAGTCTCTGAAGCAAGGTGAGCCAGGAAGCCTTGCACCACTCAGGCTATTTTGCGTGGTGAGATGTTCTCCAGCACACGAGAGGACTCCACATTGGTTAAAATTTATTATATAACGGTAGTTGTATTCAGTGCCTTATTTGATGTCTGATTTAATCTAAGGTCTGTAAGTTTTCAGACCCTTCCACCCATTCCTGGCATATTGAAGGGTGTTCAGGAGCCCCTCAGTAGTAAAGGTAGCAGTAAAATAAAAAAGCAGTAAAGTCTTATCTGGCTGTTACCTTCGCATTCCTGGGTTTAGACCTGTTTTTCCTGCACTGGTTCTGCCTACACATTTCCTTTGCACTTCCTTTCTTTTCCTTTTTTTGCTGCCCCTCCCCACCACACACAGATTTTGCCTTGGGACTCTCTGTCCTATGACTACCTTGCATTTTGCCATTCACATCTCCCCTCACCTGGTGAATGGAATGTTTTATAAAGGTCCTTTTTTGGGTGCTTATCACAACATCACATCACATCATTTTAAAGTGAAAGCTGACATCTTTCATGGCAATGGGAAAGAATGCCTTGTCTCAAAGCCCAGTTTCAACCAAGTCTGTCCATGCACCCATGCACTTTTCCACAACCCATGTCGCCCCTCTTTTTCTGAAAAATCTAATGTTCACAAGCAGTAACTGCATTTCCTCACTAACAACCCCTGAGCTCTGTGTGTCTGCCCATATTTCCTCTCATCTCAAAGTTAAATGAAGAGAACAAAAATTGTTCCTGATCAGGCTGTCTTTAGCATGTGTCACCTCTTGACCTTCCATGATGTTGTGCAGGCCTGGCAATCACGTGCCTGCCAAGTGGGTCAGTCTGTTGGCCTATCAGGGAGGAAGCGATTGGGTAGTGCAGCAAGCTGAAGCATCGTCCTTTTTTTTTTTTTTTTTTTTTTTCCTTTGCTTTGCTAAGGTTGGACTTCTGTGGGGAAACCACTGCTGAGTCCATGTCATAGAGGGAAGAGGGACATGCCGCCTTGGTTCAGCAAGAGTTTATGTACTCTCAGTCTTTCCTGAAGTTTCTATCTTGCAGACGCAGCAATTTCCTTTTTCCTTCTTGCTGGTCCTGATCTTCATAGAGATAGTGCCAAAGTGAGAAAGCACTGTTAGAGGGCCAGAAAGTAATTCCACTAAATTGTAAGCACTTCATCCCAGCTGCTGGCTAAACAGCAAGCTCCTTAAATGATCTTCTGGGAAGGTCCCAGGAATCTGCTACACTGCATGTTATTTGTGAAGAGGCTGAAAAAGAAAAAAATTGTGACTAGATTCAACAGCCAGTTTAGTGTATTACATCACTTAAGCAATATGAAAAATTCTGAAAAGCTCCATGAAAGAGTCTGTAAATGCCTCCTGTAAACATTTGGGTTGTTTGCTTTTTTTCCTCTGAGGTTTATTTGATGATGTTGGTAGTTGTTTTAAACTTGTGGTATGTTCACTGCTACACGGATGCAGTTTCAGCTCTGGAACCATTATGAAGGATGTGAAACATATCCTTCTACACACCTGATAAAATGGAAATTCTTGTCTGTTCAGGAAGGGGATAGTTATTGAGAGCTCTCAGGTTTTGACTTCGGTTCTCCTTAATGGTACCCATAGGGCTTTTACTGCCCACAGCTATGCTGGAACCAGCAGTTTTCTTCACTCAGTGCAGTACATAAATGCCAAGGTTTTCTGCAGTCACAAGTGCTTTGTAAGTTCGGCTTGTTGAGGATGTCGGAGTGAGTTGAAGAAGCTCAGTACTCAGTGGGAAGAAAATGTAGATGGCTTAGCTGAGCCATAGATAGGTTAAATGCTACAGCCAAGGTTACATGGAAAATCAATCTACCCTTGTAGATCAGGGCTGGACATCTTTAAACTGCCCATCGGCAAGTCAAGAGATAATTGGATTAGCTTTTAAAGAAATGAATGAGCTTCAAGTGAGGGAAAGTGAATTAGTTAGAAAGGCACTTAGAAAACTTTCTTCAAGGGGCTCACACTATGTCACCCCAAATCTTGCTTGTGTGTCCTCTTTCCCACTCCTTTCCTCCCTCTAACTCTCCTTCATTCCATGCAAGTGTCTTCCTTTTCCATTAGCATGAGCTGGAAGTAGGCTTTGCTTAAGCCTTAGAGTCAGAAAACAGTGATAAGCAGAAGTATTTGTTCTGTTCTATCACAGTAATATACCAGTTTAGTACACAAAAGAAGACTGGAAAGGCCCTAAGTGGCCTCCCAGTGAAAATGGCAAACCTTAATTTGTGCTGCAGCTGCCACTTGGCTTCATCTCCATTGAGTCATAAGCATCACACTAGTCACCGTGCATGACTTTGAGTGTGTCCTTTGATTTAACACCAGCTTTGCAAAAACACAATTCAAAGAGGAAAGGTTACCATTCAGGTTGCAAAACCCTTCCCTCTGTACTCAAGAGATCAGAGGGGTCCTCTCAGCAGACTGAATCACCTGTGCAGGGCCTGGGACTCTTGCTGCTGTAGCCACTGAACTTCAGAGGGGCATTTTGGAAAGCAAGAGAGAGAAAGAGGGTGGGTTTTTTTCTTTTTCAAGAAAAAAAAGGGGTCAGAGATTCCCCAGGTAAGCTCAGAACTACATGAAGTTGTATCTACTTGACATGAAATGATCCTAAGGTATCTCTATAGTAGTAACTGATGTTTTAGAGAGTACTTTTTGAAAGATACAATAGCTCATTTTTCTTCTTGTTAATGACATTAGTTAGGCAGTTCCCATAGGTGGGAGAAGATCTCATTGTTTTTCAGTGCCATTTGCATTAGTAGGGACTTTGTTTATACTGCCTGCAGATGCTTTTTTAAGTGTGATGTTTCTAAATTTAGGGAAAAAAAAACAAAACAAAGTAGAGTATGCAGTGTTTTCAGATGTTATCTCATGCATATTTTCAGATTTCTTTACAGCATGTAATTTAGTCCTTGCAGGGGTTTGATATAGCACTATAGAATAAACCAGCTTCTCTGTCTTGAGCTTATATACCTGAAGAAAACATTATAGAAAGGAAAGGAGCTAAGTGAATGAAGAACAATGCACAAATACACTGTCTACAGCTGTGTTCTACTTCACCAGTCTTGATTGTTCCCCCTACACATCCTTCAAGCCTTGTTTTGGCGTTAGTTATGGACTGTATGAAATGGGCTCTGATGAAAACACGCTCACAAACACCATATTTCTTCTGCTATGTGGCTTTAAGTGAAACTCAAAACCATAGTTAGTGTTTCTTGTATTTAATTTCAAAATGGTCTTACAGTGCATACATTGAATACTGGCTATATGCCATAAAAACTATGCATCCATTGCAAAGCAAATATCAGAATTAACTCACTGGAGACTTTTTTCCTCCCCTTACTCCATGGAATTATAAAACACAGGCAAAACAGAAATGTGTTACCAGCGGATCTGTAATAAAGAAAAAAACTCTTGTACAAGCTTTATACAACAGTTATGAACTCGCAATGCCAAAAAAGTGGGTAGAGGCACTCCTTGTAAATATGTGTAAAGCCCTTGTACCATGAGATTTCTCTGAGAGCTGCAGATTATTCCCATCTCTACTAATCAGTTCAGAGCAGTTGCTTGCTATCCAAAACTCACAAGATGCTGGGAAATAACTGTTACTTTAGTAACATAGAAACATAGAA
>VWZY01013710.1:34642-52515 GCA_013399075.1 Chloroceryle aenea | reverse complement strand
ACTCGCTGAGCTCCAGAGGTCCCCACCGTTCTGTGATGTGCTACTGGAATGAAAGGTGGTCCATGGCCAGAGCTGGAGTGAGAACACAGACCAGATTACCAGAAAGCCGGGCTTGAATTTATCCTCAGGGAGCATCAGCTGGGTTCACAAAGAGCTGCTGCTGCCTGGGTGTGCTCCGAGTGTACTCGGGATGAGGAGAAGGCCGGGCTGTGAGTGTTCCTGTCTGTGTGCGAGTGACCTGGGGAGCAGCTTCCTTCCTGAGTGCCTGCAGTCGCCGTTTGACATCATCTGGCATCATCCAGCAAGGTTCTAGAAAACTCTTGCACCTTGGGTGCTTTGCTCGTGTTGTTTTGAGTTCTTGGGGTTTGTTTCTTTTTGCTTTTGGAGCAAATGACTTACACCATTCAGCTCCTGGTGCTCAAAGAAATAATATTATTTCCTTTTTCTTACCTCGCCTTTGCCTCCCCCAGACAGATTTAAATAACAGCAAGGCTCCTCTTTAAAATGATAACATCCAGGAAATTAAAAGTTAAGCCTTCACTGTCCATAACTCGGTGTCTCTGCTTTCCCCTTCTCAGCGGTGGTGTAAATGAAGGATGAAGCCTCAGCCTGAACTTTCAATTTCCTGGCTGTTGTCAGTTTGTCTCACAATGCTGCCATTTAGACCATTTTCATTTCTGGAGAGGATTCATACACAATATATTATAGAAAACTAGTGAATAGCCAGAGGCAGAAATTAAATATTTGGCAAAGATTCGTATTAACCCAAATTGCCTCGATGTTTTGTTGAGCGAGCGACGAGATTCAGAGTCTGGAGTATTATTAGTGAAATGCTCCTCGCTTGCAAAGGGATTGCTTAAAATTATATCTTAGAATTTCTGCCATCTTGATAACTTTGCCTTTGGTAGTTAAGGAGTCGTCTCATCAGGACGTGTTCCTCCTGGAAGAGGGGACCTGACTGCTGGGGGCTCGCAGCGCTGGCCTGGCCCTGCCGGTGCAGGGGAAGGGCAGCAGAGACTGGGAGGGCTGGGAAGGGTCCTGGTGCTAAGGATGTGCTGGAGGAGTTTCTAGAGGAAAGGCCGGGCTAGCAGAGGAAATCAGCAGGTGAAAAACCCACGAGCACAGGTCAGACTTAAGAGCAACTGATCCATTTCTGCCAAAATCTAATTGAAATATTTTACAGAAGCCCACAGAGCACTCGGGTGTCCCCCTCCGGCTCGGGAAGGGCTGTTGGCCAGCACGGCCTTGGCAGAGCTAATTTACACTTCAGCCACTCGCCCTGCTGCCTGTTGCAGTCTCCAGAATCCCTCCTCTATTACTGTTCCACAGATCCTCCCAATCTGGAGGAGAAAAAATGACAGCTTTTTTTATTGTTTTAAATTCATCTTATTACATGCATCTTTCAGGAAGAAGTGATAGATGAGCGCGCTCTCTTCTTTTTTTTCTTTTTTATATCAATTCATATTTTTTTTCCCTGGTTTTTACCTTTACTGAGTTAGTATCTTACCAGTCTGTTCAGTGGTCAGGCTTGTGGCAGGTGCATCTTTCTTTATTGCTTTGAAAAATGGGGTGCCTTTATTCTTATTAAACTCAAAATATCTTAAATGAATTTCAGATTTATATGTGGAAGTCTCACTATTTGCAGAATGAATCATAAATGCCAGTAATGCAATTTTAAAGAGACGTTTTCTCATATAAGAAGAAAAATCCTTGAATCTAGGTATCTGGCTTACCTGCTCTGCCCAAAGGTGCTGTGAATCTCCTTCTCCCTCCTCTCTGTGGGTCTAACAGTAGGAAGATGTACAGGAATGGAGAAAACTAAAGAGATTTTTCTGGCCGTCTGCGCATCGGTGGGTGTTGTGTGTTTGTTGAGGTGTTGAGTACCTTGTGTACTTACAAGTGCATGCACAGATAACCAGGGCTAACATGATCGTCGGTGACAGCAAATGGGATAGAAAGATTTAAATAAATATTGATTTTTCACGAGGCTGATTTTTCTTTTGTGGTGTGTGCTCTCTCAGGTGCAGGTACCAAACCCGGCTCTGCGCGCTGGTCGCTCTCACCAGGTTTTTGTGATGCTGTCAACAGCTTTTCTGAGGGATAACTGTGTGACCTTTTTTCCTGTTCTTTTTGATGTTGAAAAAAAGCGACAGGTTGTGGGTCTGGGAGGGAACTGGAGATGTTTTGCTTTTAAAAACTTTCTATGGCTGTAAATGAGGCTTTATGCACAGATTTTAGTCCAGAATTTGAACCCCTCTTCAGTTATTTTATAGTGATCCCACTTGAAAAAAGCAGCCTAAGCTGTTCACAGCGTAATTTTTCTGTCCCTTCAAGCATTAAGACAGGTCTTACCTTTTCTATTGCCTTTTTTCTCTGTTTGCTAAATTTTAGGGTCAAATACTGCTCTCTTTAGGTAGGAAGAGTTTCAAATTAATCCACGTTTCGGAAGGCGGTAAATAAGATCCAAACATTACCCAGTAGCTGGGGACATAACTGGTGTTCTTTCATTTTCTGTCAAACCCCAAGTTCAGAAGATGGATATCCATTTGCTATTTTCACTTCCATTATTTTGACTTCCATTTGTCCAGTTTGTGTGTAACTGTCGATGGGGGTTCTGCGTGCAGCCCAGCTGTTGAGACCCAGAAGTCAATTAGCAGAAAAAAAGAAAAGAAAAAGGTTTATGAAGATCCAACTAAGAAAAAAACATAAATCACTAAATCAAAAGTGAAAGTTTCTGCACTGTTTCCTAAAAGAGCAGATGACAACGTGCTTGGAGAGAGCACCGGGTGCAGACACAGGGGGTCCAGGTCCTGCCTCTGCTGTTGGCCAGCTGCGTTACCTCGGACAAACCATTTTACCACCTTTACACTAAAGTCCTTTCTGAATATTTTGTGATCTGCTTGTGAAAAAGCTGTTGTGTTTGAATGTTAGAGTGACGTGGTCTTGCCCTTCCCCGAACGCGGGGACTTGACCCAGCGAGTGCCCAAGGGCTGCACCTTCTCCCCCTTGGACTCTGCGCTGGGAGCCTCCAGCCCCTCGGGCGTGCGGTGAACATGACTCGTGCCAGTCGTGCTCAGAGGCAGGGAATGCAGAGTCCCCTCAGAGGGTCTTGTTTTGCCTCGCTGGCAGCACGCTTTCCCCGAACCAGCCCGTGCACGTGAAGCTCCCCAGCGAGCGTGACAAACCGCTCGGGCCTCACCGTGCACCGGGGAGAAAACGGAGGTGGCTGTTTTAAGTCAGCCTTTCCTTAAACCCTCTGGAAAGACTGCAGAGAAACTTCAGTACAAAGCAGCCAGAGGTGACTTTGTCACTGTAAGCCTATTGTCTTTAACTCCTTTGAGGTTAAAAATTGCCAGGCGTGCAGCGCACATAGCAAGCCCTGCGCCAGCAAGCAGCTGGATTTCCCCGGTGAGCACCCGAGCGCTTGGTTGGGTGGGAGACGCGTGCCCTGCTTCGGAGGATTGGGTGCCGAGGTGCTGAGGGTTTGGGAATGAACAGCGTAGGCTTTTGCAGTCTTCTCTTAGCCAAGTGGGGCTTCATCAGCAATGACGAGCTGAGTGAATAGGCGGCCAGAGTTGCATCTCTGCACACGTAGCTCGTGCAGCAGCACCGTGAGCATGGCCGTGCGGCACGGTGGCGGCAAGAGCCGGCGAGTTCGTAGGAGACCCTGAGCTACGTTGGTAGCCAGAGATCCTCTCCTGTGCCCGGCTGAAAACTGCGGGTCGGGTTCGTCCCAGCAGTGGAGAAATGTCCGTGCACGTGCAGGGGAGCTGCTGGGCTGTAGTGGTTGCAGATAACACGTTCTTTACTGCGCTCTAATTTTATAGACTATTAGGGAGATGCTATAGTTTTGCTTTTCATATCAATTCATAATTCTTTTTCTGGGTTCCCTTTCCTCTTCTGCTTAGGATCTGAGCTCCTGGCAGATGCATTTTTCCTTTTTTATGTTTTGTTGTCTGTCTCTCTGTTTTCCCCCTATTTTCTTACTGCCCTGGGAAAAAATAATGCAGGTCTTTATCACATTAAGCTTGCACAGTGCAATTTCAATTTATAGCTGAAAGTAGCCCTATCAGAAGAAGAAGAGGGGATTTCTTTTCTCTGCTTTTTGTTTTATTTTTTTTCTCTCAATCTTACCTACACGAGTCGGGCACAAGTATTGTTTAAAATTTATAGAAAGCACATGATAATTGATAAGGGCACTTCAGCAGCATCCAGCACCATCCTTTGTGGTGCAGAGTGAACCGTTGTAGGACTTAAGCTAAAAATATTGCATTAACACTTAGAGAAAATGAAATTTTTATACTTGATTTGCTCATGGTCATATGGTTGCAACTAAACACAATTTGAGCTGTCACTTCGCTGCAGAGAAAAATATGCAATTTTGGAATATTTGAAATGAGCTTGATATTAGATTCTATAACTCAGAGTGACACAGGAAATAGCGTTTGCAACATGATTGGTTCATTACTATTTGGTAATTGCAGTCCATCATTTTAAAGGGGAAACTAAACCACAAACAAATGATCTCGGCATTCAGCGGTCTCTGCATCCGAGTTGTCATTTTGGGGACGGTTTTAGCAGATGCAAGTTGTGTATGTTTGGAGGCTTCTATTTTCCCCTCCCCTTTATCATTTCAGGAGAGCGATTTTCATCATAAACTAACATGTCAGCCAAAGCATCTACATTTAAAAAAAAAAATATTATTTCACAATTTTCCACATGCACATTTGATGTAAACCCTGGAGGTGTATTCCCCGAGTACCTATTACCTCCATTTTAGGGAAATTACATTAAATTATTAGTGACAAATTTACTTGTCTGCCAATGTGTTTTTCTTGAATTTTACTACAACATCAATACTTGGCTGTTTTATATGGGCCCTCATTTACCTGTCTTTGAAGGCAGTCACCCCTCTGGGAGCTTTGCCTGTCACTAACATGCACTAGGAAGAGTCTTTAAGTTTAACATTTGCTGTTTTGAATTAGGGAAAAAATATGTTGCACTTTAAAAATATAATATGCTTTTCCGACAAGTCATTTTAATGTCTCCTGTCTCTCTTTTTAGAGAGCAGACCCAGCTGCAAGTGCAGTGTGCTCCAAGGAGACACTGGTTTGTCAACATAAAGGTGTTTGCCAGGAGCTGGCACCCAAGAAGAGGGACTTAAGCCCCCGTTGTCTCCTCTGTCTTGGCTTGGGGAAGTGACCAGGTTGTACTTGTGTTTGTGGCTGTTCAAGAATCCTTTCGGTCCGATGCCAAAATAAAAGCAGATGGAGAAGAATGCCAGAGTGAGAGCCAGAGCCAGCGACAGGACTTGAAATCTCGGCTACGGTTGCATAAGGAAATACAACTACGAGGTGTAGGGAAAATACTCCGGGCCTTGTAGAGCGATCGCAGCGTGCCTGGCAGCCAGGTTTATGTGCCTGCCTTTCTTTTTAATCTTTAAAGTCTCTGTCTTCAAATGCAATTAGTGTTAATTCCAAATAAATGAGTGTTTCAGGATTCACTGTGCTGCGGTAACATTTGCTGAAGTCCACAAAAAAACCCCACAACTCTGCTTTTTGAACCCGAAGCTCTTGCAGTCCGAGTTCCCCTGCTGAGCCTTGGAATGCAGGGTCTGATTTTAGGGAAGGGACTCTCGGTGCTTTCATCTCCGGCACGGTGGATGTGCCAGCAGCAGCAGCACACCACCTGATGCTGGCTCTGCTCAGACCTGGGAAAGAAGCGAGATTCTGCTAGGTCAGTGCTGGTCAGAGATTGCTGGGGAATCCTTTGGGGCTTCAGCAAATAATCTCGGCTACAGGACAGCTCAGCCTTTTGTCCCCTAAAACAGCAATCGCCGCTGTTGGAGGTATCTGTGTTTTTTGGACACGAGGGGTTTTTGTTGCCACTCCATGGCACTACCTCGAGACTTTGAGAAGTGCTCATTAGTGATGGCCGGGAAAGGGACGTGAAATTCGCATGGAGAGAGCTGTACCCACACAGTCGCTACCACATTATTGTTCTGGGAGAGATTCTTTGCTGGTAAACTGATACAAACAACTCTGTTGAAGCCAGTGAAGCAATAGTGCTGTATAGTAGCAAATAATCTGCCCTGTGGCTTTATTTATTTGTGTATCATTCACTGCCTTGTGGACCAGATTCTGCTATAGCCCTTTGGGTGTTATACATTGTAAACAAGAAAGGATCGTGTGGATAGTAATAAATTCCGTGTCGAGCTTCCAGCAGTTGAGATTTCTAGTGCTGGAGCATCAGATTTCTGGGAGTCGGTATGTCCAGAAAACTCGAGGAGGTGAAAATTGATTATGAAGGTTGCTAACGGAGAGTAGATTAGAATGGTTTAATCAAATTCCTCTCAATTTAGCAAAGCAGTTGATTAAAATCGGCTTTTAAATAGGACTTTAGTTACCTCAAGATAACTTGTGCTCTAAAGAGAGAAAGGGATGATCTCTGAGTAGCAAGATTGTGGAAGGAAAATGATGGTAGAAACATAATTAGAACCAGAATCTCTACTCCGTGTTCCAACGGCTGGATTATTCCACTGAAGTTTGGCTGCTGGTTTTGATTGTATTGATAGCCCCGAGCCCAGGGGTTGCAGTTGGGGACTGGACCCCTGCTGCACTTTCTGCTAAGTCTTTCCATGCAGGCCCATATATCCTGAAAGCACAGAACCTCTGCCCCAAGGAGCTTGTAATTCACCCAGCTTTGTGCACGTGCACATTCGCGTACAGCTGCGAAGGGACCCGGATCCCGGTCTGTTTTGGTGAAATACAAGTGAAGAGGAGCCCTGCAGCTGGAGCCAGGGACAGGGCATGGGACTGGGATTCCTCTGGGGAGCAATCTCCTTTGTTGCTTTAGTGCTGGAGTAATTCTGTTCCAAAACCAAATGCAAGAAGATTCAGCAAGATACTGATATGAATTATAGAAATTCCTTATTTTTTTGTTTGTTTGTCTCTGTTTATTAACTGTTGATAAATTAAATTCCTCTTTCACATCTTTCCTCAAAGTATTATTTCAGAGACTCTGCTTTGCTTGTTTGGCACTGGGACCACCGTGGATCCGTGAGAATTCCACTGGATGAGTGTTGCTTTTCCTTGTCTCGTATCCAGGCCTTTACCGAGCAGCAGAACAGAACATACACTTGTGATGTACCTCATAGCTCGGTGCAATTCATTCCCGCACCGGATCAAAATGATTATATAAATCAATGCAGTTTTAAACTGATTATTGTCAAATCCTCTTAATTAGACAATAGGGGCTTCAGAGTTCACCTGCAGTATGGGAAATGCCTCTGCATTCTTTTGCCTGACTCTTTATCCTGGGACTGAAAATAGACACTGTACATTATTGCCATTAAATATCGTGAAGAGGAATGATATTCTTCGAGGACTTTCCTCCCCCTTTCTTGGAAGCTGCTCTGCCAAAATGCTCGTGATGTCTGTGCAATATCTTTTGGCCTGAGGAGAAAGTGAGGAGGCTGAGGGGACCTGCCTGCTGCTTGCAGAGGCTTGGGGTTTTTTCAGGGTACATTGCATTTTAGAAGTTTTGATCCTTTTATTTTTTTGAAGGCCTGGTGGAAATTTGGAAGAATCACTTAAAAATGTTTCTGATCAGATTTGTGATGAGCTCCTCACTCCTCATGAGGCTGCCTTGGAAAATGGCTCCTCATTTTGCTTCCTTCCATAAAAATCTCCTTTCTATGCACACGTGCAGAGTAACTTCAGTCCACATAAGCCCTCAGTAGGCAGCAGCTAACGAAGCACTAATGGTTATAGTTTTCATTTGCTTATTACAAAACCTGCCGCGAGGGAGAGGAAGGTGGGCAGCCCCTCTGCCTTCGTGCTGGTTTTCCGTGTGTTCTCACCGGTGCATCCGAGGGGGAGGGATTGTTGCATTGCCTGTCGATCTGACCTCAGTACGTGGGAACTGCCAAAGGAAGGCGTTGGTCGTTAGCTTCCAGTGAACTACGCGTGGGCATCTTTGAGCTGTTTCCTCCATGCGTTTTGGCCAGGCTGTTGTTGAGGGGGATGCATGGTCTGGTGCATTGAAAACCTTTCCCTGCACCTCTCCTGCCTGCTGTGCTGCCACATGCTCCTCGAGGACGCGATCGCGTCCCTTCTGACATCTGCATTTACGTGCAGATTAAATGGACCTTGCCATGGGTCTAAGGGCCATTATTGGTCCTTATTGGGGCGACCCAAGCGATGAGGTGGGTGCTTCAGGTGGCAGAGCCCCCAGCCCCTCCTGGTCTGTGGTTACACACCAGAGGCCTACCGACGCCAGCGACTGAACCGGCATCGGATCCGCCTGTGGCCTCAGCCTGGCCGGCAGAAGTGAAACGTTCTAAACTGCAGCAGGACAGTTCAGAGGGGGAGGAGGTCAGAGCAGTCGTGCTGGGCCACGTCTGTAGATCTTGCTGGGAATGGTTCCTGTTCTCGTTCGGAAAGCCGCAGCCAGTGCTGCGGTTGGCTCGTGCTCTGACCGCGGGCTTTGCAGGCCGTGCCTGTGTGGAGGATGTCGCCTCCTTCCCCTCACCTAAGTAATTATACCACAAAGTATTTCTTGTATTTTTTCCTTTAGCATATCATTGCAAATGCAGACCGTGGCTGCTTCCAAAGATGTTTTCTTGTGTGTGCTCTCCATTTTAAATGTAGGAGGGGAACATGGGTGGAAGCTGTTTCTCCTAAGCCATTTCCACTAAGCAAATACAAACTGCTTAGTGCGACATCCCAAGTATTGCTGAACTGTCCTGTTCATATGTTAGGGATTATTTTTATCTCCGGTTGGAGAACAAACAGCATAATTAGGTCTGTTTGTTCTAAACCTTAGCGCTGACTTGTTCTAAACTTTATTTCTCTCTCTTGTTCTTTATATTACCGTGGCTTGAAATGCAGAATCTTCCAGATTGCTTGGTGCCGATTTCTGTCCTTTACGTTCTCATCTCAGGTGCTCTCTATCTGTACAGACACACACATGTGTGTAGTGTATGTATACATAAGCCATGGGTTGTGGTTAACAAGAGATTTTTGTGTGTGTGCAGAGAAAAAACATGAAGTATGTAGGAAAAAACTGCGTTGTGCAGCAGCATTCCCAGCCTGTATCTCTGCTCTGGCGTTCACTGCACCTGCCTTTTCTATACATCTCACCCTGTTGTTTATCACGAGCGCCGGTTTCAGTTGTACAGTTTTATCTGTAGCTAAATGCCTGTTTCCTTGGCAGTCTGTCTTCTAAATTGCAGTTAATATCATTACCCTTTCGTGCGGCGTAAGGAACGTGTCCAAAATGGAAAAGGATTCGTCGGTTCTGAGCAGAGAGAAAACTTTCTGCCTTTATTCCTGTGCACCTCATCTCTTGTTTTAGCTCAAGATGGAGGGTTTATGATTAATACAGTTGATGCAGAAAATGGCCGATTGCTTGGTTTCTTTTAAATGTATCATGCTCGGTGCACACGGCCTCTGAGCATCAGTTAGAGGGAAGTGACAGCAGACTTGACCTTTCTCTCCAAATCATATGGAAGGGGTGGGGGAAGAATTAGCATGATACAACAGCATTTCAACTTGTTTCAACTGATAACTTTCGTATTTAGAGATGCTAATATGTTCTGGAAATATAAAATCACTCTCTAGCAAATGTGGCCGCATGTTATTTTAAATGGGATTCAAAAATTTACCCTCTCTATGCATAATAAGATGCCTTTAAGATATTTTACTGACTCGGGTAATGCTCCTAAAAGGTCAATACAAATCTTTAGCTTCTACTTTTACTTCTGCTGTTTCACAGAGCGGACCCATTTTTAATAGAGAGTCATCTCACTGAATATTTTAAGGGCTGTGTGGACGGCTTGTGAGAAGGCAGGAACAATAGGTCCTATATGTAGGAAGGTGTTAGTTATAAAAGGGCTTAAATTGGCTTGAGTGTAACTGGAAACCAAATAAATGGTTCTGGAAACTGCAGTAGGAGCGGGAGCAGGTTTTTTCCGTGCGCGCCAATTAGTGCCATTAGAAAGTCTAATACGCACAGCGTGGACCGGCAGCAGCTGTGATTGATACAAAGCTCAGCCAATCGCACCGGTCCCGTGTCAGCTCTCATTAAGCTGTGATCAATTACCAGGATTTTAGACCAATTTGAATGAAAAGTAAAAACACATTGTTACCACAAATTTCATCAAGTGAATATGCTGTATAAGGAAATAGATCAGCTATGACCTCTTTGACATTTTCAAAATGTTTAAAAGCTGAAGTTAATTCTTTGTGATGTCCTTTCATCTTTACTTGACAACAGAGAGACCTGGAGTGGTGACAGGCCTTGTCAAGTGGCTCTGTCTTATCAAAAACAATACCCTCCAGATCTTTCAAGCCAAATATTCTAATCTAAAATAATTGCATTTAAAATTTGGTGTAGCTTTTACGCCTTTCCTTGAACCATTTTTTTGTATTGAGTAACAAACCTTTCCACTCGGTGCTTTTTTCACTTCAGGAGGTGTACTTGTTACTAAAGACATGCGAGCGGGAGGGAGGGATGGGGTGCCCGGTGAAGCCAGCACAGCCTCCTCCTCTCCTCTGGCTACTCATCCATCTGTTTTGGACGAGCATTCCAGCCAAACTCCCTCGTTTTGGGTGGGCAGCTGAGCATGAGCTGCGAGCTGCTGCCCCTCCATCACAGAGCAGTGGCTCTTACCATTCATTGCAGCCCTGGACCAGCCATTGCAGCACGTAAAATTAAACCGAACAGATACATCTCCTTTAATGTTTATTTTCTCAGGGTGAGGTTTCTTTTACCTAAGGAATGTTACAGAAATGAGCGCTTTTGAATGTGTAAGTGGGAAATGTTTCCCTTCCCGGAAGGAACGAGGTGGTTATTGCAGAGCCCACAGCAACAGCTCCTGCCATTCCCAGCCCTCGTGCTCCTCCCTGCCGGACCCAGAACCCACACTCCTCTGCTCTGTGGGATTATTTACCATTCTCAGAACAGCAAAACTCATTTTGGTAGAATAAAGTAAAAAGAAGGGAACAAAATTTTATTCCCCTATCCTGGTAGACTTCTCAGAGTAATTTTCATATCTTTCAAATCAAAATATAAACCAGATCAAAGACTGAAGTAGTAGCAGAAGTCTCTCCTACAGGCTGGTGTTCTGGAGCACATCTACCATTGGACAGGTCTGAAATGCAGGCGAGTTCAGTGCCTGAGCTTTCATCACCAGCTGGATTCTTCAGGCCGATGTGTTTTCTTAGCCAATATTCTCCTTAGATTAATTCTTCGCTCAGCCTTTCGGTGATCGCTCGGTCTTTAGGTGTGCATTTCCATGTCATGTCAGTAACCTCTCACATGGATTTTTGCTGTGTCAGTAAACATTTCTGAAAATAAGATTTTCAAGTGTGAATTATTTATGCTGTATGATAAGCAAGTAGAACGTTGAAATTCAATGCTGGTTCAGAAGATTTATTTATTTTTTTTGCTTGATTTCTCTGTCTTCTACTCTAACCAGAGTAAAAGAAAGAGTACTTTATTCTCTTCTGACACACTACTAAAGGTATTATGCAGACGTAAGATGTTGTTCATTATAATCTGTTGAAAATGGAGGCAGCAGAAAGCTGAATTTCATTGTATAACTTGATCTAAGAGAAGATTTTAATGGAAAACAGCAGTCAGCTGAAGGTGTCGGGACTGATTGCAAAAGCTGATTTTATTATGATATTAATATTAGGCGACCCACATTCTCTCTGCTCTGCCAGAGCGCGGGCCGACGGAGGGAATCGGGGTGGCTTCCAGGGGCTGAGCAAAGCTGGGGCACTACCAGAGCTGCACCTCCACCCCGATGTCCTCCCGTGTGCTGGGTCTTGCAGAACCTCACTTGTCAAGAATAATCACCTCAGAGGGGAAAAGAGCCAGCAGTGTTGGAGGAAAGTTCATCTGCCTCTCCACCTATCCCTGGAACCTCTGGATCCACCAAATTAGACACCAGAGGAGGTTTCTCCTGAGCTGTTTCTCACGTTGCTTTGGAGTGAATCACAATGAGCACTGGGACCTGGGAAAAAGTTTGGCAGCCCTTCCCCGGTTTGGCTACAATCAGTATGTTTTCCATTGTTCTATTAAGGGAAGAAAGGTAACAATGAGAAAAATTATTCATACTTTTGGCAGCTTGAATTGTTCGAGCAGGTCTGTGATTCAGGTGGGCTCTCTGCCCCTCCCCGCCTTGCCGTACGCCACCTGAGCCAGGTGAGAACTGGCAGGGATGCTGAACAGAGTGGTTTGGGCCAGGCCTGGGGGAATCCAGGTTATGCTCTTACCTTTCACCAGCCTCTCTGAAGACAAATTAAGATACTTCAATTACTGCATTTAGAACGTGTCAGCAGGGTTTACGTGTGATAGCAGGTAAACATGCTACTGATGTTTGGTGGGCTTAGGGGCCGCCTCCTGTCAGCGATCGAGCGTGCCTGTGTCACACGGCGTACGTATCACGTGCGTATGCTGCTGCTCTGTCTGAAATCCTGCCATCCAGAAATTTCTGGCGTGCTGCGCTCTCTTTAGAGCAGGAAACTGTGAAATGACAGTTACACGTTGATAGATCTGATGAAGTAAGGGGCTGCCCACAAAGAGCCCACGGCAGCTCCACCCCTGATGGGGTGATGTGCGGCTCGGGGCGCACCCGGCGCCAGCGGCTCCTGCCCAGTGGTGCCCACTGTCCTGGGCTTGCTGGCTGTCTCCGGTTTGCATCCAAACCTCCATCTCATCTGCTGTCATCTTTTGTATTTTACTAAGGGGAGCTGAGCCAAGGTGCAAACTGTGTTGCCTTCCTCCCTTGCTTGCCTCCCCCAAAGCACCCTTGGGTATCAGGGCGATGGGAAGGGTTTGGCTTTTCTCACACATCCCGTGTCATTCATCCAGGGGAAGCTGGTGTCCCTTAGAGGCCCAACAACACACACTTTCTGACTTTAAAAATGGTAACTGTTTTGTGGTTGCTTTTTTTTTTTTCCTGTGTGGCTTTTTTCCCCTTCAAGCTGTAGAAATCCTAAATTATTTAGACTTGCTGTTTAGGCTGTAATATAAATAAGTGTGGTCTAATGTGTTTCTCATTGCAAAGCGCTTGGATACCGACTATGTGAGGTGTGAACTTGGGCTAGAGAGGAATTTTCTGTTAAATGAAACCTCCAGAGCTTTTGCCGTGGCTGAAAACCTCTTCACTCTAAGCCCTGAAATATGCTGATTTCCTGTGGGTCCCCCTCCCACCCTCCATTGCTCCTTAATAAGCCATTGGATGGTAGAAGAGCTTCTCCTACAAAAATGAGTACTGATGTAAGTACCTCAAAAATAAATTTATTTCAGAAGTGTTCTGTTAAGAGTTCTAACAAGTATGTATCAAGCAGCCTGGTGTTTTTACTTGGAGAACTCTTTAGTAAAACTATTTCTTTAACAAAGGTCTGTGTAGCCCCCTTGCACAATAAATTCAGGGTTGTAGAGCAGTAATTTAGTATCAACAGATTTATTCTCCCATGAGGTGTTCCAGCTAGAAGGAGGAAGGTACCAAGATTTTGTTGGGTTGGTTTTTTTCCAGAGGATGAAGAGAAAAATGTTACCAAGAATTTTAATTTTAGGAAAGTTTTGCATTTTAAAGGTGGGGAAGAGAAACTGTGTCTGGGATTCATGCATGCAGGCAAACATACACATATATATATATATACACACACAGCCCTTAAATAATGGGATTGCCTTCATTTCCCACGTGAAACTGAATGTTTATTTCTACCCTTAAAATCATCAGATGTTATATCAAGTCCACTAAGTTCATCTTATTGAAATAGGTTTAATTAATAACTGCAATTAGAATGCTGCAAGGCTCAGCAGTGTTTACTCACATCGGTTAACAAAAGAGGGCATCTCTTCTGCGGCAGATTTCAGCTTTCATTACTGGCGTCTAAAGGAGTTTAATTTACCTGGAGCAGTGTAAACCTTTTTGAAAGAGGTGCCCCATTCCACAGAAGAATCATTCTCCACATACTCTAAATACTGTACATATTTACCAAATTTAAATACATATTTACATACGTAAGATTGACCCAATTGAATGGAATGACTCCCTCGATACCTTTTATAGTCTATTAGGTAAATAAGCATCTCGGAGACGGGCTGGCTTTTCTTTGCTCAGTAGATAGTAATGTGGGGAGGATTAGAGTT
The DNA here is from genome assembly GCA_013399075.1 of Chloroceryle aenea. Taxonomy (NCBI): domain Eukaryota; kingdom Metazoa; phylum Chordata; class Aves; order Coraciiformes; family Cerylidae; genus Chloroceryle; species Chloroceryle aenea. Next base: position 38,346 of record VWZY01013710.1, on the reverse strand, counting down.
TTGGGTCTGCGCATGGTGGCGGGGCTGACAGCTCACTGCAGAAAATACTCATTTTTCTCTGTTTTGGAGGAAGACAGAAATGCACAAAACTAGCAATAGGCCAGAAATTGTTTAAGATGGGGCACGTGCGGCCGGCAGCCGCCCGGAGCAGCAGGTGAGGACGGAGGGACTCCCGTGGGAGGGAACCACGTGGTGCCCGTTGCGGTGGCTGGAGGCCGAGAGTGAAAATCAAATATTTCAGCAATTAAAAAGCCACTCCAAATGATCACTGAAAGGAGAGACCCTTTGCCCCCTTTAAAGCATTTTACAAGGGAGCTGTGAAAATTCTTCATAAATGTTTAAACTTAGATCCAGACTTTTATCATCATTACTAAGAAAAGATGCAGAAGGCAGCAAGAAATAGGTTAAGAAATTTGCCCGATGCCACAGAAAAATGAGCAAGAGGCAACACTTGGAAGCAAGATTTTTTTTAACTACTGTCTAATATAATTCTTAATAATAATCTTCATCTCCAGGCCCTGCAGAGCTTTGCAGGGGGGAGTTAGGTATTAGGAAATCCACGTGTATTTCCTGGGGAATCAAGGGACAGAGGAAGTTTGTGGTGCAGCTGCAGCCAGATGTTGCCATAGCCAGGATGATGTCTCGTGGCTCCCATTGCCAGCACTGAGTGGAATTTGTATCTGTACATTTCCTATTTGTGAATATCTATATTTTGCTTTCAAACTTGAGCCCTGGCAGTAGTAGTATTTAGCTTGCTTCTTGTTTGCTCTGAACAAGAAATATTTTTTGTAGCTGTGAGTGAAAAGGTAACGTTGAGAACGAGGAATTAATTTTGTGTATCGATTCTTTCAGTCAAAGATGGCCATACAATAGAGAAATCAAATGTTAACCTCCGAGCAGGGGTGGGAGCTCTTCCTAGACACCCTGTGCCGATAATCCATCTGTTGTTCTATGTGGAGTCTTTTGCTTTTGGAGATTAGAATCAGAAATCTGCAAATTCTCCTTAGAAGGCAGAATGCCCCTGAGCCGTAAATACACTTTCTGTGTGACATACTGACAGGGACTGCTCAGCTTATTTTGCTCTGGGCCAATTCATCACCTCCTGATTTACAGAGCTGTTCTACTTTTATCTTACTGATTTGCAAATTCTACTGACCAATTACATTTCAAACATCAGTTATTTTTATTATGTAATTTGTTTTACTGCAGCATATAGAAAAGCCAAGCCCTACTCGGGAGAGCTCACAGTCTGGTCTCAGATACGTAGCGAGGATCATGAAGAGAAGAATGAGCTGTCCTGTGTGGCACCGGCAGTTCCGTGCTCTTGGCACGTGCTCATCTTGCTGTTCTGCTCAAGCTCCTTCATTCTAGGGGGGGGCAGAAAATCAGTTCTCTTACACAGCGAGACAGAAATTAATTTCCAGAAGAAATTCTGGTACTAAACCCGTGGCGGATGTCACTGGGAGGAAAGATGAGGAGAAGTGCTGGTTGTGGAGCAGGGTGCAGGGAGAGGCAGTGTGGAGTCATAAGCTGTGTGGGGCTGCGTGAGGCCAAGGTGACAACTCCGGCAGCAGCGGCACAAGGCAGGGTGATGGGAATACTGACTGCAGGGAGAGCTGCCAGGTGACACATCTTCTGAGTAAGCAGGGCACTCTCACTGTCATGTCTCCGTGTCCAAATGCCAGGCGGGGTGACAGATTTGGTGACCTGCAGGATCCAGGAGGAGAAAAGAGTGACTGGAGAGATCCAAGGCCAGGTGGCAGTTTTGGTGGCCGAGGCTGGACGCGGGCTGTCGCATGCAGGGAAGATCAGGAGCTGATACAGGTCAGAGGCAGCGTGAGGGGAGATTTTTCTGGTACCATGTCAGGTGCCTGTTCTTTGGGAGAAGCTATTGGAAAGAAAAAACGGGGAGACTTTGACGTTAGGGGCACACTTTGCATTGAAATATGATATAAAAAGCTTTTCCTCCCGGGAATATATTTTACCAGCAGAGGTTTCAGACTTCCTTAATTTCTCTCACTATGTTGAAATACGAGTGGCAAAAGTGTTAGAAGATAGAACTTGTGTTTGCGAGGTAATATTTCTGTTAATATCCAGGACACTTAGTACATTTAGCCATGATTTATTGTTGAAGTTTGTCTTTCTGTTGTATCTTAAAGCTTAAAAATAGCCTCATCCCACCGCAGTGCCTCCTGGAGCAGGTCAGGCTGGTTGGCAGAGTTCCTGAAGGAGCGCTACCAAGGGAGAGAGAGATCTCGGGCGTATCCGCGACTGACTCCCCACACGTGCATATCTGCAAACAGTCGTGGATCAGCTGCTAGAGTCCTATCGAAGGTGAAACCGCAACAGTAACGCTCCCAAAAAGAGCCATTAATTTCCCCCCGCACACGCGCTGATATAAATCAGGGGTTAGCGTATCGACTGCAGCGGTGCGAGGAGCCGCAGGGCAGATGTGTCTTCGGTGGCATCCCCGCTGCTTTGCACCTATTCAAATGCAGGACACACTTGGCTGCATGGATAATATTTATTCAAGTGCTTTTTAAAAGACATGGAGAAATGTGCAGTTTTTCGTCTTCAATTTATCACCCTCAGTCTTGAGAGCAAAAAGGAGTAAGTGAAATCCAAAGAGAAGAATGATAAAAGAAAAATAGATGCAATATTCCAGACATTTTATAAGCTGTTTCAAAGGAGCCGTGTGCATGGTAATGTGCTGTGTCCAGAGCTCTGCCAGTGACCTGGACAGCTTCCTAGGTGGGGAAATCATGATGAAATAATGAATTTTCTGCCCCTACACCAGGTTTTCTGTGCTTCGGTCTGTTTACCTGTCCTTTGTCCGAATAAAAGCGAGTCGGTAACGCGGGAATGGAGTCGGTGATGTTGGCCAGTGCTTTTCCCTTTACCAGCTGCCATTTGGCAAATTAAAGGAGAAGAAGGGAAGGTCCCTGCTGTTGTATGGAAATTTTGCAGCTGGTTTTGGTTACTTTCTTACCTTTCCTCAGTGGCACAGAGATCTTGAAAATATTTTCTAGCTTTCCTGGCCGAAGGGAAGCCTGTAGAGTGTAAATTATAAAGATGGATGTCTGGAAAGAACGCTCACCTCGTGCTTGGCTATCAACAACCTCATTTAGAGTTGTGGCATCTCCGAAAACCTGTCGGGCACAGAGGCTGGGAAGCAGGACCGGCACTGGGAGCTGTGCCCTGCCACCTGGGAACGCCCAGCAGCCCCCGCCGGGAGCTGGGGCCCTTCCCCAGCGCCTGTTCCTCCTCCCAGCGTACAAGGGACGCCGCTTCCATCCCCCAGCGTCTCGGTCCGTAGGAACTGGAGCGCGGCGGGAAGCTGGAGAGGGTGCAGGTTTGTGGCAGGGGGCTCGTTTATCCATCCATTCCTGTAGCAGTTCCAGCAGAGCGCAGGCAGCCCCGGTGCCTGGTGCGGAGCAGGTGGCTCTATTTCTTTTTTCCTTTCATGTATCAGAATGACCTGTCTGCTGAAAAGGTCAGGCCGGTGCAAAAATGACATATGTGGTTGCAATATTAAAGGTTTGAATAATTTCAGGATCCCACGCGCTTCAGGGCTGCGCGAGCGCTTGGAGCCAGGATGGGGAACTGTCTCCAACTGGACCCAGCCAACTTCTTTGCTGGGGGTTTGTGAAGTGCAAAGCAGAAGGAGAAGGCAGTAGTCTGGGAAAGCAAATGGGATTTCATCT
>VWZY01013706.1:36790-49454 GCA_013399075.1 Chloroceryle aenea | reverse complement strand
AAAAAAAAAAAGATAAGTTACATGACTAAAATATTATGCTTATCAGGTTATGAGAAATGTTCCTTGGAGGATTTTTATATTCCATTTCAAATGTGTTACTTTTAAATGGCTTGATATTTGTAGGAACATAGGTGTCACATAATGACAAGGTAGCCACATGGTATTAATTTTCAATGAATGTTACTACTGAAAACTGGACCTAAGGGTTGTTGAAGCAATTCTGAGTTTGTGTAAAGCCCTCAGTAAAATGACATTCTCTTCTGAAAGAAACCAAACTCAAATAACTAACCCCACCCCCCCAAAAAAAAAACCAAAAAAACCAAACACACAAAAAAAACCTCTCAAAACAAAATGCTATTTGTTTTCCAAGCTTCTACAAATTTACTGTCTTCCTGAACTGGCAGATATTTGTCTAGTTTTTAGCAGATATCAAAAATTAGACCCTTGCTTTAGTACCCTTTATCTGCATAAATTGAGACTGTTGTTTTTCAGACTTGTATTAAATGCTTTTGTATTTCTAAGAACTAGGTAGAGAAGGTTCATACTGTGATTTTCCTGATGATTTAAAAGCAAGGTAGAATATCTTGTGTTTCAGTTTGTTATTAACCAAATGTGCAAGAAGCTTATCAGGCACAGGGACTATCTGTACAAATGTAGTGAAGGGAGTCTCATGCTCCCTTGGAGGGAGGCAAGATAAAACTTTTCTATTGAAGTGTAGAAACTGTGTGTTCTGGAGACATGAGGGTTCGTCTGTTCAGTCAAGAAAAATGCTTTTAATAAGAGACTGGAGGGAGTACTAGGTGTATAGGGACTGGTTTGCAGGGTGCAATGCATAGCCTTCTACGTCTGGTTGGGCAGATACCCCAAGACGCCCCTTAGATTTTATTCTGAGATAAGTAACTTGAGAAGAGTTATTGTTTCTTCTGTTTAAGTCTTGTTTAGTTAATTGTTTTAAAAAAATTATTCAATCCAGTATTCAGTATTGAGTGAAGGGTAATGCTGAACTAAGTGTCACAACATTATTCTTCAAAATTTGCTGCTTCATTTGGTTACCATTGTTGTTGCCTAGTTGAGTTGCAGCATGTGCTGCCAGACTGCTTTCAGAAAACTGAATGTGCCATATCTCATCTCCCAGTTTCTGCTTATAAAGCTACCAAGGAGTAATTTCTTAACAGATGTGCTTCCAGGTTAGATTTCTCTAGTTTACCCTAAGGAAAGGGATTCTATCGGGGTATTTGGAAGCCCTTTGTGTGGATCCTTTGGCGCTGTAGTAGAGCTCAGCCTGCAGTTTTCTCTCTTTTCTAGGGGTGTTAGGAGATTTAAGTTGTTGGTTTGGAATGCCCTGAATGCTTGTGTGCTTGCATGGAATATAAAAAGTATATTAAATTGACATTAAATATGAATATGTTAAATTAAACCAAATAGTATCTCAACCTTTTCCTAGTCAGCCACTTTACTGACTGAAAGTGAATAGATTTTAAAACCTGTAATTCCTCTGGTGATCACAAGTATGGTACATACAAACTTTACACCCCAAGTATTGTTTGCAGTATGGAGCAGAAGGCAGAAAACAAATTAATTACCTTATTTGCTCACTCCTTCTTGAGTAAAGATCAGGCAAAAAGAACTCAGCAAGCAAGCTATGACACTATTGATTACATTTAATGCAAATTCATTATAGGCAAAGACATGCAGCCATGACTCAGTAGTTTGAGAAGTTATTCCACTTGACTTTCTTAGATCACTGCCTGGCTTGATGACACTAGTCAGGCAGGGCTGGGTCATCTTGATCTCTGATGCTATTCAGCTGGTATATATGAGAGGAAGAGAGCCATACAATGGTATCTCTGTGATAAGTAGTTTGATATATGGACAGATAAGAGCCAAGATGTGGAAGCAGTGGCAACTAGAAATAACGCTACCTAACTGCTTTCACTTAGTAGGTGAATTGAGGAAGATAGCCAAGATGAAAACCCTGTTAGTATGCAAACCATGCTGCAGGTTATCTGCTTTCACTGGAGAGAGATAACAGAACTGCTGTATAGCTTTACACTCACACCTTCTAAATTTAGCATCTTTGGGGATTTTAATTAATGTTCATGTACTAAGCTGACACAGTCAGGTGATACATGACATCCATAGAATACTTCAAGATGCTGCAGATATAAAAATTAATGGACCTTTCTTCAATCTCACCATGAATATTGGAAGCATAACTCCTACTCCTCTCAGAACCTGCTTGACAAAGCAAAGAATAAGACTCAGTCTTCTTACTGTCTGAGTTGTAAGCTAGCAGACAGAGCAGAGTGTCTTTGCTTTGGTGAAGGGCTGGGAGGGAACATGGCTGTGAGACCAGTGGACTGATGTGTTTTTTTTAAAGAACCTGTTAATAACCACTAATACTTTTTTTTTATTCCTATGCTTTGATTACCTTGTTTACTCTTGATCTAAAGTAGTTGAAGTATGATGGGCAGATTGAGAAAGCAGATATTGAAGCTGGGCACAGACTGATGTAGTATGAAGTAACTGTATGGTGGAGGTACTAGCTGGAGAGTATCTAGATTGTCTATCTCTGTAGTGCTGAAATGGGGTAGGAGTGTTAGGAGTTTGTTCCCTTGAAGAATCTGGCAAGGTGCTGACCCTACCTGCTGATAAAGGCACATTTTTTTCAACAAGTTTGAATGCACTTAGATGAAAGTTAAAAGATGCACTTAAAAGCTACATCATACTATGTTTGCTGCTGTCTTGGATGTCTTATTACTTAATACCCCTTCCAGACTTCAATTGCAATGTAAAACACGTCTTCCCCCCCACCTCCCCGTGTAATTAGGGGCCATATCACTCATATCACTTAAAAGCTACTAATATGAGATTCCTCTGAGTTTGAAGAGTGCATTCTGCTGCTATCGCAGTAGAGTATGTCCTGGAACACCTAAGCATTTGAAGATAGTGTTTTATTTTCTGCAAACTAGTCCTACCACTGAAATGTGAGAGCAGGAAGGAAGGAGCAAACATCTCAATTTTAATAAAATATATAGGGACCTTCAATTATTCATAGAAGCATGACACAACATAGCTAAACAAAGCAAATCTTCTACCTCTTTGTCTGCTATCCTTTCTCCAGTCAAGAACATAAAGCCAAACCCTAGAATCTGGCCGGCTCTTACAAAAGTTGTGTTGTAGGAGCAGAATGAGATTTGCAGTGGTATTGAGGAAAGTGGAAATAATAATTTGTGTTACTTGGTGAGGTCAGTGTTTGACACAGATGCCTTTTGTTTCGCTCACCAGGGTGATAGTAGAAGGAAAGGAAGTTGTTCAGTGCTTCACAAAACAGAGTAGACATGTAAGGTTGTAATAAGGTCCTTAATTTATTAGTGGATCTGCTAATCTATGTTTAATCAACTAATACTAGTGTTTTAAGCTGTGGTAGTCTGAGCCCACAAACAGGACAGGATATGAGTACAGGTAATAAAGTTTCTTGGTCTGCTGGAATATTCTGAAGAATGGCTTTCACTATAACTACAGGAAAGATCTGTATACGTTGGAAATTGGAGGTCAAATAATTTTTGCCTCTCTTCTTTCATCTTTTCTTGCCTAAAGTAAGCTAAAGAACCGATGAAGAGTAAATCTTGCAAATTTTGGCTGTATGTTCTCAGAAATTGGGGCGGGGGGGAATGGAGCTAGTAGGCTGAAGTGAATAGGTTCTGTTTGAGTTCTTTTCATGAAAGAAAAGAGTTCTTTTCTTCTGACAGTTAAACTGAGAGAAAATAAAGTTTCCTTAAATGCTTTTTTCCTTTTTTTTAGATCCAACTATGACAACACAAGATGCCAGTCAGTCTAAGGCAAACTCTCTGATTAAGATGCAAGCTCATTTGAATGAATCATTTCCTGGTAACTGTTTTATTTCTATGTACCTACAGCTGTAATACATTTTCTTAGTGATGCTAAGTTACCATGTAGAATTCACATTTTCATGCTTTTGAAAGAAGATTGTAACTTTTCAGAAGGAATAGAAGCAAATGTATCATCTAGGCCTTTTAAAGCCACTGCAATTCTCAGAAGCATTTGAAGGATTGTTGAAAAAGCTACGCAACTGCATGATTTGTTGCCCTTAGGCTTACATGCCATAAAACCAGGCAATGACAGTTCCCAAATGAGAACCATTGTGGGAGGTTCTGTCCTGGCACTTAGAGCTGGTAACTCTTCGTATGAGGAATTGTTCCTATGCTCTTGGATTACTAAAAGGTATAATAATGCCCTTGAATCACTGTGCCTGCTAGCTTCATCTATTTCTTTGATTATCGATTTGTCAATCTTCTGTTGTCCCTACACTTTTTTTCACCATATTGCAGCCCTTAATTGTGATTTTGATAGGGAGCGTAAGTTTCAGGTAGAAGAAGAAACTATTGATTGTTGTTCACACCTTTCTCAATAAAGACCAGAAGCAGGAATTTAGCATTGTACTAAACCTCATGGTAATTAGTACAACTCAAACATGGGCTAAACTCAAGTTCTAACAAGTTATTTTCTCTACACTTTTGTCATTGGAGGTGATAATACTATTTATCTGGTGTTCATCTTCAGAGCTTTTTAGCACAATGTGTTTGAGAACTAGGGGGATTATGATGCCTAATAGGTTCAGTTACTCTTTCAATTCATAAATGTACATAGCTATGAGCTATAATAAACCAAATATTTTGTATAGTATGACCTCGCCTGACTATTTTAATTTGATACATTAATTGAGGAAGAAGGTCTGTTTGAGGATCCTATTGGTGTGCAAGACATTTTAAAGGTTGTCATTTTGTGTGGGGGTTTTTTTTGTGGGTGTGGTTTGGGTTTTTTTGTGTGTGTGGAGGCATATCTACCATACGAACTGGCACTGGTGTCTTCTGAATGTAGCATCATGAGGGATTTTGGTAACAAACCAGTTGTTGCAAGTACTACATTGAGTTACTCAGATAATCCATAACAACCTTGGTATGCTGTCAGGGTGCTTGCATGCAGAGGAAGATTCTCTAGAAGTCTGTCATCCTTGATGTGTTATTTCAGGAGTTAATACTTGCCTAGTGTTTCTCCATTAAGCAGAGATCAAGGCTTGCTTGTGCTCTTGTGTAAAGAAACAGGACTTACCCTCTAGTGACAGAAAGCAGCTTTATAATTTTTTTGCTTAAATGGCCCTTTTGGACTAGTAATTTGACAAGTCTACTTTCAACAACCACCAAATGAACTAGCCTGAAACTCTCTTTTTCTGCATTGTCCGTCTTAATATACGGGTTTGTTGTTACTTAAACTGGTTGAAGCCTGAGGGAAAGTATGAAAGTGTGGATTGAATAAGCCAGGCAAGAGGCTGATTGCTTGTGGCATAACATTCCCTGTGTTGTGAGCTGACATGCTGGTAAAGAAAAACAATGCTTTATGGAACAGGCCAGCAATTTGGAAGGCAGTCGGAGACCTTGAGGTGCAAATCACTAGCAGGGACCACCTTTGGCAGAGCTGGACTTAACCATATCTGAGAGGCATGATTTTAAGAACCTTACAGATAAGTTCAGTATTTTTAGCAGGAAAAGAGTAATTCTGAGAAGATATAGGCTTTCAGAGATAATATTTCTACTGCACAGTGATCAACTCTGCCACCCAGTGCTTCTCTCAGAAGACTGGAGCTGCAGCCAAATTTATTGTATATTCCCAAGTATGAGTAGGAACCTTTTTAATCCATGGACTCCAGATAGTGAGGCCTCTTTCCTTCTACAAAACTGGAATAATGTACTCCTATAATGCCGTATGATTAGGCTGATTCAATCCATCATTTCTGTTTGTATATTTCTTAAATGCATTATAAAATAACTGACAAAATTAGTTTGCAAGCGTGTAAAATACGACTAAAGAGTTAGTGTATTGTATCTACCATGGGGTGGTGTAATCTTCATTTCTTTTGCTTCATCACTAAATTGAAAGAAAATTAAGGTTTTTTTTTTTTAAACTGATTTGTTGTGTGTGTTGGTTTGTTTTTGTTTGGTTGGGTTTTTTTAACCCTGTCAGAGCCAATGACACCTACACAAACTGGCAACTGAGAAACTCAGGGGAATCCTTCAGATCATTTGACACATGGACATAATGTATCTACTCTTGGTAAAAGCAATCCTGTACCTTCTAATTAAATTTTAAAATTTAATTATCCTAAGATTCTGTTTTGATATTTTATAATCAAGTGTTTATGAAGGCTTTATATTGGTTAATAAACATCAATCTGCTTGTCTTGATAATTAAAGCTGTATAGAAACTAGCTGTGGAAACTGAATTTAAAAAAAAAAGAAAAAAAGAAATTGCTGTGGCAGTTTGAACTGACCTTTCCTTTAGGTATAATTTCTAATGTCTTCTCTAACAGTGTACTCGGTTTATTATCTCATATGCCATACTACTGGAACAGTTACCTGCATAGGTATGGAAGAGTGATGCTTCCTTAGCTGGGCTACCTCTATTGTTAAAGCTGTACCTTATCAATTTGCTTAATCTTAAAATTCAGAGTGTGAGTACAAGTGTAGAGGTTGAAACAGACTGTTTATGCTTACAGTTACCTTCCTTATAGCTGTATCAAATTTTGTATAGCTTTGTAAAAGTACTCTCTGAATAGTACATTTATTACTAGCCTTACAGAAAAGGGATTTTGCCGGCCATACAAATCCTTTTCCCCTCACAGAAAGAAAGGTGTGTTTTAGCCAGGCAGATGATGTTCAGTATTGATGTTCTTCGTGTGAAATAGTATTCCCTGCAGTATAACAGGAGTTTTGTGGAGCAGTGATGGACTCTGACAGTGTTCCAGTGGAGCACAGGGTGGTGTTGTCTCTATATTCATTAGAGCTGCATCTACATTATATAGTCTAACACAGCTTTCTGGCTATGTTGTTGTGGCTTTGGGAATGGAAGTGTTCTGTCCTTGTTTCTTCTGTGTTATTTTTCTAAAACTGACTATGTTTCCAAGCTCTACTTAAGAATTGATGTAGTCCTATACAGTTCTAGCATGTACCTGTAAGTTGTTGGTGACTCTTTGAATCAAGCTGTGAAATAGTTTATTACAATGTCTTTAGAGTATTGACATTGACAATTACAACACCATATTAAAGACAGAAAACATCCTCTAAAATGGCATCATTACTGTAACAGTGACCACACAACACTTCTGCTTTAACATTCTGGCTGTTAACACACAAGGTGTATGGAAGGATATCCATACTAGTCAGCATTTGGCAAGGTCATTTTCCCCCTAAGATTTCTGTAAGAAACAATTGCAATACCACATAGATGCTTTGCTGCTGTATGATTACCTCTGTAGGATCTTAACATATCACTTTGCTTCCCCTACAACCTTGTTAGGTACAGATCTTGCCACACAAGAGTTTAAACTGGCAGCCAAAGAGGGTGTGTCAAATGTCACTTTTGTGGAGTATGAGGTACTCCTACCTGGTGAGTGTTATTTTCTCTTTCAGTTGTGTTATTGAATGTCTGATTATACACAATCTTTTGTATGAGTTGTAAAAGTATCTAGGATAGCAGTTTATAATTGATAAAGTTAAGATGCTCAGTGAGCATGTGATGAGCTTAGTAAAAGATTAATAAGATTGTTCCACTGCGTATTGTGTTCTAATAACTATTTTGCAGTGAAGAGTGAGATTTTTTTCTTTTTTTTTAATGAAAGAATAAAAACAACTCACAGCTATCTGTTCCCCTGAATCAAGTGATAAGTTTTTTGCTTGTGAATACACTTGGAGAGATCACATAAGCTAGGTTACTTGCTAACCAGCATGTCTTAATCAGTTTTGCAACACTACAGGAGTTGAAGCACAAAGAAAAAAACAAGGTAAGCCTTTTCCTAAAGTAGATGTGAAGTTCCCAGTTGCTAAATAATAATTTATAACTAATTTCTTGGACAACTGAAAAAAGTGTTCCTAGTGAAAGCTCTTGCAGTTGGAGGTGATCAGTTAGAACTCCTTTGCAAAGTACCAGTATTTTTTTTTTTTTAAGGGTGTAACAGCATAGTATTTATTCTCTGTTTTCCTTCAGCAGGCAACTTAAGGTAGTGTCTATTTCTTGTTCTGATACAAGTGCTGTTGGTACGGAGATGCCCTGGATATCTGTCTTGCTAGTGGTTAATCTTTAACAGCAGAGGCTTTTCACATTCCACTAATTTAAAAATGTGGATTTATTTTTAAACTTTCAAAAGGTATGGATTCTATTTTTAGCTAGTGTAATTAATATGACTATAAAAATTCTGCTACTGTGAAACCAGTTACTTTGATCATAAAAAAAATCTCAACAAGGTGAGTTATGCTTGGCTCACTTACTGAGTATAATGACTAATAAATAAGTTGCAGTAAATAGCTTTGCTCTGCTGTGAAAGACCGAGATGTTGCACTTCCAAGTTTAACTACAGTTCAACAGAACTATAATATTTTATCTGGGACTCTTAGTTCTGGCCATGCTGTTCTGCAAGACCCAGAAAGTTCAAATGTTTTATGGTAGTATCTGGTGCTTCCACTTAACCAGGTTTTGTTGCTTCTTAAGTAGGACTTGCATTACTTAGTCTGGAGTATTGGAAAGCTTTCACATTGTAGTTCTACTGGCATGTCACTAGGAAGGCAAAGGCAGCAATAAATGGGTTTGAAGACTATTTGATTTCAGGTTGAGTAGCCCTAGTATGAAAGGCCAGAGCCCACAGTGTTAAGGTTGTGGATTTTATCAGCTTCACTAGTAAGTGGATGTTACCTGTGATCTCGTATCTGCAACTGGCTAAAACCACATGCTTTTAGATATTTACAAGTCTAACTTTTTTATATTATTACAATAACTTCTAATATATTTACTAATGTTTCTAATTCAATAAATCCTGGGTTTAATATCAAATATGAAATCAAAAAGGAAGTTTAGACTGAGACTAGACATTGTTCCCCCTTGTGAGAGCCAAGTACATAATGTATTTTGGTTTGGGGTAAATTATGTAGGAGCATAAGTCTATCTACTTTCATTGACATGAATATCTATGCTTCTATATTAGAGCCCTCTAGGAAGCTTACCTACAGAATTTATTGACTGTCATTTTTGTAGTTGATATGTATTGTAACTTAGTTATGGTTTAAATTTTACTGTCAAATACGGTCTGGTTTTGCAGGTTTTCTTTACTCTGGAACATATAACAGCAGCATGCCATATTTATCCAGCATATGTAAAACACAAGCTTTGAAGAAATTTGTTTTTCACAAACATTTTTTTTAAAAACTTTTTAGGTGTTTCTGGTACTTCCATAGAAAAAAATATCACTTTGGACAGTGCAACTAGAATTGAACTTTCATGCAGATTGGGCAGTAAATATTCTAATTTGAAACATCTTCAAGTGACTTGGAAGAAGGGAAATGAAACAATCAGACACATCAATAAAACTGAAAATAGCTGGAGCATCCAGTAAGTAGCATTCTTTACCGTTTGACTTGCAGGCTCTAGTGAATTATCACATACATACACACTGCCCAGTACTAGTCAGGTATATATTAGAAAAGAGCCAAATGTGGTGATCAGTATGTTGATTATGTACATATATGAAAGCTGCAGAAAAAAAAAAAAGTTGCAATTGACTTGAACCTGGAGGAAGAACTCCTGTTCTTTCTCTAGTGCTGGAAAAACAAGATTACTTTAAGATTACTTTAAGATTACTTTAAGATAAGAATGTAGAAAAAGTAAAAGTTCTTTGAGGTTCAGTAACTGTTCAGTAAATGAGATTGCAAAAATACTTCCATTTAGTTTTCCACATTCTCTTTTCTGCCTCAGTGCTGCTTTGCAGATGTCTGAAAGGCATCAATGGCCATCTTTTTTTTTTTTCCCTTTATAATTATCAAAAGAGAAATAATTATCTTACCATAAAGATCTTTTGAACCTCTACAGAGACTCAAGAAATGTAGAAAACTTTCTTCCATTGCTACAATTTACTGCTGACCTTTAAAAAAAAAAAATCTGTGGTTGGGCTAATTTTAACCAGGTAGTTTCCAGATGCTTTCTGTATCACTATGGTTTCTTAACATAATATTTATATAAAATTTCTGTTATAGAAAATCTGTTGAGAATGTACCGATAACTGTTCTGCTATTCCATATATACAAACATGTAAATCTTCTTCAAAGCGCCTATGAAATGCATAAAGAAGATGCTGGACTTTGTTAGATGGAAGTTCTAAAACTGTTCTGTGTTGAAAACCTAGACACTAGTGTTTCACTAAACTATTTTCTTTGCTCCAGTACTAATCTCTGATGGTTTCTTTGGAATGTTAATTAGCAGTCCCTGATTGTTAGAACAAAAGAAAATGCAAGCAAAAAGCAAATTGACCAAACTTTTTTTTTTAAGATTGAGTATCTTGGATAACAGTAAGCTAGGAAGTTACCGTTGTACTCTGAAAGACAAAGAAGAAATCAGTGCTTTGTTTCATTTACAAGGTAATTATATTTATTTGCTCAATTTTGACTTAATTTTTTCTTCTCTTGGCCATTGAAATCTTGCATTACTATGGTTTCTGGATGGTATGGAAATTGTGACTTAATTCGATAAGCAGTGACTAGTATGGTTGAGCGAAGCCAGAATCACTATCAAAGGCATTTTTTTTATAGCATGAAGGGAAGAAGAACTTTGAAGCAAAAACTAAATGCCTTTTATACAAAATTTTTAACAAATGAAACAGCATAGGAAGCAAGTAGGCTTATAAAGAAGTAATTCTTTTCCCTTCCCCCTCTATTGCTATAGCAGAAGTTGATTGTCATCCCTTTCTGGGGATGGGAAGAAAAGATGATGTCTCTGAAATTTTTCAGAAAGCAGAGCCAGTGACTTGAAAGCCTGGCCTGAGATGTGATGTTACAAGAGGAGTAATCATTTGCAAGAATGGAGGCAGATATTTGAACAAATTCAATTGTATTTTTGAAACACCAGTTTATGGCTTTACTTCATCTTTCATTCTCTATAAAAGCAGCACTTACATTAAAAGTTAATGTGCTCCATTGGGCAGTATGAATGCTTTTTCTGGTTTGTATTATTTTCTCCAATAATTTTGTCTCTGACAGTATCAGCCAAAATATAGTTGAATGGAAGATGTGAAAATGAAACAGATACAAGCTGCTGCAAACTTTAATCTCTGAGATTCCGTCCTCTATTCCCACTATCCAAATTTTGCAAAGACCAAGGCAAGCATTTGATCTGTGAAGACTCTACAAACTGTAGCAGACACAAACTCCTAAAAACCCAGACACTCCAAACTACCCCAACATCACTTGAAATAACCAAGGGTCTTTGTAATTCTTAGTGCTGCAAGCTGCCTTTTTTCAGTGGAATATCTGCTCATATGACTTAAGGAAGCTCTCATGTATATTCAAATCTTCAACAGTAATGTTATCTGCTTTAAAAGCTCTAGCTAGTAGAAGCTAGCTTGTAATACTGAAATAAGACAAAACTGTAGTTTATTCATACCTTTTAACCTCTGAAAATGATAATATATTTTTCTTGTCAACATGTTTAGTTGAATAGCTAACAAAGTCTCTTTTAGGTAAGGTCAAAGAAGATTCTTTTGAAAGTATACACTCACTATTTCAGTAAGGACAGGAATGACTCAATAGGGAAGCTGTATTTTCCAGAGCAGTGCATACTGGTTGATTTATTACAAGTAGATGGGAGAATTGTTTCACAATGGTTGAATGCTGCCACTTCTAATGCCATAAAAAGTACTTGCTTGGCACATTTTAAGATTAATGCAAGAGTGAAGGAAATGGGAAAGAGAAGTCCTTGAATCTTCCAGTCAGTAATGCAAAGAGAACAATTCTCAAACTGAAAGATGAGTAATATGTTGGAATAAACTCAGTGGCTAAAGTCATCACTGCTCTAACTAACTGCAATAGCTTTGCCACTGGGTAGTTAGGCATTATTGGAGGAGTTACCTTTCCTTCCCTTCCACCTCTTCCTGACTTGGAATGATACTGCAGATTTTGAAGAATCAAGCTTTTACCCAGGTCTGCAGAAAATAGTAGGAGGCACTTACAGAAGTTCAGATTATTGAATGTGAAGACCATTCAGGGGTATTTTTATATGATGCGAAGTGTTGTAATAGCTGTATTAAAGGATCTAATTTACCAAATTAGTCTTTGTTTTTGCCCTTCATTTAGGGATCCTTAAGCAGCTGTGCAGATCCATGCACTATGATCTTTAAACCAGTGTGGAAATCTGACTGGTATAAATGCTGGTGCAATCACTCGTGTGTTCATCTCTTCAACGGTCGGGGCGGGGGGTGGTCTTGGGTTTTTTTGGTTGGTTTTTTTTTTTTTCCCCTGTGCAACTACACTGTTTAGTCACCAAATCCTGGGTTATAATCCTGGATTGCAAAATACCTGGGGCAAAACATTATTTCCTTGCATGTATTCAAGGATTCATAGCTGTTACTGAGCCAGTTCCCAGAACTCATGATGGATGTAGCATAGCTGATATGTTCACATGTATTTCTTGTGTGCCTGTATTTGTGCTAAATCTTTTTGACTACCACATAAACATGTTGTGCTGGGTATAAGGATTTTTTGTTTGTTTTTATATATTCCATTATTTTTTTCCCTGCCTGTTTTAAATTGCAAATGAGGTGGCAGCAGTT
>VWZY01013704.1:12571-24140 GCA_013399075.1 Chloroceryle aenea | reverse complement strand
GGGGAGATGGGCGGGGCCGCGGTTTAACAAAAGCAAGCTGCAGAGCGGAAGTAGCCAGCCAGTCCAGTTCCGGCTCGGAGCCGAGTATGGAGGACTCTGAAACTGACTTGAGCTCAGACGGGGAAGAAGCAGCGATACACAGCATCAAAAGCAAAACCATTCCTACTCATAATAAGAGGGAACCGCGAGGGAAAAAGTTTCCTCTCGCAGATTGGAGAGCAATAAAGAAGGCATGTGCCGAATGGGTCCCATCAATCACATTAGCATACCAGCTTCAGGTGACAGGCGAGGATCAAAAGGTTTGCTTACCAATACACCCTAAGGGTATGCAAGCGGCTGCTAAGGCAACCGCAGACAAGGGGCTCAATTCAGAAAAGGTAACAGAGTCAAAAGGTGTCCGCTTAAGTCTGTTAAGCCAGACCTTCAGAATGAAACTAACGAAAAGTGTGAGTTTCTGTTCACAGAACTGGATCATCGGACCTCCCCAAAGCCTGTACATCCTGGTACCAACAGCAGCAGATGAGACAGCGAACAGCCTAAGCCTGAGAGCCACACGGCAGCAGAATTCAAACCACGGCAAAACAGTCTCCGGGGTGGGGGGGCTGCAATGCTTGTGTAAACAACAGCTTATCACCTCTCTNTCCTAGGCTGCATCAAAGGAAGCATGGCTAACAGGTCAAGGGAGGTGATTCTTCCCCTCTACTCTGCTCTTGTGAGATCCCACACGGAGTACTGCATCCAGGTCTGGAGACCCCAGCACAAGAGGGACATATCTGAGTGGACTGGACTCTGACCAGTCTGGGAGATTTGAGTCTGTTCAGACTGGAGAAGGATCCAGGGACACCTTATTGTGGCCTTCCAGTAACTGAAGGTGACCTACAAGAAAGCTGGGGAGGGACTTTTTGCAAGGGCTAGTAGTGATGGGACAAGGAGTAATTGTTGTGGTCAAGGCTCGGAAGACCTCGCGATGTACGGAAAGACAGGGACAGTTAGATAGCCAGTAGCTATTTATGACGCTAGCAGACAGATGTGATGTTGCTAAACCTAGGCTATATAACGCGGTGCTACTCTGCAATAAACGCCATTCCTTGTCCACCACATTGGTGTCAGAGTGCTAATGTCAGGTGCAGCCATTAAGCAAGCTGCGTAGCGTACATGGAACCAGGTCCCCATAGACCCTGCCCCCCAAAACTGGAGAGCAGAGGCTACAAGTAATGGCTTCAAATTCAAAGAGGGTAGATTTTGATTAGACATTAGGAAGAAGTTCTTTACTAGGAGGGTGGTGAGACAACAGAACTGGTTGCCCAGAGAAGTTGTGGATGCTCCATCAGTGGATGTGCTCAAGACCGGGCTGGATGTGTCTTTGAGTAACCTGGTGGTGTAGAATTGAATCTGTAGTTTTTTGTAGCCCTTTTCTTTCTATTTTTGTGCCTTTGTCTTCTCCATTATTCNATAGACCCTGCCCCCCAAAACTGGAGAGCAGAGGCTACAAGTAATGGCTTCAAATTCAAAGAGGGTAGATTTTGATTAGACATTAGGAAGAAGTTCTTTACTAGGAGGGTGGTGAGACAACAGAACTGGTTGCCCAGAGAAGTTGTGGATGCTCCATCAGTGGATGTGCTCAAGACCGGGCTGGATGTGTCTTTGAGTAACCTGGTGGTGTAGAATTGAATCTGTAGTTTTTTGTAGCCCTTTTCTTTCTATTTTTGTGCCTTTGTCTTCTCCATTATTCTTTGGTTTGGTTTTGTTTTAAAAGACAAGCATATCTGAAAAAAAAGTCAGACTATCTTCATGGAGTCAATTGATCAATATAAATGGGAAAGTGAGCTGTCTCAAGGGAAATGATCATTGATAGATGTCTTGAGATAAGCTATGGAAGATGAATCAGCAAGCCTTACTGCTACTGTCCTAGTCAGGTGTAAAGTACATCAACAGAGAGCATCAGCATCGGCTGGCTTTGGAGATAGTTCTCCCAGAAAGGGTCATAGCAGTAAACTCCTTATACTTGCAGACAAATGCATTAGCTAGTTCAAAGGTAAGACAAAGTGAAAGATACCCTCATGGTAGCTCTTGCTTCATCTATGGATGCAGAAGAATTAGGAAAACTGTATATAATGTTAATATTCACAATAAATGGTGTGAGAAAAACAGTGGATATATGTCATGTGGTACAGAGATAACTGGAAGCCACTGAGTACTAATGTCTTAACACAATTTTTAAGCATCTGAACCTTTAGAACCGATAGAAACATATCTTCTCCCTCTCAACATTCTATTTTGGAATTGGCAAAGGATGACAACAACAATGCAACAGCTGTGGCTCGGGCTGGTGAATACTAATTTTCCAACACAATCACTTGTGAATATACATCCATGATTTTTATTGCATTGCTTTATGCACTATTATAAGACATGTTTGAATAAGGGAATGACTAATGCAGTACATGAGGACAGAACTGAAAGTATCTTCTAAATCCCAAACTATGAGATAAAGGACAGAAGCACAAGGAAATCAAAGAAAAAAACCTTTAGGGAGCCACTATCATGTGAGTTCTAAACCTGCTAATTAGCCACCACACATGCTGATACTAATGTCATTTCAAGGGTAGCAGGGATGTTGATCATTCATCAGATCTACTGCTCCAACAACCTACTTGCCTGACACAAGGTAATGTAGCATAACCAAATATGAAAATTCATAACACTGCATTTTAGCAAAGAACAGCATGAAAAAGCACCTCCATCTGAAAGGCATTTATAATATGAAAGGTCACGGCATTTTGGGAGAATACATATACAGGCACATGGAAGAAGTACCAGTTTCGGATTTTATGCTAGACTTCAAAAATTTGCTGTTAAATTTATCTAACATATTCTCCTGGTTTGAGTTAGAACAGAACAATTCTGATCAGAGATCTTTACTTCTCGGACAAGTTCTTCTAATGAACAGACTGCCCTCACACACCTCTACACATCTCAGATTTAAAACAATGTATTGGCAAACAGAAACTTTAGATAACTAAAGGGAATCTAATTGCATCTGTTGATTTAAAGTAAAAAAAAAACCCAAGCATATGTAAAAATACTGCTGAGTATGCACATATTTCTATCAAAAATCAAATAAATTTTAAAATTCATGTTATATATAGCTAAGAAAGTTGTATAAACTTTGTATCAGTAAAACATCCCACAAACATCTGAAGTCAGCCAAACCTTTAAAAGTTTTAGTAGTAATTTAGTAAACATTTTAGTAATGTTTAAACATTTCAGAAAAAAAAAAAAGTGATTCCTATTTCTTTTAACTCAAACCACTGTATCTGACCAGTCCTTCAACTCTAATTAGAGAATCTTACTGAGGTGTAATTCGTATTTATGTAAGAAATATAATTCTCTATAAGTCAACATGGAATTTGTATGTGTTCTCCTGTTTGCTTGTCTTTACATAGTCCTCTGTGATACTCTTGTGTTCTCTGGCTGAAGAGCTTACAGGGAAAACTTTGTGTCCAATGCACTAGTGCGAACAAAATTAGAAACATTTGGTGAAAAGACACCTGGCTGAACATGTGCAGCAAGTAGTAAAGTCTTTCCTGAGGAAATCACTCCATGAAGAAGAGAGCTCTCCATACTGTATTCCTTATCAGACAGCATTGATGCAGCTAAACTGCTTTACAATACTCACAGTAACTATTGAATAGAATGGGTATGTACTAATTAAAAATTATTCTAATAAGGTGGTCAACTGCCAAATATAACTGACGTAAGCTGTTTGAGTGAACAGCTTCCATTTCCCTTCTTAGATCTCACTTTGCTGCTTCTTGCATTTGCCCTCTGAAGACAGAGGGTATTACAAAGAGACATTCATCAGTGATCAAAGAAGCAGTATCAGCCTGTTTTTTATTTCAGTGAAGAGGTTAAGATTATAAAAAAAGTGGGAAAAAAATCAGATCTCTCCACCAGTAGGTTCTTGACATCTCTAACTTTTGGTATTGTCCTAGAATACTTTTTACATTATTCCCCTGTTAAGTCACATTGTTTCCCAGAAATGTTCATGTGATTTCCCTCAACGAGTTATTGAAATTCATTAGCCTGCCATTTCACCCCTTTTCCAGTTTAATGATGAAAATGTTAATTAATGTTGAAGGCATTTCCAAATCATTTTATACCTACTTTCCTGGGCCTGTATGGAAGATTTTTTACAGCATGTCAGGAATATCTGCTGGTGAAAAATACTTCTGCCTTGGTAAAAAAAAAAACAAACAACATCAGTAGCTGGAGGTCCATATCTAGTAGGACTGGACAGCCATAGCATATGCTTATTTTGATTATCATTGTTTTGACCTCATTATGCTCTATCCCACTATTAACTTAATGCAGTATAATTTAGCATATGGCACATGCTTGCAGCAGAGAGAGTGTATTCAGGACTATTTCCCCTTTCTACAGCAATACATTTGTAATATCCTGAAGGCACAGCAATGAATCACATTCTGTTGCAACAGCAGCTTAAAATGGACCTGTCATCAATGCACACAATGGACTTGAATATAGGCATTTTTTCTGGTCAGCTGCAGCAGTCATAGAAGGGCTTGAAGTTTCTGTGCAGTGATGCAGCCTTTTGGGATGAGGGATGGACAGTGGACAATGTTACAGGGATAATACACCTCTTATATTTTCTATCTAATTTTCTGTCTACTTATGATAATAGGAACTAATGAAAAAATACCCTTAAACAAACACACCACACCCCCAACCACCCCCCTACTTAGATCTAAAAATAACACATGCAATGAATAGATGCATTTTTTCATTAACTTTCTTTTCATCTGTGAAATCTTCTCCCTCTGATAGTGTAATTCCAATGAATTTATCTTCACTAACATGGTTTTTAAGAACAGAATAAACAGTAAAAAATATTGTGCTGGTTATTCTATTTTAAATATAATGATGACCAATAAGGTGTCACTGATGATTTCCCATCATTTTGTGTTTTGAAAGAAGATCGTCTAGATGCAGAAATGTAATTCATTTCCAAGCTCTATCAGTCCTTAGTTTCTTGCAGAAATTTCTAAAGAGACAATACACTACAGTGATGGATTTTATGGCATCAGTCTCTTATACTAGTAGCTATACTGAGACCGCAAACTTATTTCACATAGGCAATCAGTGATTAAAGAGGAAAGCTTTATGGTTAATCCTTTGGTGGTCTGGTCTATAAGAAATGAATTAAGAAAAAAAAAAANAAAAAAAAAAAAAAAAGGATTAGCATTGCCAGCTCTCTGGGCCAGTAAGTCTTCCATTCAAAACAAACAGAATATATTTCATATGAAAAAACACTAGTCAAGAATTCAGAAGATCTAGATTTCTCATATCTGTCAGTGAGCCACACCATAATTTTTTTTCATCATTTCCATTACAAACTGTTGTCATTCACACATTTCTATCAGCAACAGCATTACAGGATTTGAATAAACCAAACCTGACCTTTACCAGAGGATACTGGCAACAGAAGGTTGTTTTCTAGACAATAAATATCTTGAGGTTGGTATCAATAAAGACATAGCCCAAAAATTCATATTTAGCCTTATGAAATGCTCAACCATCTGCCATAGCATCATCTGGTATAAGTTGATGTAGCAAAATTGATTTAAGAAAAAAATAATTAAAATTTCCAATTTGCAGCAGCAGAAGCTCCAAAAATGTTTTGGATCAGTGCATTTCTATCTTGCTATAAATCCTGTGTTTCTATAATCACGAAGGCCATTGACAAGCCTGAACAACATACAAAACCATGCAACCAGATGTGATTCAGCAGTAGGTCTTGAGGAAGCTGACTTGGACAGGGCATGGTGCTCTGGTACTTTGCTGATGGCTGGAGAAAGGCACATAAGCCCTCTTCAAAAAAAGGAGGAGGATGTTCTGTGGAAACTCAGTCTGTGGTAAGATTATTGAGCAGTCTAAACCATTTCTAGCCACAAGAAAAGAAACAAGAAAAGTGACAGGGAAAAGCCAAAGTTCAGCTGGTGGCCAGCTGCTAGCAGCACATCTTAGGGATTGACACTTCATCACTAGACCCAATGTTTCTCAAGTTTTTTATTAGAAACCTGAATGGTGATCCTCTGCAATGGAATGCATCCTCTAAATGGAACATCCTCTGTAAGTTTGCATATGATACCAAAATGGGGGTAGTGACTGATATATTGAGGGTTATTACTTTCCATCTGGCACTTGTGAGACTACATCTGGAATACTTTGTCCAGAGTCGGTCTTCTCAGTACTACATCTGGAATACTTTGTCCAGAGTCGGTCTTCTCAGTACAAGAAAGACATTGACACAATGAAGCAAGTGCAGCACAAGCAAGATGATCAGGGGGCTGGAGCACAGTATATGGCTTTGTTTAGCTTTAAGAATACATGAGAATGGAAGCATTCACACCTGTTCCTGTGTTGCTGACTGCACTTGCCCCAGTGCTTCTGCTTTCAGAGTATGTTTTCATCATTAATCCTGGAGGATCTTGCCTGGCTATGAGCTATTTTGGTATCCACAGCAACTCAGCAGAAAAATACCACATTAAGAAGGAATAGTAGCAATTAAAACCTGTGGGCAAGTACATGCAGCAGTAAGAAATTGTAATCCTTATACTAACTGCATCCAGAATATACTTCTTATTGTAACTAATAATAAAGGCACTTCCTCTGCAATATAAATCTATGTTAAACTGTAATAAGCTTGAGGAAAATTCTATTCAGCCAAATTATTGGCTGAATTCAGTTATGTGTTAGTCTTCAGTTTTCAATAAAAGTGGACATTATAAGGACTAGACATTATTGCTTTTTAAATAGGATTGTGCTTAACATTGTTAAGCAGACATATGATGATGATTATTATAGGTTGGGCAGGCTAAGCTAAATCTTAAGTCTCACTGCTTCCATACTTTTAAAACTGTTATTGTAAGAGCCCTAACAGGAGCAATACCATGGAATTAGCAAGTCACTGTTGTTATAACCAAATATATCCAGATACTGGTACTGAAGCATGAAGATGTTGTAAGTGCATAATTGATCCCTTTCACAAAGGCACAAATGAGATGAAATCTATCGGAAGAAACCTATTGATTGTACCCAGCTGAAACAACCACTCGCTGCCTTCCAGGCTGTGGATGTGGGTTTTACAGAAAGGACAAGGACCCCAGCACTCTCAGAAAGCAGGCAACCACATGATTTCATTAACTGGTGTCTTCCAGCAGGGCCAAGACTTCTGGGAAGTTCAAGTTTCATTCACATTATGAAAGGTTTTTATTTCTTTCTACGAATACTTCAAACAAAACTATAAAGGGTAGGACTATCAATGGATAAGCTTTAAAGAAAGCAACTTTTAACTCATAGCCCCATATCTGAGACAGAAATGACCTATAATTTGAAAAACTTAATCTTGTAACATATAGGATATTTACCTACTTCCTATTACTTGGGACAGAATCTGACCTAGATAACAAAGACTATCCTTGTACAAAAATAACTCAAGTTATTCTGTAAGTTTGAGGGCTTGGGCACAGCTTTCTTCTTAAAAATTTATTTTTAAAAAATTCAGATCTTTGGAAACTGCCTAAGCTCTAAGTTTAAACTTTATATAATTTCAAATAAAGACCACTTCAAAATTTATTACTATTTCAGTTAGGCCACTAGCATAGTAAGGTTTCCTGTAGATGAAATGGAGAAATGAAAAGCTGATATTTCCTTTGTTTAGCAGGAGTTTTTACTCATTCGGAAATAGCTCTTTGCTTCTGGATAACCTCAGAAAGTAAATATTCATAAAACAAAGTACACAGTGTATTAATTCCACGGGAAACCTGAAACCATCCATATCTAGTACATACAGCTGATTGTGGATACTGCAAATCAACTTTCATTAAAAAAAGGGAGAAAAGGTGACATTTTGGCCTCATAAATTATTTCATTCTACATCATTTACTGGTCTACTTCCATTTCAAATTTGAGAAGCTGGACAGAACATTGAATACCACAGAAATAGTTTGTTACCTATTACTGTTACCACTTACTAAGTTATCTGTGGCTCAAATTGTACAGTTACGTCTGTTTACTGGATATCATCTAGTCATTTTCATTGTAAAATGAAACTGAAATATTTTGACTGGTTTTCCACTTTAATTTTTATTTGAAAACCTTTTTTTTAAATATTCAAATTAACATCTTGAATAAATTAATAGCCTTTTATCTTCTGTAGGAAGAGTTGTTCAGTACAGTTACACATACAGGATTATTGGCCTGTTCCATTGGTTTTCCTCCATCTTCAGAAATGGATACTTTTCAGTTATTCAGCCTGCCAGATAATCAAAATGAAATTCATTCTCACTTACATGGCTTTCTTTGGGTTTGAAAAGTCATTTTTAGAAAGGAAGTTCTGATTTATACCTTAAATTCTGAAAATATAAGAAAATATGAAGCTAATTTTTAATTTAAATTAGGATACTTTAGCTGCATTTTCTTAGCTGATATACTTAGCTGGGTATCTGAACATTCAGTCTGTTCTGATAAGCACATTATCACATAATTCTTATCTGAATATTGTGTAATAACTATAATCCTGGCAAAGCAGCACACATAATTTCACACAAACATAATTTTCAAGTCAGTTTTCACATCACTGTGAAATCCCAAGATCAAACCAGACCATTCAGTCTGCAAAACTAGAATGAGAGTATGGACTACATTAGGGCAGAGAGGTGAAGAAATGAAACCACAATGCCGTCAACTCTATGGTAGGTGCTCCACAAACAACGTACCTGGGTTACAAGGAAAGGAAGGACCAAAACCTTGTCTGTGAGAACATCAGCCACAGAGGGCTTCCTTCTCTTCTGTGATGAGGTCATCCAGGCACAGAAGAGATGGATCATGGAGCATAATAGTTAGTTGAGACAACATCCATTATTTCCTACTATAAGAAAGAACATTTTGCTTTCCACCCTGAGGGTCATAATTCTCAGTTATTACTGAGCTGAGACTTCTGCTGCAAGTGTTTAGAAATACTGCTTGCATATAATGGATTCTGATGCATTAGTGAGGCTCCTCTGGGACCCCCAACAATATAGTATGCCCTCTAGCAAGTCCCAATAGCTTAGGAGGGTTACAGATGCTACAGCGTGCAGTGTGTTATTACTATCTCACCACTCTGTGGCCTAAAATTGGTGCGTTGGTAGAGAGAAACTTGGCAGCTCCAATTAGAGATAACAAGTGAGGACTACTTTACACTGTGGCATTGTGGTTCCTTCTAGAAGTTTGAAGAGGGCTGTCAAACAGCTGTACTCCTTCCCTGATGCAGTTCCCTCCCTGATCACTGCTGCCCTTAGCTACACAGTGCAGAACATCAAGACTGACACTTCACTGACAGTTTACCTTCAGACTCGTAGATATTTCTGTTTAACTGTTCCTTGAACATCGTGGTAAATCATTAACTCCTGAACTCAAAGGGACTGAAGGGGAAATCCTCCCCTCCACCTTCTAGGGATCACAACAGAGTGAAATGAGACATGGTAAAGAAAGATGAGGAGAGGACACCCCCGTAAATTTGATTTCTGTTCTATCTCCAAGATATCAATGAATGCCATATCCACTGTAGAAAATGCAGCAGGGAAAAAATCACAACCTGAAATTCAACTAAAAGACAGTGGCACAAAAAATTATTGAATTTTCTTGCCACTGCAGTTCTGTTCTGATTTAATTTTTGTTTGGGGAAGTGAATATGGTGTGAACATTTGCTTTCTTGCCCTTCAGTATTTGAAGGTCTCCCTCATCTCTTCCTTTTTTGGAAAACATTTTAAAGCAAGAGTGCTATAGCATGGCAAGTTTCTTCCCAAGAGGCACATTTCTCCTTTGTCAAAATATATGCAGCGTTTTTTTTCCAAGGTTAGTGAATGGAATGTAACCTACAACATCTGCTAGTGGCTGGAAACCTACTGTGCCTCTGAATTTGATTCCTATGACAGATGAGATGCCTCTGCCAGGAAAGAGGCTTTTAAATGGTCCATGTCTTATTTTTTAATTTACAGAGGTAACATACAGAGCTCCTCAGATGTATTTCAGGAATTTGTTTCAGGAAAGGAAGAGAAAGAGGTGAGATAGGCACATACAAGTTGAAAATTGCAGGGAAAAATAGTGCCCATAACTATTTCACTATCTACATTCAGTGTTGCACCCTAGTTGGATCTAGCCCTTGCAACAAGACACAAGCTATAACCCTGTTCAATACCCAGGTCTTGGACACATCTAAGGAGGTAGGCTCAGAAGACTGCATTTTTCCACTCAATCATCAAAGCTAGTTCCAATTTTCAAACCTATTCTGTTTTTCAAAACTATTTTCAGTAAAGGAGGAAAAAAAATCTAATCATTTCAATCCAAGACCTTGCCAGGGCTCCTAGGAACTCACAGCCTGCCACAGTTCACAGTACAAACAGAAGAGATTGTTTTACTTTGGAAATTTTTGTACAAGCTACCAGAATTTCATATTATGGGATTTTCACCAAAAATATTCTTGAACTCTAAACAAAAGATGCTCACTAACACACACATATGCATGTGTGCACAAACAATGCCTCTTTGAGGGTGGCAGTAGAATTTGCTGACTGTGATTTGGAAAAAAAAAACAAAAACAAAACCCACAAGAACAACATCTTTCCCTTCCCCAATCCCAATGCACACCAAATAAGTCCCTAAAGATTGGTATGAAAACCCCTGTCAGCTTCAGTTATAATTAAAAAATGAGTGACAGACACAGCCTTAACAGAAAGCCCACATTCCACAAAGATCATTATGAGAGAACACAAGATGCTTTATGCATAGATATTATGGATATGAGAAAGAACATACCTAGAAAATCATATTAAAAAAAATTACATGATCAATCTTTAATTTCAATCACACACTTAGAGTTATGCACTATTTCAGGTCTTCTTGGTTTTCCAGTCTTAGCATCCAGTGTCCCAGACTCAATCCTCTCTTGCAGACTCACTAATGCCAAGGTGTAATAAAGAGAAAACTCCCATGCTCATTTCATTTCTAGCTCGCAAGTTTGTACCAGCAGAAGGGTGCCTGCAATTTCTACTAGTTCAATTAAATTGGATGTCTATAAAAAGCAGAACATATCACACATAAATTAAATATTTGAAACTAAGGGTTCTAAAGTTTGATTTTTTTTCAGCTAAAGTAATCACTTCCATGCACAGCTGTTTGGGTTCTGAACATCTTAATTATAACATTTAGAGAGGATAATAAAATTTGCCATTCAATCAAACACTGGACAATTTTATAGCTGATACCAAATGTTATATGATAAAATTGGAGTTGAGTTTCAAAGATCACAGGCAGTAATGACAGAGTTATCTAAAAATTTCAGGTAGTAAATTTCTCCTGCCCTCATTACTGAAGTGGAAATATTATTATAAAAAAATGTGGGACTTTTTTCTACTGTTAGTGTAAAAACAAGTTCATGTGCAGTCTCACCGAAACTTAGTGAGACCTGGACATTCCACTTTACATAAGCAATTTTACACATCTG
>VWZY01013703.1:217022-227557 GCA_013399075.1 Chloroceryle aenea | reverse complement strand
CGGAAGAGCAGGTGGAGTTACGAGGCAGGGGAACAACCAGCTGAGAACAAAGGGCAAAACAGAATCCCGGATGTCACTCCAAAATGGCCTGGGAAGCAGAAAAGTCCTGGATAAAAGGAAAATCAACACAACAAACTCGACCGAAAGGCTGACGTGGGTGTGCTGGACAGAGGCCTGTCCAGGGACGAACCCCAGTTGCTCACCAGAAAGATCTACACTGACAGTAGCAATCATGTCCCTACTTCCAGGGCCTCAGCCTCTGCAAGGTGACCTCCGCCCAGGGGTGGGAGCAAAGGCAGCGCCACGTCACAGCAAAGCTCCCTGTGCACCCAGGTCTGTCCAGCTCTTGATGTGACCAACCTCATGGAGCCCCCTGATCAGCACCCAAACGCTGCAGACCTGCTGCTACTCCAGGCAACGAGCTTCTCCCCCTGCCCCTGCCCCTGCAGCCTCAGGCTTTTGGGTCTCAGTAGTTGACACTTTAACCTGTGACTCCTTTGGCGTGCAGACCCGTGAGGAACCTGCAGTGCAGCTGCAGTGCAGGTCCCCCGTACACACGCTCGCTCCGTTTGGCTCTGCACCGCCGTGCCCTTGAGGAGCGTGTTTAAACATTCAGTATGTACAAGATGATTTGAAGCTGAACATTTAGAGCAGCTGGATTCACCCTCACACATCCACGCGGCTGAGAGCAACCAGAGGACCCGCGGGGTCCTGCAGCGGTTGGAGACCACCCGGTTGTATGTACATGTCCTTGGAAGCATTCGCAGGCTGGCTGCTGCCAGGGCCGGGGGTACCTCTGCTCTGCTGACAGACGTAGCCACAGGAACAGCAGAGAATGCAGCTCCTCCTGACCTGCTTCACCACCTTTCTCCAGCTTCACACAGAGCCCCTGATTTCAAATGACTGCTGAGATAACACGTTTATGCACTTGCTCTGGTCAAAAGCAGCACAGAAAGCTGCTGTTCTGGTGCCTATTTCCACAGCATCCACAACTCTCAAGAACAGTCACTGCAAATCACGTGGGACTCTTCCTCCAACCGAGACCTTTAGAATGTTCTTTGTAAGTTCCCTCCAGATCACTTCTCCCGAAGGACGCAGACTCCCGCGTCACAGCGCTGCATCCCCAGGGAGGTCACCACTTCCCAGCTGTCAATGATGGGATCATAGCACTCGATGCTGCTTAGCAGTGAGTTGCCATCGTATCTGCGAGGACAGAAAGCTACAGGTGAGGGATGCTGCTGAAGGAAGAGGCTGAGGCACCCAGAGCCCTTTCAGGGAGGCTGGACAGCTGCGAGCAGCAGGAACGGCCCGGCACACAACTGCTGCCTTAGGCTGCCTCTGCCTCCCTGCTGCTTGTCCCGGCCCTGGCCCACCCTGCTGCCTGTTTAGGTTGAGCTCTGCGTGCCGTCTCCTCGTGAAGCTTGAAGTGTAAGTATGAGGAGAGGCCACTCGAAACAGGGCAGCAGTTTCAGCACCTCACCTCGACTCCCTTGTTCCAGCAAGGGACACGCCGGGCACGTCCCCCTGCAGCCGCGGCAGCCACTCACCCAGCGATGGCGTACAGCCTGCCCCGCAGCACCGTGGCCCCCACGTAGCAGCGGGGGGTTGTCATGCTTGTTACAGTTGTCCAGGAATCAGTGCGAATATTGTAGGCTTCCACGGAGGAGAGGTGAGCTGTCCCGTCGAACCCACCAACTACGTAGATGTGGTCGTTCAGCAGAGCCACCCCAGCCCCTGCAGGGGGAGAGGGCAGTTACAGCCATGTGCTTACAAACGGTGTCAGGTCAGCTCCTCCCTCTTCACAGGACAGTTTCTCCCGGTTCTGTCTCCCACAAAAGAGCCATCACAACCCAGTGCCTGCTGTTGTCTCCAGTATGATATATGAAAACCAGTAGCTACCCAATGCTGCTGGGTCTCCAGGGTGCCGGAGACTGAGCCACACCACAGCCAGGGCAGCACTAGCACCAGGAGATGTTCACCTTGGCTCTAAGACCCCAACGCCCTAAACAGACCAGCACAAGGCTCACTCTGCTGGCGAGCAGCCAGCTGGGACTCTGTCACCACAGGGACAGGTTTCTCTGGAGCTTCTGGCTTGCTGGTGTCACCCAGACCCTGGCTGTAGCAAGGAAAATGCTGCTGCTCCATGTGAAGCTGGGATTCCTTTGACATCGCTCCCCTGGGAGGCAGGGAAATGAAAACCAGTGTCCACTGCACAGTCACAGAGGCCGAAGTGGCTGAAGCATCTGAACAGCCTCTCTCACAGTAAAGCCAATCAGTAATACAGTTGGCCCAACCAGGAACTGCAAACAACAGCAGAACCACCTCTTCCAGCCTCTGTTCCTCACCTGCAGCCCCCTCAGGTAAAGCACCAAAGAACAGAGACGTGTAACAACGCGTGAGGTGGCCTGGGGAGCTCTTGCCAACAGCCACTGCTGGTCTGAGCTACATCTCAAGAGCAGAGCAAAGCCTGGCAGGCTGATACCATCGACATGGAGTTACTGCACTGATGAGTATCCTGCAGAAACCAGCCCGTCACCCTGCAGCTCTTGGGCACCCATCTGTTTCTTCTACAAACGGGGTGTAAGAGACTTTCTGTTCCACTAAATGCAACCTCACTTCCACTGCCTGTCCTCGCTGAGAGCACTCAGACAGCGGGGAGTGGCCCGATGGCCTCTCCAGGGAAGCTGAGTCTAGCAATGCAATTTGGCCATGGTTTCTGAGGGGTGGCCTTCCTCCAGAGTCTGTCCTAAGAGAGGAAGAGAAGCCAGGAGGACACAACCTCCGTGAATAGAATACTTTCGGTCAAGGTCTTTCCTGGAATTCAAAGACGCACACGCAGACAGCTCTAGAGAGTGTTCCAATGCCTTGGGGCAGAGGAAGTCCTGCAAGGTCCAAGGTCACCAGGATGGATGGACTGGAACTGGTATCAGGATGGAGGTTGCAAGTGCAACTGGCATCTCAGCCACCAGTAGTTGGGGGTGAATCCGCAGACAAAGCGAGGATTCACGGGGGACAACTAGGATGTGAGAGCCCCAGGCCTGCAGCCATCGCTGCAGTGGCACTGCTCGCAGCGCCGTGCTCTGCCCCCACGAGCTGCACAAAGCAGAGCCCGGGGAAGGAGCCGCCTGCCCGAGCGCGCCGGCCGTCGCCGTGTCCCGGGCAGCTGAGGAGCGCTGACCTGGCAAACCCGTCCCACTCCCCCGCACCGCGGCCCGGGTCTGGGCCTCGCTGGCTGTTCCGAGTGACAGAAATCACACAGGAGTTCTCCTCTCCCTCCCCGTGATCCCCTCTATACACCTCTTAGCATGGGATGGGGACACTGGGGATGTGAAAGTTAACCTTTCTCTTGGGGAGTGAAGTCGGCATGGCCTAAAATCATCCCTTCCCAAAGGCAACCCCCCCGCTGGGGATGCTGAATCGCCCAGGGCAGAACAAGCCAGCAGAGTTGGCTTCCTCAGTGCAGCCCAAATCCTCCTGCCCTCCCGGCACTGCGGGCTGTTACCTGAGCGCTTGGTGGCCATCGGGGTGACATTTGTCCAGTGTCCAGTGTGCGGATCATACCTCTCTACAGAATTCAGTATGTTCAGCCCATCGTAGCCACCTGAAACAAAATACAGGAGCAAACCCTGAGGCTGAGCTCTGGGAAATGTTTTCTGTGTAAAGAGCAGTAACACGCTTGGCCCATCCTTAGCACAGCATTGCCCTGAGATCCATCAGCACAGCTCAGCGTTGGCGGAGCAAGGAGGATCTCTGCAGCTTGCAGAGCCAGCCCAGCCCCACATGTGCTGCCCAGGGCCATGCTGGGAGAGACCATCACATCTCCNTCCAGTTCCCTTTTCCAGGTGCTGAGTCTCTCTCCCTCATTCCCTTTCTGCTCCCCTGTGAGGAGGGAGGGGGTTAACAGAGAGCAGCTGTTACAGGTCTAAGGGGCTGCCCTGACCCCAAACCCCCACAGCAGGTTGGCACCTTGCTGTCCAGATCTGCCTCTCAGCGCACTGGTGCCACTGCTGTCCCACTAAAGCAGACGTGCAGCTTCCAGACCCAGCCCTGGCCCAGGGTCCCCGTGCTGACGCTACGAGGCTGCGCAGAGAGCAGGCTGGGATGTCTCCAGGACCTGTTTCCCAAGAGGACTGTGCAGCTTTGGCGTGGGAGCAGCGTGCTGGCATCTGCCCTGGGCGACGGTGTGGGTGAGAGGAACTGGGAGAAGGAAGGGAAAGCCAAAACCAGTGTCCAGTATCTGTGACTCCCCGGGAACAGGACTGCAACCAATGAGGGTACAGCGCTGGGTCTGCCTTTCCTGGGGCCCTACTGGGGTGCACCTACAGAACAACCTGAAGCTTTCAGAGCGATTTGCCCTTTGTCTCTCTGTCTGTGTTCACAGCGCTCTGAAAATGAAATGAGTGCTACAGAAAGGAGCTGGAAAACCTGCAGCTCAGGATATGCTTCTGGAGCACTACAGCCAAGGTTGCTCTGCATGAAGCGGATGCATCCTCTCTGCTGTGGCCACCTGCTTCATCTCCAGGGCATTTCAGCCATTGCCCAGTCCACGCAAACCTCAGCTGGCACTGCCCGTCCCCTGCCCTTCAGCCGTCCCTTGATGTTGCCTGATCGTGTCCAGTTCACTGCTGACGTCGTACGGCAGCTCCAGCCTCGGCTCTGCGGCGAGACCAGGCGGCGTTCGCTGCCAGAGCCGGGCAGTGCCTGGTGCCCTGACGTTGAACCTCCTCCTCTAACCCGGGCCTGGCCAACGGCTGCTCCCCAGGCAAGATCTGCGCTGTCAGTTCTGGCAAAGACAAGTGCCTGCAGGATGCCCAGAGGTCCCGCGGGTACCTACCGAGGCAGTAGATAACTCCGTTAGCTACCACAAGCCCCGCTCCTTCCCGTGCTGTCTGCATGTCTCCCAGCATACTCCACTGGTCAATGTTGGGGTCGTATCGTTCCATGCTGGTGTGACGTCGGCTTCCATCAAACCCCCCGGAAACATAGATCATGTCTGCAACGGTAGACAGAGGCTGGACTCAGCGAGGCAAGGATCAAGCAGGTAGAGCAAAGAAGGCCCTCACAGATGGAGGAAAAGTACAACACGGACTGCAAAACTCAGGAACAACTATGGATCTTGGCACGCTCCAAGACAAACCCACTCTCCTCACCCTGGCATTAGCCTGCTCCAGACACAATGAACAAAACACACACAAACCCCATCTGGCCATTAAATCTGCTTCTTGCCGACAGATGAAGGAGAACGTGCACACCCCAGTTATTTTTTTCCTGCTGCAGAACCTACTGAAGCACTGCTCTGCCCAAACCCTGCCTGCCACCTGCATCACGTCAGCACCTCCCCAGAGGAAATGCTGCCAGGGCAGCGAACAGACCAGTAGCCAAAGGAAAGAAGATCCAAAAGACACGTCTGGATCACCCAGATCAGCCTCTTATACTAGAGAGCCAAACTCATGCAATGCTTTCACAAAGTGGTCGCCTTCGAAGCAGCTGCATTTTCACTAAAGCAGGCTATTAGCTGTCTAAATGAGTAACATTAAACCAGTATTAATTACTAAGAAGATATTCCAACAGAAGCATTAAAGCACAGAATGTGCATTAGAGCGACTGCTATTTTAATGGCTAGAAAGCTTCATTTTCATACCAACATATTCCTGGCCTGTTTATAACCATTTGTTCTTACTCAGTTCTTACATTGCCCTTTTCCTTCTCATGCCAAGTTATACCACAGAGAACAATCACGTCCCCTCTCTGCTCTTGCTTTGCCAGCAGAAGCAAGATGAAATGTTCTGGTTTGCTCAGTTAAGTCGTTTTCTTCTAAGTCTGTCCTAAGAATCCTTCTCTGCACACACTCCTGTTTCAGCCTCTCCCCAGTGCTGGATGGTTATCAGTACTTGGTGTCCTGTGCTCAGGAGTACGTGACTCTGTCACCACCCATTATGGAGCATCCTGCTCCATAATCCCTCAGAGAGCCCCCTTCCCGCTTTGCACTGACAGGCACCATCGGAACGAAGCGGAGCAGAGCTCCTCTCCGGGTACGTGGGCAGGTTTTCCCTTCCTACATCCAAATGATGAGAAGGCAGAGCTTCAGCGTCACCTCCTCCCTCGGAGCCATCCCACTCTGCACGCACCAGCTCCGGGCATTTCGGGGCAAGGGCTGAGCAGCCTGCACTGCCGGTCAGCGCGGTGACCAGGACGTACCTCCGAGGGTCGTGGCTCCCGCCAGGCCACGCCGTACGTTCATCGGGGCCACGGAGTACCAGATACCATCCTCATCCGAGGTGTAATCCAAGCACTCCACCGAGCTGAGACGAGAGCGACCATCGTAGCCGCCGATCACATAGATCCGGTCGTGCAGGGACACCGTCGCGACGTAGCGCCGCTTGCGGGTGATGCTCTGCAACAGCAGAAAGAACAAGGTCAAGGAGATGAAGCAACACTGATGTGGGGACCAGCTGCTCTTCTTTCATCCTCTTTTGCTGCTCTTTTGGAAAAGGGCCCTACCCCAGAGGCCAACTGCACTTAAAGGATACAACTCCAAACCACTGTGTCCGCCCCCCTGTGCCCGGCCTCTGCTGCGCTCTCTTTCCATGGCTGGGTCCCTCTGCACTGAAACATTCTGCATTAAGTGCCATTTATCTTATGCTGCTGCTGAATCTTTGATGCATCTCAGAGGTTTGTGTGCCTCCCGCTGGCTCTCAGCAGAGACTGGTCATGGGAAGATGTGGAGCCTGAATATTTGATGAAAAAACCTGAAGCTTTTAGCCTCCAAAAAAGAAAGAGAATTCTGGGACAGAAGGTGATACTGGGTCTGCTGTGCTTAGCAAGATTAAAGAAGAGGCAGATCTCCTCAGTTCACACAGATAAAGGTGATTTTAAATTTAGGTAGAAATAGTCCTCAGTGTGGGAATTCTTTCTTCCTCACTATCCCCCGTTAGGCTCAGGAAGCATGAAACCAGAGATGGTGCAGGACTGACTACACTGTTCCTACTGACATTTCAATTACCATCACTAACCTTAAAGCTCAACACCCCTTCAGTAAGAAACACGATCGCTCTCCCTCCCACAGAGCTGTGGGTCTCTGTAGGCTCAGCTGATCAGAGATGTCACAACGCCTCTCATACCAAACCTACTGAGCAAATCTGCCAACGTGAAGCGGTTTCAGCTTCACCACGTAAACCTTGGCAGCTCGAAAAGATTTCTGANATGCCACTGGCCTTCTGTGCCATCCAGGCACATTGCTGGCTCATTGGCAGCCAGCTGCCAACCAGCACTCCCAGGTCCCTCTCTGCCGGGCCGCTCTCCAGCCACTCATCGGAGCTGAATCCAAAGGAAAGCCCCAGGAGGAATGTTCTCTAGCCCACGCTACGGGATCAGCCTGATCGCGGCCTGTTCAACCCAGCAGCTGTCAAAAAAGGGCCCTTACTGGCAAGAAACTCCACTCCTGAGTCTTCGGGTCGTATTTCTCCACAACATCAATAGGCGACTGCTGGCTGCCGAAGCCGCCGATCACGAGCAGGACTTCATTAGCTCCTAGAGCAAAGAGGGAGAGCAAAGTCAAGTCAATCCCTTCACAACCAAGGGGTCACCTCAAGGGAATCACCCGAAGAAAGACTGAGCCTTCCTGGTGCAACAAGCTGCCTCAAATCCTGGTTTTCATCACTGCTCTAAAGCAGGCACCTGACCTGGCTACAGGCTCTTGGACTCTCTGTCCTCAGAGGGGAAGAAGAGGGAGAAATTCTTCCAGGGCTCGTGGCAGCAAGGCCAGCTCTGGTGCCAGGAGCTGTCTGCTGGAGGGCTGCTCCTCATAGTATCAGAGGTGCTTTAAGAAGGCTGGCTGTCTAAAGCAGGTGCTGAAGTTGGGTCACTTCTATCTTCTTTTGCACTATTTCCATGATTTTTTCCCACATCTCTTGCTGCTCCAGGAGAGTGAAGCGGGGGGCTGCTTCCCTGCAGCCTCCTCACAAAACGAGACCTGCTCCCCTCCTTTGCAAGTGACATCCAGACCAGATGGCACCTTCCACTTCGGTGGGAAACAAGTCAGGCTGACTGAAGCCTGAAAAATTAAGTATTTTCCCAGGAATTGTCTCTTAATGTATTTTATTTCAAAGCTGCCTTTCCTCTATTTTCTTTTCTCTGAGGTGTTCCCTGAATTTTTGTGTTTTCCTTTTCTGTGTGACTGTTAAGAAGCACCTGGAGGGTTTACACCTCCCTTGTAACGATGCCCCAAAGGCAGGTTTCCAGCATAGCCAGGGAAATAGAGGAGCATGCCCTGGATCCTTCTGGCCCTTTCTGTAACAGGGAGTTCAGAACTGCCCAGCCTTTCATTGCAGGGCGACTCAACACCAAGCAACAAGGATTTAACAAGACCCTGCCTGTCACAAAACAAACCAGCTGCCACCTCAGATGAAGGAGAAGAATAGAAAAAAATAACTGGGAAAGGATTCACAGAAGAGCTCCAACAACAACTTGGAAAGACTTCTGTACAGTACGGCAGCTGGAAGTGTGATCATTCCAGGCTACCCCCCAGAAACTTAACACACGACTCGATCACAGTTTGTGACACGTCGTAAGGGCACTGCTGCCCACAGAGCAGTTAAAACAGGTGGGGCTGAATCCAGAAGATGAACCTTAGCAATAAGGTGCAGAGTTTTCACCTGTACAATTCAACCATACGTTGTTCAAACAAACATTCAACGTCAGGTGAAGCGTTTCAACTGAGAACAGAATGAAATGTGTCTTCCTAAAATGACAGCCTGAGTTGAACTGCACGTCCCCGGAACCCAGGTAGGATGTGCCCAGAAACAGGGGGAGACCTGCTGTGGGGCAGTGCTGGGGGTCTAATGTCATCCACGACACTCCCTCCAGGCCAACCGAGCTTAATCCAGGTGTCTCTCCAGCAAAGCTCATTTGCCCTCCTCCTCCAGTGGTTAAACTGCTTCCTGCCTCCTAAACCAGCGCTGATCACAGCAAATGCCCACGGAGGGTTTTTCAGGCTCCAGCAGCACAGGGAGAACAGGAGAATGGGACAATGGCAGTGCCCTGTGAGCACACCCAGGAGGAAAGCTCGGCAGAGACAGCCCTGAAGGCTTCTGCAGAGACTGAAGACAAGAGAGAGGGTGTCAGGTGAGGAATGGCCTCAGCCATAAAGAAGCCATTAAAATAATCTTCCTTCTCCTGTAGGTCCCTCCTACTGTTTATGTTGCTCTCAAGTGCTTACACCCCTAAGCCAAGCATTTTCCCAACAATTCACTCACTGTGCTCGGTACAGTTACTGAAATAGAGGAAGAAATCATCATTTATTTGCCTGAACAAGACCAGGGAAAAAAGAAAAAAAATAAAAAGTACCTCTGAAAGGAAAGAGGGACTTCTCCATCTCCCTCCTTGTGCCTTCCCCTCTGAGATTCCCTGCTGAAAACTTATCTTCGCTGTAACGCAGCTCTCACCCCGCAGTTCTTTTTGCTCCTGACACGGTTACCTGCCTTTTTAGACAGGAAAAAAACTCTTCCCACACTCCTTGGGCAGCTGCATGCTGAGACAAACATAACTGGAGGCACCAACAACTCAGAAAACTGGTTTTACGGTTACAGCAGAGGCCTGGGATTGAAGGCAGCTAACTAGGTCCCACACTGCCACCGAGCAGTCGTGCTCTGGACAAACACCGTACCTCTGTCCTTTGCTCCAGTGCCTTTTCCACAACCCTGGGGGCTGTGGATGCCCTGGCTACTGCTGGGAAGCACTCTGGTGCCAGATGTGGCATACAACAGAATACCTGCTGCTGCCCCAGACCCTCGCAGCAGCCTTGCCTTCGCTGCTCACCTAGACGTGCTCTTGTCCTGGGTCCTTGCATCTGGCTCCGGAGCTCAGGCCGAAGGTGAAATTTCTTAGCTTCGTCCACAAGGTCTCTGCACTGCAGACTGCATCGTATAAAAGGCTGAGGAAAAACATGAGGGATGTATTTTAGGATCCCTCTCAAGAATGGTCCTAAAGCCACCTCTTGTCACTTCAGGCAGAGGAAGAATGACTTCTGTGCAGGAGGTGGCCAGTGGTGCCACGGTGCAAGTACTGTGCACAAGGAAGGGGCAAAGGCAACTTAAAACTGCAGATACAGCTCAGTTCTCACAGAGTCTGGTGCTGCAGGTTCCATAATGAAAATAACTATAGTGGAAAATGGAGGAAAAGCCACTTCTGGTACACTTAAGGCAGCAGAGAAGGCAGACTGGCAGAGAAACTGCCCCTGAAATCGGTTTGGCTGCATCTGCCCCACATAATCAACTGCTGGCATCTACCTGCCATCAGAGAAGGAACACGGAGCACAGCACAGGGAAGCAGTTCAGCTGGATCTGTTGGCTCCACACCTGTGCACATGGGACATGGAACTATGAAGACAACAGCAGCAGTGAGGTCATCTTTACAGGAATTGGGGGGCACTGCAGCCCAAGGACAGTCATAATGCCACGCAAGTCCCCTCCCCAGCTGAGGGCCTGGGCCAACCCCCTTTGAATGTTCAGTTTCCTTTGGGTGCTATTGCTGCACTA
>VWZY01013703.1:141156-204288 GCA_013399075.1 Chloroceryle aenea | reverse complement strand
GTTCGAGTAAAATGTTGCAGTTTAATTGCCCGTCGCCTTGCTGTGAGTGGGCCCGGACACAGCCCTCACAAAGTGCCTTCTTCCCTCGAGGGCCACCAGCCTGGAGTTGGCCCTGCCAGAGCTGCCAGTGCCGAAGCGGGAGTGAGGGCCCAGGAGATGGCTTTGAAATCCCAGGGTTTTTAAACGGGTGCTATTTTTGAGCTCTTCCCACACACCCAATATCTCCAGCTGACAACCCTGAGCTCACGGTGGCTGCCGCCTCCGCTCTCCCCCTGCCCTCGGGCTCATTTCCACCCTGCCAGGTGGCTGGGGGAGCATAAAAACCCGCACATAAATCCCTACAGTCAGGGGGTCGCTACACAGTCATTGTTAGCCACTTGGTAGCTGAGGTAAGGCTGAGGTAAGTTCTCAGCTAAATGTAGAACAAATTCTGAGTTAAATCCGTACACGGAGGCTAAGCTATTATGCTGGCCTGGAGGCTGATGATGAATTCATAAACTTCCTCCTCAGGGAGGGAGGATCAGTCTGTTCTGAGGCTGGTTGTGGAACAGGAGCTCGGAGGATTTGTTAGACTCGGCCATACTAATCCAGCAGGCCAGGGACTGTTGGGATCAGCCGCTGGAGATGAGAGGGGGAGTTTAGGCAGGAGGGCAGTTAACCACTCCCTCCAGCGCTGGCACACGCTCTGCCATGCAGGAGCTCTAAACCGGCACAGGGGGTCTCTTTCTTTAGACCCACTTCAGGCAGAAGGTCCTGTGCTGGAGGCAGGTACCAGGAAGTGAAGCTTTGTGTCAGGCTACATCATCGCAGGGTCCTCT
This sequence comes from Chloroceryle aenea, assembly GCA_013399075.1. NCBI lineage: Eukaryota > Metazoa > Chordata > Aves > Coraciiformes > Cerylidae > Chloroceryle > Chloroceryle aenea. Next base: position 203,470 of record VWZY01013703.1, on the reverse strand, counting down.
TGGGGCTTAACAGCAAGAGGCAGGCTTGACCAGGGTGTCAGACAGACAGCTGGTCCACGTGAGATGCAGCCTGGAGTAGTGGAGATAAAAACTCAGCACAGTGCTCTGCTGCGTGCTCCTCGTGGCCCAACAGACACAACAGATCAGTCTCTGCATCCAGCGTGCTGATTTTCCAAGGGTATATACGAAATAAATTCAAGTATATATCAGTATTGAANATATTTGTATTTATTCCATTTTTATTGTTTTCATTCCAGCTGTTCCAGTTCCCTTTTTCAGGTGCTGAGTCTCTCCCTCATTCCCTTTCTGTTCCCCTGTGGGGAGGGAGGGGCTTAACAGAGAGCAGCTGTTACAGGTCTAAGGGGCAGCCCTGACTCTAACCCCTGACACCAGGGAGAACTAAGGTAGCCACAGGAAAATTGCATATTGACATTAAGTTTTACATCACAAAGGATGAAAAATATCACACAGAAAGTGCTGCTGAACTCTGCAATTATGAAATAGGTACACATTCTTAGATTCTGAGTGTTGACAGATATATTGAGTTACTCCCCACATTAACATTCTTCACACAGACTTTTTTTATCCTTTTAAATAAATAAAATAGGAAGAAGGAATTAAAACAGAGGAAATGTGGTAAATGTGTAAGCAAGACCAAGGCACATCATGGGGCTCAGAAATAACATACAAATAAACTTATCACAGGAACCCTGTTCCAGCATAAACTGATACTTGTAGAGCAGAGGCTTGGAGAATGCACGTGTCATCCCCGAGAATTTCGTGCAGCACACGGTGGTGATGTTATCTAGGACGTGCTGTAGGAATGCACTGTGCACTCCAAGACACCCAGCACGAACCTGGACAAGGCCCTGAGCAACTTCATGTGATGCTGGTGTTGTCTCTGCTGTGAGTGGGGTGGGACCAGAGACCTCCAGAGGCCTCCAGTCTAAGTTGTGCTCTATTATAATGCCCACAGAGCTGAGTTCCTTATCTGACAGGGCTTGTTGTCCTGTTCCTGGAGCGTCCTCTGGGATTGTGTACAAAGGTCCCAGCTAGTCCAGTATGGGGAAGAAACTTGGGACAACCTTATCCATAGGCTTCCTTCTGGGTTGCTCCTTCAGGCTGGCTCAGGCTTAGAGACCCCTTGGCATGTGCCAGCCCAGTAAGTGGAGGAGGCACCTGTGCTGTGGCATACTGGAAGAGGCAGCTGGGATGTGGTGGGATGAGGTCTGACGCTGAAGTCGCTGGCATTCTGCGTGGCCTGACTTTGGGGGCAGATCTGAATGTCCTGGGCAGCTGACCTGCTCATGCCAGCCAGCGCCTGGTCCCGGTGGCCCCAGGACTGCCCCGCAGAATGGCCTGACCAAGCACAGCACTCATGGTGATTCAGATTTCTCCTGTCCCTGTGCTAGGACATCAGGGAAGCTGTTACCCAGCAGATGCCCTGGCTTGGCTCCCTAGCTCAGTATCTCCTGCACAACCTGTGCTGGGAGTGCTGCTGTGAATCAGATCTGGTTTGGCCCAGAATTAATATACAGAGACTGTGTCTCCAGGTCACAGAGGCTAAGAACCCGGAGACGAGATTCCCACAAAGCCCAATGTCTTGGACTGTTCTCCAGCTCTTCTCTCAAACGTGCTCAGTCCCTCTCCTTAGAAAGCAGGTCAGGCCAACTTGCAACCAGCAGTGCAGAGCCCAGATTCCCAGCTTGAGACATTTCCTTCCCATTTCTGGTGGATCATGTTTGAAATATCTCCAGACTCTTTCCTACTGTCCTGCGCCTCACAGTGATGAAGTTTTCAGAGCTGCCATTGGCCATCGGAATAATCTGGGAAATGTGATGCTTCCAGAACTGGCTGGGACAAGTGTAACTCCACCATCGGGAGCACAGGGATTTTGGGGAACAGATCAATGGACTTTGGAGGAGCTGAAAGTACCTCAAAGACAAGTAGGACAGAGCCATGCCAGCCACGTCTGCTTTCCTAACCCCCAGAGGCTCACAGGGTCAGCACCAGTCACAGGCTGTACTCCATGGTGTCAGAGGAGAAAAGCTGTGCAAGAACTCCAGAGGTACAAAATAGATGTGCCTGGGACAGACCAGTAAGAGCTTTTGCTCTTCAGGCAAGAACATTACCAGCCAATTCTGATTTGTGAACAAAGTGATTTTACTTTAAATGCTTCTTAAGTTATACAAAGTCCTTTGAAGGCTTAAATGCAACAGAGCTAATGTACTTCCAAACATAAACCTGAAGCAATTCCTTGTTGATTCTCAGAGCAAATATTTCATGTTAAAGATTCTGGTCTTACAGGAGTGGTTCTTAAGAGTTTCCATTTTTTTCTGGACTCTCGGTCCCATGCTAGGTGCATTCCTCATGCCTGCTGGGCACACAGAGTTGTGGTGGTGTTATGAGAGGAGGAATGGCTTGGGGAAGGCAGAGGAAGAAAGGTTGGAACTGGGTTGACTGTGAATCACTTTGGTCAAAACTGACAAAAGCCACCACCAGCTCTGGGGACATCCCCCAGAAGATGTTCACCCACTGGAGGATAATCCTCTACCAGCTAGAGACACTCAGAGTCTACAGAACTCAAAGTACCTGCTGGTCGCAGCCAGGCACTGCACTGAGCTGCTTGTCTGAGGACCCACATGTCTGGTTTCAATCCTCGTGTTGCATTTTCTAGGAGAAAAAGTCAAGTTTCTGTGTTCAGCCCTGGATTGTAATAATGAATAAAGAATGAAATGTCTTCATTCTTTTCCAGTCCAGCCCCTAATGGATGTTCTCCAGTTGAAAACAAGGCGAGGTTTGCAGGAATAGGCCATTTCTTGTCTCAGAGTAGCTGGCATTCCTGGAAATATAGGCCAGTGTTTGGGCACTCGAGCTCTGCTTCAAGCCTGGAGCAGGAGCAGGCTGCTCCGGGTTCTTCAGCAGTGGTTTACCAGTTTGGGATGGGCAGGATCATTGTGGCTGCAGTCGTGGAAGAACCCAGACCCTTTGATCCTTCACATCTTACACAATGATTTACAGTCTGGTTTTACTGTGGAGCAAGCCAACTGGATCCCTGGGTGAGAAACTCATGCTTGCTCTTAGGGGAGTGGTGGAAGAGAGAACCAGGCTGGGCTTCATCCTCAAGAGGTATCAGGGTTCTACCTCTCACTGTTGTGATCCGTGTTCACCCTTAGATCTCCCCAAACTCTCCACCATGCCTTCCACTCTTCCTTCTATGTGCTCTCTGTTTCAATATCCCTTTACAAAAGACTGTGAAGGAAACATGACCACCACCCTCCTCTTTTCTTCTTTGCAGGGAAGCGGCTTTGCCACTCTTTGCCAGGCCTGGAAGAGGGAGCTGGGAGCCATCCAGCTGGTCACATATCAGGACAGCTGCACGAGGTGACTTCCCAGGGCACTGGGCAGGCTGGATACACCTGAGGGTACTGGAGATATAAATAACAATGGAAAACCCCCACAGGTCAGTAACAAGATTGCAACTGTCCTTCTGGGGCAGCATGTCTTTTCATGGCTGCTGTGTGAAATCTGTGGATTGCAGACTTCCAATGAGCTGCTGGTGATATTTCATATGTGTAGAGCCAGGGCTGACTTAGGACGGATAAGGAGGAACCTCAGGCATGGGCCTGAAAAGTCATTGGTGCTTTAGGGAGTGAAACAGGAGCCCTTCTCCTTGCTGGACATAAGGTCTTTGTCAAGGCTACAATGATTTCCACGATCTGAACTTTTCAAACACCCATAAGGACACTCAGGTCTGGGAGGACTGGTTGTGTGCGTGGGCACTAATAGCGTGAACAGGGAGGGCAGAGGGCAAGAAAGCATGACGCAGTCATGGGAAGATAAGCTGCTGGAAGTGATGATCACTGTCTGCATCCCAGAGGAGTCAGAAGGTCGCACATCTCCTGACTGGGCAGCAATTTCCACACTGTCATCTCAGAGCTTTGCCTTCTCTGGTCAGAGAAGCACCAGCTCTGGGCAAGGCTCATCCCGAGGACACTCCTTTTAGGAGGAGCAGCCATGCCAGGCCGGTTAGAGTTTCAGCTGAGCAGCAAGGTGCATCACATGCAGGGCCTCGGCTGCTTTACTGGGCCATCATCAGGTGCATCTCCAGGAGGAGTTGCACCCGACCCATCATGGCTGTTGTTTTTAGGGCTACCCCAATCTTCTTCCTTTGCTGATATTTTCTTCTGTAGGGCACTGAGAGCTGGCGGGGAGTCAGTGTTGGCCTGGCTCGCTGATGGACCATGCCAGGTGAGCAGGTTGGGATTGTTTCGCTCTGTAAGCATGAGAAGATTCATAGCAAGGTGAGATTTTTTCCTCCACGAGCTGCAGGGTGGTGTCCACAACATGGCTGTCCAAGCCCTTTCCTTGCAGCTGGAGTCCGCGGTGGAAATCCTGTGTGTGCGGAAATCCTCTCTGCTCTTCACCGCACAAAACGGGGCTGTGGTCCAGTGACTGTAGACTTAACAGGGAAAATACTTGCAAATCCAACATCACTCAGACAGTTTAAATCAAATCTCTGATCCTCCCCCAAGACACCATTACATAACCATTATGTAAACTGTCTCAAAAAATCTATGAAATGCCTCTTGTAAAAATACCCCGCCTCCATCGTGGAGCTATTGTGAAAACACACTGAAGAGACCAAAAATTCTGCCAAGGAGCTATCAAGAGTAAGCCCAAAGCCCCACAAAGGAGCCATTGTAAATAGAACCATAAAGAATTGAGTGATCATTGTACAAATCCCTTCAAAAGGCCCCCACGAGTATCCTTCCAAAAATCACACAAAAGATTTTAATACTGGATGCTTTGTGGGATTTTTAAAATTTTTTTTTGTAGTGTATTTTTTTTTATGGTCCTTTTAATGGGGTGTTTATGGCTGTGCTTTGACATAACAGATCCCTTCCAACATGGCTTCTATGTGGTGTTCTTTGGGGCAATTTTAGAATCACCAAATTGTGTGCAGTAAATCCATATGGTTTGACTCTAGGGCATCTTTACAACCGCCTTGGCCATTTTCACAACTGTTTCATCAGTAAAGCCCTGGGGGCATTTCCTACATGTCCCTTCAATGGGATCACTGAGACATTTGATAAATTGCTTTGGTGGGGCTTTAGATCTCTATATTTTCAACATTGCCTTTGGCTGTGGTTTCTGGTGTGCTGGATCTGCAGTTCGGAATATTTTCCAGCTTTCAGAGTAGTCCCAGAATGGTTCCTGTGCTGGGCTTTGGATGATTTTTCCCATTCTTCCTGGCTCTGTCCCTTAGGTGAGTTCTTTAAGTCAACTGAAAATGACTCTATGGATAGCAAGGTTCCAGCGCTGGAGAGGGTCTTGAGGAACACCGTGAGAACTCTCACAAGTGTGATCTGAGAAGTGCTCCTGATGACATCTGACGCTCATCTTCAACACGGCATGTGTCTCTGGAGTGCGGTTTAGGTGTTTGTTGGGTTGATCTGCCAGGTGCTTTCAGAACGATGGCTTGTGAGCCCGTGTGCAAATGAGTACAGCACCTTCTGCAGACGTTGATAAGGGTGATGAGCGCTACGTTATATGCGTGTGACACAGTGACAGCCGCCAAGATGCAGCGATGTGTTTCCGCAGCAGTGTCCACACACCACGCGAGGGCAGAGTAGCTCCAGAGTACTCCAGCAGAGTAGCTGCTCCAGCAGCTCTACAAAGAAAGGATCTTCCCAGCATCGGTGTTGTAAGAGCTATATAAACTCTGTGCATGCAGGTGCCAGTGGCTGGAAAGACTCCCGGTGTTCCTGCTGAACCTCTACCTCTCCGAGCAGGAGCTAATAGTCCCTCTTAGCTCACCAGCCACCCAGGCAGGGCAATATTTAACTATTGTCATGTTGTGTCTCACACAAGGTTACTCAGCACTTTATCCAGCCTGGGTCTGAAACATCAAAGAAGTGTCACTGTTTTGACGTGGGAGCGTGTGTAGCACACAGGGTCTACCTCCTGTGGAAGCGTGTCCTTTCTGCTCATAGCAGGGTGTGCGGTCAGAGGCTTCCATCCCTGGCCTCTTCCCCAAAGCTGAGCTCCCAGACATCAGCACTAGCAAGCCTGTGCACGAGGGGGTGGTGATCCCCCAACAGCACCCCACAGTTCTTGCATCTGGAGACTGTTCCTGTGCCTAGAGCTGGATGCGGTGCTCTTGCTGCAGAGCCCACCTGCTGCCTGTCATAGCACACCCTGGAGCTGCTGCCACTGGAATCAGTCTCCTCTCACCTCCTGCCACACGTTTAACCCCTGTTTCAGTTTCACAGACTGTTTTGCCTGACTTTGCTCCCAATGGCCATGCAATGGTACCTTAGGGGACATCCACTCACATCCGCACTACTGGGGNGGGCCGAACCCGCCCTTGATGACCTGGGAGGAAGTAACCGTGGGACCCAGTGTGTCTCTGCCTCTCTCTTGCCTTTATAGAGTGGGTTTTCACCCAAACCGAGACCTTCATTTTCACACACAACCTTCTGTCTTTGCCTCTTCCCTAGAATACCGTGACGTGCGTGTAATCTGTAATCGTTTCCTTGCACGTGCCTTGCTGGTGGGGAGGGCTGGAGAGCCAGTCTGGGGTGTCCAAGTGATTACATGGGACAAGTAATGAAAAACAAAGCATGATGGTGGTACCTAAAAGGCTAAAACAAGAGGACCAGAGTTGGGGCAGTGCACAGAACAACCCCAGCTCACCCAGCACTCCTTGGAGATGTGTGGTGCCTGCTGTCCATGAGGTCTCTGTCCCCAGATGGGAGGACACACAGAAAAGAATTAAATTCTCCAGTCGTGGGGATCTTTTTGCCCCCTTTCCCCTGTAACTGAGTTTCATTGTTCTAGTCTTAGGGTTAGATGGTGTGATGAGGTGTCCAGTGCAGTTGATGAAGGGGTCCCATGATTTTGCCAGGCTTCAGACAGGGTTTTCATGGGGTGGAGGATGAGAGGAAGAAAGCAGAAAGCCTCACTGTAAGATCTTGTGGTCGTTTCATTCTTGATGAAAGTGGTGGGCAGGACAGCTAGTGGAGGTGATGCATCTCCTGGTTGTGCATAAGGTAGAACTGGTTGAGGGTGTGATGGTCGATGGCAGCTTTGGCTGCTAGATTCACAACTTGGTGGATTTGAGAGAAGCGAGGAAGGCAAGTGGCAGAGGAACAGTCCTGACACTAGGAAATTGGACTTTGGCATATTCAGGGGTTAGACAAGATTGCAGTAGAGGCTGCCCCCGGAGGGCAAAGCTGCCAAGGAAAGCTGCTAAATCTTCAAGGATGTCCTCCTCAAATAGAGAAGGGTCTGGGCTGACCTGTGGGAAGTCAAGCAATCATGGCAGGAGGCCAGCATGGATGAAGAGGGAACTCATACTAACCTCAAATGAAAACAATTAAGTGCACAGAAAGCAAAAGCAGGGATGGGCTGCCCAGAAGGACCACAGAAATATTGCTTGAATGCGCAGGGGTGGGATTGGGAGATGATGGCCCTTTGCTGAAGGGGTTGGGTGTCCTAGTGACAAAGGACGTAGAAAAGACCCCAGGCTTCACTAGCATGACCTGCCTGGTCTCCATGCCTAGTGGCAGAGTCTGGGAGAGGTACATAAGAAGGAGATAAAGACCAGACAGGATGTACCTGAGGGCTCCGAGGGAGCTGGCTGATGTCATTGCAAGGCCATTCTACATCATCTCTGAAAACTCTTGGCAGCTGGTGAAGCATCCTGAAAAAGGCAGGAGTTGCATCCATCTTCAAAAAGGGCCAGAAGGAGGATCCAGGAAATGACAGGCTGATCAGCCTCACTTCCGTGAGGTGCAGATCCTTCTCAAAACCATGTCCGAGGACTTGAAGGCACACAAAGGACAAGAAGGTAGCTGGGAACAGTCAGTGTGGCTTTACTAAGGGTAAATCCTCCCAGTGACCTGTCATGATGAGCTGGCTGTGTGGGTGGAGGATCAGTGGGTGCTGTTTCCCTGGCTTTTACGAGGTTCCTGACACAGCTTCCCGTGCACACTTGCAGCAATGTTGCTGCAATGAAGGTCAACCACATGGGCTGCATTAGTAGAAGTGCACCCAGTGTGTGGAGGGAAGTGTTCCTTCATCTCTGTTTGGTACTTAGGGGGTCACACCTAAAGTCCTGTGTCCATCTGGGGGTCTCCAGCATAAAAAAAGACATAGACATATTGGTGAGTCCAGATGAGGTGGCTTGGGGCTGGAGCAGAGAACACACGAGGAGAGGCTGATGGATCTGGGTTCCAGCTTGGAGGAGAGAAGATGAAGGGGAGATCTTGCTGTCTTCATCTACCCAGTGCGTGGCCCTCTCAGAGGTGCACATCATAAACACTGTGGACATGAATTTCAGCAGGGGAAATTTTTCCCATGTGAGTGGTGCAGCCTGGAGCAGCACCAGGGTCTGGTGGGATCCTCATCCTGATGAGTTTCTGAGCTTAACAGGACAAGGTGCTGAGGAACCTGATCTTGCTTTGGGGTTAGTCCTGCTTTGTGTAGGGAGTTAGACTGGAGCCTTTCAGAGGGCTGCTCTGACCAACATTAATTTAGGTTTCTTTCATCTCTCTGCACACAGGGCTGTACTGGAGTTTAATCTAAACATCCTACTGAAGACTCTAAAACTCCAGCATTTATTTTTAATTTTGTTATGTTATGTTACAGGGTTTTTCTTTATATTTAAGTTTTCTCTGTCTAGAAGCTCTCCAAGATCTTATGGACAGGTTGGTTGATGTCATAATGTATCCAGGGTGGTATAAATGATTTCAAAATCGTAATTTACCACGAGTCTCCGTGTTCTGGAGATTTTCTGTTTCATATGGTTGTGTTTACTAACATGTCTTCTTGTTTTGATTACAGGCTTTTTTTGTGGAGGGACAGTGCTCCAGAATCTTTATATAGTTCACTAGAGCCGGGTGAAATTTTCTTCAGCCCTGTTTGGAACTCAGCTTTACAATGTTGTTTCTAAACCAGGCTGTATTTCGATGCTAGATAACAAGGTCCAGGGTATAGGGAACTAAGTCAGTTCACGTTTTCTTTGTTCATTAACCAACAGGCCTAGATGAAAGTGAGGAAATCTGAAAAAGCAGACGTCTCCATGCCTGTTCACTGGTGGAAAAGCTGGTGCTTTGAGCATCTTCCCTTGATAGCTGCATCATTTTTCTGTAGAGACTTCTCTGTTGGTATCACATCCTGAACACCTATTGTCTCCAGAATAAAAAGCTCATGCCCACCTATCTCTCGTATGGATTTAAACATGGCAGCCATAGGGCTTTTTCTTTAATAATGCAGTGGGGCTGTTGATGTACCTTGAGTGATGTGCTTCTTGGGATGGGAAGGGGACAGGAGATGTTTTGTCCAGGGGAAATTGCTGCTGTGATGCGCTTCAAAGTTTGTTATGTTATGTTTCTGTAAGACATAAGTCGTGTCCCTGAGTTCTGGTAAATAAGAGATCATGCTGAAAAGGAAAAGTGAACACACCAGAAAATAAGAAATACCCAGTATTGTGAGCTGCCCAAAATGTAATGGAAATTCAGTTCTTTATTTATTTTTAAAGTCCTCAAGGTTCATCACATGTCTGTGTGCACCCAGAGTCTCCCCAGACCTTGGCCAGACAGGTCGAGCATGCCTGTCCCAGACGGCTCTCTCGCTTGCGGGGTTGGCCTGCGGGTCTGAACCCCTCCTGTCTGTTGCAGGGTAGTGAGAAAAGCTGCAGCTGTAGGAGGCTCAGACTCCTTCCAGTAAGGTTATTGTCACTTTGAAAGTTACCCGTGCTCCTGGGTAGCGCTGCAGCCCTGCACTTTGAAGGGATGGAGACAAGACGGCCGCCTGATCTGGGAAGGAACACGCAGTATGCTGTCATATCAGCTGTCATACCAGCTGTGCTAATATCAGCTGTCATATCAGCTGTCATATCAGCTGTGCTAATATCCCCTTCTGCTGGAGGGATGAACAATCTGGGGCACAGGACTCTGCTGGCAGTGGAGGGGTTTCTGGCTGGGGAGAGGCAGAAGCACACTGGAGAGGACAGAGTAGTTGCACCAAGCTTGCTGGGAAGAATGTGTGCACCCAGCAAGACACCTGAGTGTCTTGAGCTAGCTGAAGTCCAAATTTATATATTTTTTTTTTCTTTTCAAATCTGGAAACTCTCCAGCCTTCACTGAAGTGGCCCAGACTCACTGTGTCTGGCAAGATGAATCTCATCCAGCTCAGCAGCCATTATTTAACCTCTTCTTTCTCTGTCTCTGGCTGAGCAATAATCTCTGGACCTCTGGTAGAATCTGTAATCTTTCTTTTTTTTTTTTTTCTGTAAGAAATTTTGTAGTGGAGCAAAAGCATCATGTGAAAAAGGGCATTTTCAGCTTGGAAAGATTTGTTTGTGGAAGGTGGATGGCATCTCATCCTATGGTATGCATGTGGTGAGACAGCTGTGAGTTTTGCCTTCCTTTTAAGCCTGTTGGAGACATTAAGAGATGAGGATTGGTCCCCTGGACACGGTGTTTGGAACACAGACTATCAGTGTAGGATGAAGAACTTTATAAGCTGACTTTTTCCTCCTTGTTTTTTTCCCTTGGTTGATACAATTCACTTCACTAGAAAGTCCGCACGGCTTTGTTAGCAGCAGTCATGAGGGCTGCTAGGAAGGAGGAAAGGGAACTTTGAGGATGTATCTTTACACCTGATCACAGCTGAGACAATACCAGGTATTTCAGGCAGAGGAAGCTGCTGCAAACTGCTGGCAAAAAGATGTCTGGTGAGGTAAAATCTCAGGAGCCAGCTGCAGGCATTTGAAGGAGGAAAGTCCGAGGCTTTAGTTATGGAGATGGAAACACCTCCTGCCAGAGCTGCTGTGTAGAGGGCCGTGAGATTCTCTGAGGAATCCCCCCTCCGGAGACAGGGTTAAGCATCCCTGAGCTGTGATCTAGAGCACAGGCTTCACGAGGTCTGGTTCTCAAACACCTCTTGCACCATGAGAGGCACCTCTGCGGTGCCCGNCCCTGAGCTGTGATCTAGAGCACACCTCTTGCACCACGAGAGGCACCTCTGCGGTGCCCACTGCACCACAACGTGCCTCTCTAGACCTGGGTGGCTCTGCTCTCTGCCCCTGTCTCCTGAGGCTGGCTGCTGAAGATGTCTGAGGGCTGTCTGCAGATAAGGGGTGTTAGGAGATACTGAGCTGCCGACTGCTAGTGCAGTACAGCTTCTCTGACGCAGAATGGTTCTGCTCTCTCGTGCTCGTGTGGGGTATGAAGGAAGCAGTGGTGCAGCATGTGCTGATGTCTGTGGCCTCTCGCCTTGCGTGTCACTGTTCCCTGGAGACCGGGATCTTCAGAGAAACCTGAGGGAGAAAGAAGGGAGAGATCCTCACCTCAGTGCGCTGGTGCAGTGGAGGTCTGGAGGTCAGAGGGGGGCTCCTGCGGTGTGAGGAGAGCAAAAGCCAAAGGACCACTGCTGCTCTTCAGCCACAGGGACAGTCAGCACTGCAAGGGATGGGATTGACTCAGCCTCTGACAGGAGTGTTCTCCCCATGGAACTGGAGGTTCTCTTCATGTTGGCCAAGGTGCAGCCTGTCAACATTTCCCCATCACAGCTCCTGCTCTCTGCAGAGCGTGCAGGGCCCCGGCCTGCCTGTCCTTATGGATCTCCTCAGCCCACTCCAGTAACCCTTCTGTCCTAGAGAGGCTCTGTCAGGACAGACCTCACAATCAGATCAAGACCCTTGTTCCCCACAAACCTCAGGGGCTCTGGGGTCTTCCTTATTCGCCAATATTTGTCGAAACAAATTGGGTCCTTCAAAGCTTTGCTCGCTTGACTCACACCTGGCAGCTTCAGATCTGCACCACAGTTTAATTTCTGTTTTCTTGTAATTTATTTTACTTTGCATGGGGTGATGAAGAGGAGCATGTACCAGCAATTGATAAACAGAAACAGGGAGAGAAGAAGTGGTGCAGAAAACTGGAGATAGAGAGATGGGGGTGGGTGAAGGATTTGAACAAGAACTCACAGCAAGGCAGAGAGGGGCCAGCCAAGCCCTAGAAATGGGACCAGAAACTGCTTTACCTTCTTGTCTTTCCTTCCCTTTGCCACTAATTTAACTGAATGTGTGTGTGCCCAGGGTGACATTCACTTTATTATGTTCCTCAGATGTCTTCAGTATGGTGGCAAAAGGAAATGTGAAACTCTGGCTCTGTCACTTTTCCAAACCAGAAGTTAAAGGAAAAAAAATAGAGAGAGGAAAAATAAAGATCTAAACTTGAGAGTGGGAGACGAAGGAAGAGAAGAGGTGGGTTGGAGGAGGTGGGAGAGGGAATTTATTTTAATTGATTGATTCAATTGGCAAAAAATGCAGGAGAAAACCATGAAATTAAAAGCATAAGAGACTTTTTTCTTGAGGGCTTGGAGCTAAAACAACTGCCGAATTTTCAGAGCAATTGTTTTTCCGTTTGTTAACTGTCTCTGTTATTGTGGTGCAGCAAAGCAAAGGAGAGGAGAGCCTGGCTGTGAAGCACCGTGTGGGAGCAAGGACTCCTTTTGGGCCCCCCTTTAATGTCAGTGGCAAATTTGGACTCAATTTCACATCTGCTTTTTCCTTGAGGATTAGAGCCCTCAGCTGTAGTTTCCTGAACAGCTGATGTTAGGAAAAGTCAGCATGGCCACCAAAACAACTCAGCTGGCTCCATCCTCCTCTTCCCTCTGGTTCAGGAAATCTTCCATAATGAAGCTAGACTTTGTTGTTGTTGTTGTTTTTGTTCAGAGTTAACCTCAAACAGTTCCTAGGTGGTGTGGAGCAGCTGCTGGATTTTATCCCTAGACTGGCAGCAATTCAGGATCAGTTCTTCCCACACACTGCTGTTTAAACGTGGATGTAGGATGATGTTTTTGAGAGGAGGAGCAAGTTTTTGTCTCTGCTCACACAGTTCCTGACCCTTTAGTCTCTCCTATATCTCTCCTACATCTTGCAATAATACATTTTTAAAAGTATCTTTGGTTATATGCAAACAACAGGCCCCACAATGCTTCTGGTTGACTCTCGTGTTAGGAAGAGACCAACCATGCAGCTTCCCCTGCTTCCCTTCCATCCCTCTGCAGTGGGACAGGAAAACCTGGACATGCAGGCTGGGAGCGTGCTGTGGAGTTTGAGCATGTCCGTGAGCTGGACAATGGGAGAATCAGGACCATGGGTCGTGTCCTACAGGCTACAAGTTTCCTTTGTCTCTAAGGCTATCCCAGGCTGCAGGATAAGGAAGGGAGACAATACCTCAAAGAATCCAGTCTCTCCCCAAGCAAAGAAAATGCTGTCATCAGGAAGAGGGGAAAATGCGTGTTTAGCTGGTAGATGGCTTTGCTGTCAACTTGATTTACACTTCAGGAAAATCAGCTAATCGTTTTACAGAAATGGATCTTAGAACATTTATTTGAGATGCTGACTGGTTGGCCAATCCCCTCTGCTTTTAGGTTGTTGTCTTTGATGCAGGGTTAGTCAATACCTTCAAAGAGTGCTTTATTCCCTGTGAAGAATGCATCTCCCAAGTCCCCTGGTGGGTCTTGCTTTTTATTTTATATTTAATTCTATTTCAGAACACTTTTGAAAGGAATAAATAAATAATAATAAAAAAAGGATCCTGATTGTCCTGATTGCCACAGTCCATTTGTGATGATAGTCAAAAATGGATGAGCAGTTGCTTAATGCTGTCAGTGAAGTACTTTGGCAGCCTGGCATTTCTGCCCTTTTTATTTATCCTTTTTTTTCTTTGGGTGGTGGAAACTGCAAAGAGTAATGAAAGAGCACGTTTGATTTTTTATGGGGAAAAATGTCCCATTACTCTCCATGTTTTGGACTCCAAGATGCCTGTCTAGAGCACGCCTGGTTTCCCCTGGTGGAGTTCAGACATTATTAGCAGTAATTCAGCAGAGGTGACGTTCGCTGCACGATATTCACGAGGAGCACTGCTGGGCTTCACCCAGCCATGGCCACACTGTCCAGTCAAGATCAAAGTTGTAAATCCAAAAATTATTTCAGCATGGTGAACAAATAGCTTATTTGCTTTTAAGTCCCCAAAGAGCCTAGAAAGAGACTTCTTGCCGTAGAGTTGATGAGGGATGTGGGCAAAATGGTATCAGGTGAATCAGGACATGATGCTGTAGTTTAAAGTAAGCTGGTTTATTCCCATTTCTTACGGTGTCCTAACACTGCAGTTCCACTGGCACAGCTCCTTTTACATGCTAATGCACACTTGAACCAGAGATTGCCACCACTGGATTTGGATACTTCACAGTGCTGAGATACCAGTCATAGCAGGTGGAACTGTGCTTGTTGAGCTGCAGTGGATGCCAGAACTCCAACGTTTTGACAAAAGAAAGGCACATGCCATGGGTTGACTTGTGAGGGTTCTCACCTCCCAGGTCTCTAGACTACAGCTCTGGAAAGAGAAGAGAGCTAACACTGCCATGCTAATCCAGTTTTGTGTCCTCTCTCTTAACAGTGTTGGGTGCTGTAGAAAAATCCCTAACCTCCTTCATTCTGAGCTGGTTCCTGTGCTGCACTAAGGCTGTGAATAAGCCCAGCTCTACACACTGCTGCAGAGAGCAATTTTCTTCCTGTCTCGTGGGGATGCACAAGGCAGTTTAAGGTGGGTGCTGCAGGACTTTGGGGTGAGGTATGGTGGTGTCATATAGAAACAAGTGAATAATGTGCTCATGTTCATGGTTGCTGGATATCTGTGTGCATGTGCAAGCACACGTCTGAAGTCAAATATGCATACAGTGGCATTTACAGAGTAGAGAAAGACAGAGCAGCCCGTGTAGAGTCTTGTCTGGACCACATGTAGCCTTACATAGGAAGAAGAAGATGCCATACATCAGTACAAGCTGGAGATCAGCTGGCTGGGAAGCAGCTTTGCAGAGAAGGACCTGGGTGTCTGGGTGAACAACCAGCTGACCATCAACCTGCAGTGCAGCCCTGTGGGAAGGAAGGCCACCAGCATCCTCAGCTGCATTTGGAAGAGCCTTGCCAGCAGATGGAGGGAGGGAATCCTTCCACTCTAATCATTGTTGAGGTCACATCTGGTATATTTTGTCCACTTCCGGGCTCCCCAGTATAAGAAAGGCATGACCTTACTGGACAGAGACCCGTGAAAAGCCACAAAGGTTACTAAAGATCTGGAGCATCTCTCATATGCAAAGAAGCTCAGAGAGCTGGGATGTTTAACCTGGAGAACAGATGATGAAGTAGGGGTCTTGTCAATAAATACCTGATGGGAGAGAATGAAGAAGAGAGAGTCAGATTCTTCTCAGTGGTGCCCAGTGACAGGCCAAGAGGGGATGGGCACAATTTGAAACACACAAAAAAATCAATCTGAACTTAAAACCCCACTTATTTTACTTTGAGGGTGGTCAAACAGTGGAATAGATTGTCCAAATGCATTGTTGAGTCTCCCCATCCATTGAGTTATTCAAAATCTGACTGGGTGTAGTCCTGAGGAACCTGCTGTAGCTGACCCTGCTTGAGTAGGCAGATTCATGATCAGTACANAGGACAAGAGGGGATGGGCACAATTTGAAACACACAAAAAAATCAATCTGAACTTAAAACCCCACTTATTTTACTTTGAGGGTGGTCAAACAGTGGAATAGATTGTCCAAAAGCGTTGTTGAGTCTCCCCATCCATTGAGTTATTCAAAATCTGACTGGGTGTAGTCCTGAGGAACCTGCTGTAGCTGACCCTGCTTGAGTAGGCAGATTCATGATCAGTACATGATCTTGAGAAGTCCTTTCCAACTTCAGTGATGCTGATTTTGTGATTTTGTGATTATTCTTGATGTAGATTTGGAATAGTGTGGAATTATTCTTAAGAATAAGTTATAATAATGATATAAATTCTTTATCTTTAAAAGCAGACTATGCCTGATAGGTTCTTACCCACCACTAGACCAACTAATATTAAAAACTGCAATATTTAATGGTGATATTATTAAAAATTAGGAGCAGACAAATGACAGATAGATTTTGAGCAGACAGAAGAAACTTATCTGGAGTATAAAGAGGGAGAGGAGATTATGGTTTGGAAGCACTTGCCAAGAAAGACAAATTCATACAAAAGCTTCTGGGTGGATTTGGATACAGACACCCCCTTGTGATGGAATGCAATGGAGGAGAAGTGTAAGACATGCTAATTAATCTCACTCAGGTAGATTTACTATCACAAATAGTTTATGGCATTGGAAGCTGTGAAAGAAGAATAAACATGTTCCCTAGCTTGCTGTTCCACATAGAACATGTTCTTGGCTCTTGCTGGTCCAGTCAAGAGATTGGTGCTTTGCTCTTCCCTTCAGGCTGTTCAGGGAAGCACTTGAAGTGCTCTTCATCTCTTCTGGAGGGGACAAGACATCATCTGCTGCTTCTGACCAGTACTTACCACAGGTGGCTACTGCAGTGCACTCTCAGCATCCTTGTGTGCCTGAGAACCAGAGATGCACTGACTCCTAACCCCCATCAGGTGACCAGTGTTTCAAGAGCTTTTGAAGAACTCCGTGACTCTGGCATGGGGAAGCTGGCTATTCCATGTGCAGGGACAAACTCCTCCCTCTCCCTAGTATTTAAAGGGCAGGGTGCCCTAGCTGGAGTAGTTCTGGTATTGGGGTGCTGTCTGCATTCTTCCATACGCACCCACTGTCTTGTGTGGGCAAAAGGAACCTCAGTCCCAAGTGGGACTTCTGTTTCATTCCCTGTGGAGCTGCAGAAAGGACATATCCCAGTGAATACCAGGGAAAGAAAAGAGCCAGCTACAGCATTCCCAGCCCCTGCCATCATTCACTCCCAGTGAGGCTCTATGAGCAGTCAGACAAATCCTAGGTGTTTGTTGTCAATTGTAAGTAAGTACCAAAGTGCTGCAGGAAGCACATCTTTCTGGATCTTAAAGCACCTGTGCCTTGCTATCTGTCCCCTGGGAGCCCTTTAGGATAGGACACAGTAACCCTCTCACAGTAACCCTTAATGACCCTCTCCCCAGCCAAAATTTCATTCTTTAAGCACTGTGGGTCTTGGGGGGAGGTGCCATAGAAGAGGTCAAGATGTCTGACTCAGTTTGTAACTGGTCAGTAGTTGAGTGGGATTCTTGAAAGTCNTTTTTTTTTTTTTTCCAGGCTGCCTTTTCACATTGGGAACTAACATTTTTGTGTGTGATTTTTTTCCCAAGGATCAATGTGACAGTTGTTTTTACAATGGCATCCTAGATACACCTGAAGAGAAGACAGTGAGCAAGGATCTTGATTTGCTGGTATACATTGAAACATAGCTGAGGAGATTTTGCACATACTTCATTTTCATCCAAGGTTTAAGAATACTTCCCAGAATACTTCTGCTTTCCAGCAGAATATTTCCCAGTGTAGTAGTGGAAGAGTGTACTGGCCAGAGGAATCAGAACAAATGGGTAACTCTTCAAACCCTACAAGTCTGCATCTTCTGTACCATTTTCCTGCTTATCACTTTCCAGGTGGTGGGTATGGGAAGCACACAGCTGGAAGCAAGGTGGATTTCAGACAGATCTGTGGCTTTGAGCACACTCCTGGGAACACCCAGTTGCCAGACTGATGCCTGAAGGCTCCAAGTGTGTGGGACAGCCAGCTCTCCACTGCCTGAAAGCAGTGTGGCCTTCACCCAGCAGAGGAATGAAGCATGCTGTGCTGTTTCCTTGGCAGCACGGGATGCCACAAGGTGCTGTCTCCATGCTCTGCTCCCTCTGAGATCAAACCCAGTGTCTCTTGTATCTGAGAGTCCTCTGTAAGATCATCCATCAGATCTCACCTTTTTCTGTGCCAGTCTGCCCATCTTTGACTGCTCCATCCCAAAACTCTGGCAGAGATCACAGAATGCAGCAGATACAAGGGAAACCTACACCATGGCCAGTGGAGATTGAAGATCACAATGTTCTTCGCTTTGAGAGCAAAAGCCAAAATGTTTGGGCCTCTTAATGCTCCTGCTCTGTACTGTCTGTGCCTACACCGTGCAGCATCCCCTTCCTGGGGCCTGTGGAGGAAGGAAAAGGTGCTGGGAGCACAGTGTCCATATGGAGAAATGTTGTGTCCAGATGGCAGGGGAATGATCCCATAAGGAATTGCAGATAACAAGATATTCAGACAAAAAGTTAGGATTAGATGTCTCAGTTTTGCTTCCAGTAACTCAAACCAGCAAATATTGTGTCAATGAGCTAGCCTGGAAGTTCCAGTCAGGTCTTGTGGACAGTAAGGGTTCTTGGGACATGTTTTGTAAAGATTGTCTGGAAATGTGAAGATGGTTTTGTGTCACTGGAGTGTAGGGAAAAGGTGTTAACCCTTTGGTCGCTCAGTGTCTAACCTGAAACTGCTGAGGTCAGTTGCCAGACCTGACATGTGGTCTGCTTGAGTTCTCCAAAATGTCTCTGTGGGTTTTTCTGGCCTCCTAGGAGGCTGGTTCCAGATATTGCAATCCCATGCAGAGCTTCTCGTGATTTGCATTCCCACAGCCATGACAGTGCTGCCCTCCCAAGCGTTCCGAATCATGGCCCAGGCTTCCAGAAATCACAGCGCTGGTGGAAAAAACACAATGAGACTGAAAAATAATACCATAGGGTGCTTGCTTCACTGGCTGTGTTTCAGAGGAGTTGCACATCTGCAGCTGTGAGGGCTGGACAAGTGAAAAATTGACATCTGAGAGTGCCTACAAACTGTCTCTACATTGTCCTGCTAGACAATGCTTCCGGGTCCCTCAGGGCCAAAGTCCTCCCTGAACCATGCTGTCCGTCCCCTCCAGGGCGTCCTGGCAGTGCCATGCTGATGTGCAGGGGAACCTCAAAGGTGCCCAGCCCTGACAATGGCTTCCAGAGCAGCTCTGCATGTCAGCTCTGCCTGGAATACACCACATCAGCCAACACGTAACCGCAGGGCAGTGTGGCCTTGGCCTCATCCCTTTCGGTGTGTCCCACAGCTCCTCTGCCATCTTGCTCACTCAGGCTGTTGCAAGAGCGCCTGCAAAGTGTTCCACTATCAGCTCCTGGAAACCTTTGGTGTGTCAGAGAGGACCCAGGACCACCAGTGTGGGGACTGCCAACCTGCTCTACTACCCTGACAGAGCTGTAACCTTTTACACTGGGACTCACAGCCCAGCCCTGCTTGGCCAACCATGAGGTGCAACTCACTGGCTGCTGTCTGGAGCTCTTTGGCAGCCAGTTGTCTTCCAAAAAGGAGTAATCATGCAACAGGGAGGGGGCCCAGACTTAAAGATCTCTCAGTCCCCTAGTTGCATACATCCCCTTCCAAAGGCTGGAATCCAGGGAAGCCCTGTCTCCAGTGAGAAGAGCTCATGATGCCTCAAGGACCTCTGGTGGCTGTCGGGAGGCCCATGCTAACATTTGGTGGCCTTGAAGAGGATCATCTGGAAGGGAGGTATCCAGACAGTGTGGCATCTCACTGTCAAAGCCTAGTCCAGCAGGCAGAAAAGCAACCTCAAGAGTTCTTGCTTGTGGAGGATGGGGAGCAAGAACTTCCCTCTCTTCTGGGCTTGCTGTAGTCATTTCACACCTCTGTTGGTCGACCAGCAGTGATTTACACAGTCCAAGCTGACTCCTGAATGCCCACAGGACTGGGTAATCCAGGCTGAGTGTGCAGCCTGTGAAGCAGCACGGTACCATGAGGTACCCAGTGACTGGCAGAGGGCTGAGCTTCCTGAAGGTGGCCAGCCTGGCACCAGTAAGGGTCAACCCGGCTGCTCCGAAGGGTGGTGCAGGATTGATTTTTTTTGTTTTTAATAATTACTGAATTTAGTGTTTGGTAGGGCAGAAATCCACACGTAGGCTGGTAGGGATGTGATGAAAGGCACTTCAATGAGCATGTGCCAGAGAGTTCATACTCTGCATTTATGTCCTGCAGCAGCAAAGGGGAGGATGCTGGGTTCTGTTCCCTGCACCTCTGCAGATCCATAAGCTCTCACTGTTTCTTGGGCACCTCTGTGGGTCAGGAAAGAACATCTCCATGTTTATGGTCCCTCCTTTCCTCACAGTAATCTTGCAAGGACCACAGCTCAGAGATGGCTTCAGGGTGCATTTGCTCTTTAGAGGGGCTCTGTGGGGCTCCTCGTGGCCCCAGGGAGCAGAGGGAACAGGTCTCATCCCTGCTCCAGAAGCTTTTATTCAGTCAAGCAAGGAAACTGCCCTGTACAGAAGTACCGTGAGGAAGAGTGCTGCACCTGATGAGAGCTCGCTCCTTGCAGTGGGAAAGAAGGTGCTGGCTGGAGCATTGTTCAGGAGGTGTACCCAGGAGCTTTGTTCTCCCTGGAGTAGAGAGTTCCTGGGTTGCCATGATGGGCACTGGCTTTCAGGGGCAACTGTTTCATCAGAGGTTCCCTAGAGGCAGCGTATGGACCCTTGATGGGAAAAGGTTCCACACTGAACGACAGGGAAGTGCTTCTGTGCTTTACAGTGTGTCTGCTTTCTGGGTTCAAAGCCCTTCTGGGGTGGCCTGGTGCTCTCGCAGTCCCTCCTTCCCCTGAGGTGCCCTGCAGCCTGTCCTTGCCATGTGCGATGTGCCTCTCACAGGGGGCATTCTCCGGGTGTGTGACTGGAGATAACAAGTGAAGTAGAAGACAGAGAGGAATGGGCATCATGTGTGAGCAGAGCATAATGATCAGGACATAGACAGGCAGCATCTACTGTGGAGACCCTGAGAGATGGAGTGAGGTGCTGTAGGACTCAGTTTGTCTGGGCTGGGCTCTGCTCTGGCACAGGCAAGACCAGCAGGGCTGCTGGCCATTGCTTCATCTGAGAGAAAAGGAGGTGGGAAGTCCCACACTGACTGCTTGGAGCCCACGGGATCCAGAAGGCTTTTACCCAGCCCCACAGTGGAGATTTCCACAGCTTCCTGGGCTCTTGGGAGCCATGTCTGTGCCTGCATCAACCCTGTCGTTATCTGAGACTATTCCTGGGTTGAACACTCACAGATGCTCTTCCTTCTGTTCAGCCAGCTCCAGAGGTGATGAGCAGGAGCCCTGGAAAGCTGCCTCTGCCAGACTCCTACCAGTCTTGAACTCAGACTCACCGGTTCCTCTGTGTTCAGTACCATGAAGGGTGTCTGTGTCACTGTCTACCCCTTGGTGGCCACCAGCTGGGACACCTATTACACTGTCACACCGGGATGTGCCCAGACAGGCTGAGACTGTGTAAGGGACAGGCAGGCTGGCTGAGGACTGTAATTCATGTAATCCTCAGAGGAAGCTGTTGACTCTCCACCACAGTGTCTCCAGCCATGGCAGCCTGTCCGTGCGCACTCTTGTGTGTGTAGGAAGTGTGCATAACGTCCATATGTTTTGGGAACCTATCTACCAGCTGGGACAACTGGGGATCAGCTGCTGCTACACTGGCCATGCAGCATCCTGCTTTTCTTGTCCACGATGCTTACTTCCTGCTACCATCATGCTGCACAACTGTTCCCTGATGGCCCAGAGTCCACGGAGACCTCATGCGCTCCATCCGCTGAGGACAACGGGCGTGTCAAGTGTTCATCTGGGAATCTTAATGCCTGCTAGGATGGCATGAAAACTCCTGGAGGCAGCGCATTGCAGGGGACTTCAGGAAAGAGAGTGTTGAGGTTAATCTGTGACTTGTAATTACACTCACTGCGCCGATGTCAGTGGGGTTTATTTTGGGGTGTCTTGTAATTAGGAATTTCCTTATGGAGTGAGGATTCATGCTGGGGAATTTGGGTTTACGCTGGGGTATAGTCCTGCTTGTGAAGGAGTATTTTATTTCTGCAAACCGAGCTCGGTGTGAGTCTTTTCCAGTCATGTGCACATGAGCAGCCCTGAGGAAATGGAAGAAAATGGCTCAGAGTTTTGATGACCTAAGTGTGAGAACTGATTTTGAGCATCTGTAGGATATCAGAAGCCTGGATCAGGATTCAAGTATCACAACAGGGCATGTTTTTCATAGTCGCCACCTGAACCTGCAGAGCAGAGCTTTGGATTTTGTCACTAAATTTGGGGTTCATCCTCTTCTCTAATATTTGGATCTCATTCCTCTGGTTTCCTGCTGACTGCTCAAGTTTTTCCTCTTAAGACTATTGGGCTGATTGCAAAGAAGGGAAGCAGAGACAGGCTCTGGCTGGAGACTCTGTGTTTGCATGAGGGACCTTATTATATGATGTCCTTAAACTTTTATATGATAGACTCTGCCCTGCTTATGAACTCAAAACAACTGAGCAGCAGATCACGGGCTGCAACCAGGCAGGTCTGGTCCATGGGGTCTGGAGAGGGACACTGATGGTATAACCCTGCTGCATAAGGGCAAGCACTTTGGCTCTTCCCTCTGCAGAAGAGGGGTGGGGAGGGTGGTGCCAGCTCACGTGGACACAACACAAACTCCCAGTCCTCACTCCGTCAGTATAGACAACATCCACGCCACAGCAGCCCAGCCTGGCTGGGAGAGGCAGGCAGCTGAACAAACCAGCAAGGTGCTTTTCACATGCAAGAGGACAGAAGCCAGCCACTGGTCAGCAACGGGGCTCATTTATTATCTCACAAGAACGAATGACATACAGCTGCAGTGGTGTCAGCAGAACCAAAGCTTTGCCCAGGGCCTGAGCTCTGACCGCGGGACTCCCTGCCGCATTCCGTGGCAGTGGGAGGGTTTGTGATGGAGAGGATGGATTTGGGAGATCCCTGAGCTGCAGGGAGTGAGTTTGAGATTGTTCTGAGTGGCCTGTGTCCTCCTGATGCCATCATCCCACAAGGCTCTTTTTTGTTCCCTCCTTCTACATGAGCTGCCCTTAAACTGGGGGAGGACAAATGCAGCCCCCAGATGGCTTTTCTGCAGGGGGGACGTGTACCCAAGAACCAGCAGCTTCTTCCAGGGCAGTGAGGGATCCAGACCCCCTTCTTCACTGTGCCTGTCCAGGAGCTGGGTGACTACAGACAGAAGTGCCCCAGGAGTGCTGCAGCATATGGAGGGGGAGGGAGCGATGAAGGTGGAGCTTGGTGGTCCCTTGGGCACCTTGGCCAGGTGCTGCTGAGTGACCTCAAGCAAAGCGTGTAGATTTCTCCAGAGAGGAGTTTGGATTTGGCTGCCTTGGGGTTCAGAGACCCTTGTTAGACACTGTGAGTCAGGCTGAACGAGAGGCTGAGCATCCCCAGCTCCTGTATCAGCTGGGAGTGGTGGTCCTGCCCAACCCATGAGGCTCCCAGTGGATGAAGTGGAGCCTCCCAAAACAGAGGTGATCCAAAGCTCAGGTGCACACATGGATACACGACTTTTAACACACTTCTTCCACTCTTCCAGTTGATGGTGTGGGGCAGACACAAGCCCATTTCCACGGGTCTGTAGGACCTGCGGAAGACCCTGGAGGACAAGGCCTGAGGTCCCTATGGGTGGCCATGTCATTGCAGTTGGGCATTTCCATGTTTTTCTGCCACAGAGCAGTGGCTTTTGCTTGCTAAGATGTCTCTGCCTTGAGAAGGCACACGTGGCTTTGCTGCAGGCTCCTCCTGGCTTGTGATGCTGCAGGGTGACAAGGAGAAGGGTCTCCCTGAGCCATCTGAGCTGGTGCTCTCTCCCAGGCAGTCCATAGCAGGACCAACACTTGCACAGGGGGTTCATCTCCTCACATGGCCAGCCCTGAGTATCCGGAGCTCAGTCAGAGCCCTTCCAGGCACGTGGCAGCTGGCAGAGCGGTGCTGTTGCCCAGGCAGATATGATGGGGGGTGAGGGTAGACGGGTTGTACTGGTGCTTTACATGGAGCAGCCTGCTGTCACCGTGCTGGCCACCCGGTGCTGGGGCTGGCCCTCAGTGTGTGGTGTGGGGCTGTTCAGCATGGCTACTCAGAGGAGGTTTATAAGTGAGATGTGTAGGGTGGTGTGGGCAGGGAGGGGAAGAAGGTTATCTGGAGGCTGCTGCTGGCTGGATCTCGGCTCTCTGAGATCAACACCTCACTGTCACTGAGGCAGGGACAATGCTCAGAGAAGCCTCTTTTCTTCCCCCTGGTGCCCACCCTTTGCTGGCAGGGGACAAGCGTCATGGAGGGAAAGCTGTAGCTGTCAAGGATGGGGTGCACTCCCAGGGAATCAGGTGAATCGAATATGTGGTCGATGTTGGAGAAGCTCACCAGAGCCTGGGTGGAGTCATAGGAGCTTTTCTCTATGTCATCGGCCCCGCAGGACTGGGAGTAGCTCCCCTTGTCCTGGCCCTTCTGCTTCAGCAGGCGGAGGTCATCTCTGAAGTGGGGGTTGAAGAGCAGGTAGAGCAAGGGGTTCAGGCAGGCAGGCAGGGGCAGGACCACAAGGAGGACGGATTTGATGACCTCTGGGGTGATGAGGAAGAGACTGAGTGTGGAGGAGAAGGTGAGGAAGGCCACCGGGCAGTAGAGGAGGCAGTTGGTGAAGATCAGCCAGGCCACATGCTTGACCATGGCGCAGTCCCAGACCGCACTGAACTCCCCCTTCAGCAGGTTGCAGTAGAGGCGGATGTAGGTGCCTGTGATAGTCAGGAAGCAGAGCATGTTTGTCATCACCAAGGCCACAGTGAAGCCCAGGGTGGCGGGTTTCCCATCTGGGATGGGATATGGGAGGCAGAGAGGGGATGCTCCATACTCCCCAACGGAGAAGAGAGGCAGAACAGCAGCCACAGAGGAGAGCAGCAGGCAGCAAAGGGCAGCGGCCTTGACCTTGGCTAAGGAGGGTGACTTTCCGTAGCCCCGCACGCAGGAGGCTGAAATGCTGCACTGCACGGCAGCCAACGTCAGCAGAAAGATGGTGGCCTCAGAGGCGAACACCGCCAGGAATCCCGTCACCCTGCAGCCGGCACCGGTCTCCCATCTGGCGCCATACTTGGCAAAGTGGCCGTAGGTCAGGGCGTCGACGAGAGCCAGCATGCTGCAGTAAATGCCCGTCAGCATGTTGGCTCCGGCTATGGAGCCGATGATGAACTTAACTGGAGAGAGGTAACTGGGAGAGGCAAAAACAGCCAGAATGACCATCCCGTTGCAGAGCACCGAGACCAGAACGATGACCCAGACGCCCAGGCGGATAATCCAGCTCTCAAACAAGTGATCGCAAGGCTTGAAGGGACCTGGAAGAAAACAAACCCCGAAGTTATACCCAGAATGACACCATTCCACTGCAGTGGTGCTGCTTGAAGCTGTGGCCGAGGCTGGACCCTCTCCTGGCCCCACCAGCTCCTTCAATACTGAAGACTGGAAGAGAGCATATGGCATTGTCTGCCCTCTCCTGCAGCTGCCTCTTGCCTCTCCTGTCCTCACACTGCTGTGCCTTGGGCATCCTCTCAGATCTGGTCCAGGGCAGAAGTGAGGTGCAGGGGGAGATCGTTGTGAAATGTGAGAAGTGGCAAACTTATCAGAGATCCTAAAATGTGAAAGGGTTGGGCCTGACGCCCTTGCCACACCATGACTGTACACATGGCAAAGCCTCTTTGGTCTCATGTCCCACCTCCCTACACTCTTCAGTGGGACAGAGTCTGAGCTCCAGGTAAGGAGAATGGGAGAGGATGTCAGGAGACAGAACAGTGGAGGATGGACATGGGAAGAAGGAAGAGTGAGTAAAGGTAGGTCATGGAGGTGTTAAAAGAGGACTGGTGGTGGACGCAGCTTGTCAAAGGATAAAGAAGAGGGGGGAGAGAGACAGTTCGATGTTATAGAGTTGCCTCTGGGAGGAATTCGGATGTGAGGGCTCGGGGTGGGAGCTCAGTGAGCCAGAAACAGGACAGGCCATGTTTTAGGCAATAGAGAACAAAAGAAATCAGAGGAAACAGAGAAATGTTGTGCACCTCAAAGGAGGTGGAGGTCTTTGGCTGGCTTTCCTCGGAGATTCAGCACCTCTGTACCCAGGCAGCATGGCATGTCCTCTGCTTAATCTTATTCCTTCCTGTCTTTTTTTGCAGAAAGCTGAGGGGAACAGCTGGTGAAAACTCCACCCCTGCCAGTGTCCCACAGATGCCTGGATAGACCCACCCCTGTCTAGCCGTGCTTGTGTTGGCCACCACTTGAGAAGGCACCTTCCTTGTGTCCCAGCCAGCCCGTGCCCACTGACATCTGATGGCAGTCAGGAGAAAGTGGCTGGGTGCAGTCCAGCACCTTCCTTCTCTCCCTTTCTCAGGAAACAAGGTCCCTCTGCAGTCTGCAGTGCTGCCAGTATGATCAGGAGATCAAGGACAAGGTCTTGTCATGCTTTATTCTGGGCTGACTGGGACAAAGCAAAATCTAAGTCTTGCAGGGGAACAAGAACTTCCTGAGACCCAGAGCCTGACTGTGGGCAGGTTGGTGAATGGGGAGCTTGTGATACCTGGGATTCTGGTCAGGGATACCATGACCTTGTCCTCTCCTCACAGGAGGGCAGCTACATCTGAGTGGGAGAAGGAAGCTCCTCACTTGTCCCCAGTCCGACCCAAGCCCAACCATTCAGGCTTCTGACTGGTTCTGCACAACTGTGAGACACGGCAGGAAAGGTCATGGGATCCTGGGGATTTAGAGAAGCTTCAAGGATCCCAGCTTGTTCCAAGGGCTTCCCTGGATGCTCACCAGGGCTTGGCGTGCACTGAATAGTGGGGTGCAGCTTTGATTCCTCAAGGTCCAGCTGGAGGTCATCTGCATCCATGTCATCTGGGGAGAAACCAGAGAGATAACATTGCTCAGAGAAGAATGAGCAGGGCCATCAGGGCTGGCTGGGCCAGGAGGTTTTCTCACTGACCGTCCTCAACACAGACCTTCCCAGCCAGTTCCCAGCCCAGTATTTCAAATTAGCTGCTGGTGTCCAGTTTGTTCTCTTCAGTCACTGCTGTAGAAGGAGAAGGTCTTGTGGACACTGGTGGGTTGCAGTGTGTCCAACCCCTCTGTTTTTAGGTTATTCCCAACATTTGGAGTGTAGGAACCCTGGATCCTAGAGCGGTGTGACTGCAGATCCCACCCCCCAGCATGATTTATTAAAATAAAGAAATACTCTGGCCTGTGTGGTTACAGAAAACAAAGCCTTCAAATGCATCTTATAAATGGGAGTTTTCTGGGCAGGCCTTGTCCACTGTTAGTTCATCAACAGGGACTGTGGAGCTTTGTTCAAAGAGAGCCATTAGCTTCTACTAGCAGCGCAAATTCGTCAGCAGCCACCACCACCAAATGGCCCAGAAGCAAAAAGTCAAGAGAAGACATTTATTGCTTTATTTTATGTCCCATGTTTTCTTGGGACTGTAGTGCCCTATTTTTAACCCTGAAAGTTCCCAGTCCTGGATTTGCTTAAAGGCAGACTGGTTGCTGGTACCTGCAGGCTTTGGATCCGTGGGGTTTATGCAGCCAGACTGCACTGTCCTCGGAGCCCAGGATGCCTGGCCAGCATCTCCATCCCACTGCAACTGCACCCCGAGCCAGGCGTGGGCTTTCTGAGGGTCAGGCAGAGACTCCCTGGCTGAAGGAGAAGCTGCTGGAAGAGAATGGCGCAGAGACCTCCGCTGTGTTTCCAGTGGCCTGTAGGTGTAGGTCATCACCGAGGAGAATGGCATCCTCTTAATCTAATCCAAGACAGGCTTTTCTGCTTTGTTTCTTGTTCCTCTTCTCAAACTACTGCTGATTCACGGTGCTGAGACGCAGTGAGGACAGCTGCTGTCCCACTGCACCATCCCCACCCATGGCACCAGCACGGCCTCTGCTCCCAGTGGAGATCTTTGGAGGGTTTTCTGTGGGCGGGTGGAAGGGGAAAGGACGTGGCTTTTTGCTTGCCACAGCCCAATTGCCAGGGAGCTGCATCTGATCTGTGGCTGTGGGATGAAGTCTCCTGTGGATGACATGGCCTGATGCCCCTGCCCAGGTGGGCACCTGGCAGCTCAGACTCTGCCCAGGAAGGTGAGTTTCCACAGTGCCAAGGGCATGGCTAACCTAAGTGGGATTTAGCTGCTGGATCTCTGTAGAAATGGTGCCTCTCATGAGGTCTGCTCCCTGCCTGTGTTTGAAACTACAACTGGGATGATGTGATTAAAGAATGATGACAAATAACATGCTATCTTTAGTGCCTCCTGACAAGCATTGTGGCTTTCTGGGCTTCAGTGAGCTTCGGAAAAAAATGCCATTTTTAAAATCTGTCTGTATAAGAGCTGAAATATTACTGCTGCTTTGGAGTCTGGCAAGAAAACACTCACAGTGGGATGGAAAAATATTTCCTCCTTGTATTTTATAGTCTTATAAATCTCCAGTGTCTTTTCCATCCACAGTGCGGAGGCTCTGATGCGCAGTCACGATACTCACATCAGTGCAGGGACTTGCACTTTCTGTGCCCCCTGCCACCCAACCCATGATCATGTTAAAGTGGAATCTGCCCCCATCTCTCTTCTCTCCAAAGGGCCAGAGCGATCAAAGGCTGGGTTTAAGAGCAGGTTAAACATTTGCATGAAGTGAAGGAGCGATCTTTTGTTTTGCCTGGACTGCTGAGCTAGCTGTGGATTGCAAAGCAGCCCTTGGCCAGCACAGCAGGGCTCAAAGCAGAAAATGCACCTCTCTCTGTTGGAAATCAGAGCTCCTCTCAGCCTGGGAACTGTGAGGAACAGAAAATGGCTGCTGTGTTCTAGCAAGGCAGACGGCGTTGTTTTCAAAGTACCCCTTATTTATTTGATCTTACGTTTAAGGTGCCTCCACTTCCTGGGGCCTTATGGAAAACAAACAGTTTTTGTGGAAAATGGTTCCCAGCTAGCTGCACCAGCACCGAAGTGAGAGGAGAGGGAGAATTGCTGGAGAAGGGGTAGAACAAAACCCACTGGTCTGGATGCTTCTTCCCCCTTTGTATCATCCACCTTAGCCAGGGCAGTCCCACGTGGGGTTTGCAGATAACTCCTCAGACGCAGGGCATGGGTGGCTGTAAGGGGCCCGGGCAGGTGTTTTTGGTGACACAAGTAACCTTCTTGAATGACAGAATCAGGAAGAGTGTAGCTCTGAGGACCCTCCATGGTTTGATGGATTGTTGCAGAAGTTGATTAGTCAGCTTCTTCAGCTAACAGAGGTGCTGGGCTGGGCAAAGCAGTGTCCTGTTGTCAAGGATAAGCTGACACGTGTGTTCTCGTCTTGCTTTCCATAGCTTTGTTCCATTATTGCAAACATGTTTGTAAGTAAATTCACCCATCTCTATCCCCAAAGCAATGGTCCTGAGGGGGGTGCTGGAGCTGTGATGGGAGTGCCCCAGGGCAGTGGTAGCACTTGCACTTTGCACACTGTCCCTCTGCAGCAGGTTTCAGGATGCGGCAGGAGCAAGCTGCTGGGGGTGTTGGGTGGATGTCCCGTGTGACAAGCCCCTGAGCCATCTCTGGGGACAGGCCTGGGGCAGGGGGAATCTGCTAAATGCAGCCAATTAATCTCAAGAGGTGTATCCCAAGGACCAACAGTTTTGGAACTGGGACCTTAGATATCTGTCGTGACAGGGTGACAGAGTGGTGAGACGTGTACACACTCCTTTGGGCCTTGGGTGGACATTACTTGGATGTGAATGGACAAACCCGGGTGGTGTCCAGGGTGTTCCTGGGCATCATGAGCCCCGAGAGGATGGGAAAGAGCTGAGCTGGTCCCAGGGTCTGTGGCATCGCATGCCCTCTGTGCCTGGAGTCAGATGCTTCCTTGGGCGCTGGGCTCGCCGGAGGGATGGATGCTGAGTTGTGGAGCAGGACACGCTGTGGGAGGGAGCCTTGCCTGGATGCTGGGGCAGGGCTGTTTCTTGCCCCTACATGGCTACCTGGGGCAAGTTGCCTTTTGTCATCCAGCTGTGAGGTTCTTCGGACTTGTTTGTAAAGGGCTCCTCAGTCCCTTGCTGGAAGTGCTACGCAAGACTGAGGGGACATGGCTATCTGGAAGTGTGCCCCATCCCTCTCAAGATCTCCTACAGCATCCAAGTGCCCTGACAAGCCTGGCTCTCAACTGCAGGGACAGAGCCCTGAGTTATTTTCACTTAACAAGACCACTTTATCTCTTGCATGGAAGGAATGTTTGGGAGTTGTTTTTTCCTCTTTAATGAGGAAGTGTTACAAGATTAATATAGCACAGCTAAATACCACTGGTGGCCCTTAGAAAGGAAGCACTGGGAACAGAAATAAACCAACAACTGATTAAGTAAAATAGCAGTATCACAAAACTCTCCTCATCAAGAGTAGACCATGCATTGCTGAATGGTGAGGAGAGACATCCGCAAAAGCTGCATGGACCAAGGAAGGATGTTCTTGTGCCTTTCACATTTGCCCCTCTGTGGTTTGATATTACAAGACAAACCCAGTGCTTTAGCATCTGAAAAATGAGCCTTTATGAGCTGCTAATAGTCTCATCTGGCACATCTCAGAATCAGCCAGCATTCCCCTCTGGTCCTACCATTCATGAGGCTAAGACTGACTGGAATACTGGGAGCCTGTCATTGGTATTGGTCTGCTGACAGGGTCAGCAAAGAGCATCCTTTGAGACATCAGATGCTTTTGTGCTCAGCAAGAGCAGGTCTGTGAGCAGTACCATGGGCCCTGGCCACAAACCACATGCTGCAATTTGCTGACCAAACACCCTGACTATCTGCACGAGGCCTGTTGAAGTATGGGCTGTGGTAATGATGGAAAAACTGACCCTCAGCAGAAATTCCTGCAGCAATGGCTCCTCTGCACTGCCTGCCCCCAGTAACCCCCAAGTCTACCACACGGTGCTGGTTGGAATCACACTTGTTAGTCTCTGTCTGGACTTTTTACATTGCTAAAGCTTATTCTTAGCCTCTGAAGGATTGTAGGGCAGATGACAGGAGTAGGGACGCAGGTCTCATGACTCACTTGCTGTCTGGGGCATAGAGTGGTTGGGTCATCCTGCCTCCTGTCACTGCTGTAACACAGAGGATCAAACTCTGGTCTGTATCTGTCTTCAGATCTAATCCTGCCTGCTTAGGATGCAGGAAGAGATTCTGCAAAGCCTGTGGTTATGGCTGGGTGCATGGTGCTCCTGGGAGCAGGTGAGTCCAGTGCTCCCCAGGGACCCAGCCCTCTCCCCATCTCCTGCAGGCACACGGCATGATGTGGTTTTGCCTACAGGATGTTTCAGACCTTGGAAGCGCACGTGGCCTCCATATTTACACAAACATATAAACAAAAGCAGCCTCCAAGCTGTGTCCTGAAATGCTATTTCCACTCTCCAGCAGTTGCAGAGGAAGCAAAGGGGCTGATAATTTTCTTCACATTATCCTCAGATTCCCTCGCAAAGGGGTCACAGCAGCTTTCTGCCTGGAGCTGCTCTTCTGTTGTGTCTGTGGGTGCAGAACCCGTGCTTTGCACACTCTGCTGCTGGCCTGGTGCCACAGACTTCATGGAGGTCTGTGCAGAAGTGCATCTTGGAGCACAGAATAAATTGTCTCTTGAGCAGAAAGCTCTGCTCATCTTTAACTGTGGAGCCACTTGTGCCCTGCATGATCTGGCCCTGTGCTGAGCTCATCATATGCCACAGGCGTGTCCCTTT
This sequence comes from Chloroceryle aenea, assembly GCA_013399075.1. Lineage (NCBI taxonomy): Eukaryota > Metazoa > Chordata > Aves > Coraciiformes > Cerylidae > Chloroceryle > Chloroceryle aenea. The sequence goes on along the minus strand of VWZY01013703.1, from coordinate 172,005 downwards.
GTCCTAACCCTGACCTTTGCAGCAGGGCATGTCCACCAAAGTAGCAAAGGCAGAGGTCCCTTTCCCCCAGCCAGCTGCACAACCCAGTTCTTTGAGTTAGTTCTTTTATCCACATTAATCCTAGGATCCATCCTTTGTATATCATAGCAACAAAGACAGATGTCCTGCCAAAGGTTCTCTACTGCCCAGGAGTCCAATGACCAAGCCCAGAAGCTGTCCCATGTGACCTCAGCCACCTTGCAGTGTCTTGGGTAGCATCCCCCTTTAGTTAGCAAAGCCAAATAAGCAGCGTGGCCGTGCTGGTGGGGACTGCCAGATCTCTGTTAGATTGTGAAGGTCTGGATGCACCACATCGGCTCTTTCTCCACTGCAGTGACACCAGCTGAAGACCATTCACAGCAGCTGGCCACTGGAGCTGGAGAGGGATCACCCTCCCTTCCCCGAGGCAGGAGTGACTCCACGGCTGGCAGTGGGACCACTCCTATAAATGCAGGACTGCATCCCAGCTCACAGCAAGGGCCTCCCTGTGGACCGATCACCCTTCAGCCCACTTGACTTACAGTGATGATCAGCATGACCTGGAAACAATTCCATAGGCCTCTTGTGGGGATCCTCCTCCTCAGGGCTCATGTACTCTGCCTCCCACTGGTTGGACATCTTGAAGAGGCTGCTGCAGCTTCCATAGGCACAGCACTGGTAGGCGTAAGGTACCTCAAGGACTCTGCAAAGTGGAAAAGCAGAACTTTCAGGTGCATCACCTCCATGACCTCACTCTCCATTGCTTTGCACTAGTTGCTTAATTTTCACATGTGACAAAAGCCAAGCGATCAGGTGATGGTTATATTGGAGCAGGACTTTGTCTGGTTAAGGACTCCATGTAGGACAGGGCAGAGTGTGGACCCTAGTCACCCCACGGTGCCTCTGCACTGTCCCACTTTTGGTGCTTAAGACACTGTCTGTAGGATGGTGTCAAACACTGGGTTTGGAAACTGCACTAAAGGCCCTGGATAATTCCTTAAACACCTTTCTGCAGTTCTCCCTAGACTCAGTTAGCTGCTCTTTCCCATGACCTCTGGAAATATGCCGTGAACATGTGGAGTCTTCATTTTTTTACCCCAAAGCCATTTTTTGCTGGGCATCCTTTCTTTTGTTTGAGAGCTTGAGCAAGGGCAAGGTCCCCCTTGCTTGCTGCTGGAGGCCAGAGAGGCTCCTCCAAACTCCATTTCCATGAGCGTGCCTCATCCTGGCCAGCTCAGGCAGGGAAATCTCAGGTCTCTCCAGTGTAGCAAGTTATTTTAGTATGTCTGATTTCTACCTGAAGATAGAATTGGCAGCTGTTAATTACAGTATGCATTACAAGGTTAATGAAACAGCAGCAGAACATCATCTGGATGAACTACCAGGCTGTCACTCAGTAGCTGGGTTTTCTTCAAAGACAGCAAACTCCTGCTTTTGTGCTGGAAGTCAGGAAGGCTGCTGATGAAGGCAAAGGAACCTCAGGTTTTCCAGACAGTTAAGGTCCTTTGACACGACCAGTAAATACGGTGAAACTCTATCTTCTAAATACACGCTTTTGTTTTAAGTTCCCAAACGTTTCTGGCTGAGCTGCAGGAGGCTGTGGAGACTCTGTATACAAGTTTGCTTCCTGTCACAAGCTCCGAATTAAATCCTATTGTTGAAAGGTGGGAGGGAGGTACAGATCCTCCCAGGATGGCTAAGAACTGCTCTCAGATGATTCCTCCAGACATACGCCCCAAGAATAAGACTACTTAATGGCAGTACCTCCACATTTAGGAAATATTAATGATCCTGGCATGGTTTGATGAACCATTCCTGCAGGCTCAGTCTCTCTGGTACAAATCCGAACCAGCTCCACAGATGTCACTGGAATTATCTTAGAGGAGGAATGCCTGCTAAGTACTGAACTTGTCCTACTCTGCACAGGGGACTGCCATCCTGGGTGTGAAAAGCCCTCCAGAAGCTTCTGGGATCCTTTGCTGTTTGGAAACCAGTTATGCAGCAGATCCCAGGTATGATGAGTCAAGAAAATCAGAAGAGAAAGCCCTGTAGGCACCACTGCTGAGGCAGACTGAAGTGAGAGCTCCACACTTTTCATCAGACTTCATCAGACAGTGTTAGTGCAGTGGCCTGTGACCCCAGCAGTGGGTGTCTAAATCAGAGACGCTCCAGCCTTGGGAACCTGTACTGGGTGAGTGACAGCATCAGCTCCTGCACTCTTGGCTCCAAGGAAACCTAGGAGACCCAATCAAAAGGTGGCTTTGCCTCGGGGGAATTTGAGACATCTGGACCACGGGCACCTCAGTTTGAGGGCAGGTGCCACGCTGAAGACCCACCACTAAGGGAGGGTCAGGAGAGCCAGAGCCTGCAGTGCAGCGCTGCGTGCCAAGCCTTTTGCAGCCTTGTCTTCCTCAGTTTGACCCCTTCAGGCTCCTCATTAATCCACAGCAGGCAAGACACGGCCACACAGACAGAGTTTACTGAAGGAAAGCTGGATGTCATTAGCTAGGACTGGCTTCTGGGAATGTTTTCCATTGAGAGGAGTCCTGAGCTGGGCCCACTCCATGCTTTCCACTGTGTGTGTGTTTGGGGTGGGGAGTGTATCACCACTCTCCTGTGGAAGCTTTAAAAGATGAAGCATGTTAGCAGCAGATGAAGCTTCCTCAACCTATTGGCCTGCAAGGACAGAGGGAAGCATGAGATAAACAAGGAAAGCAGGAGAGTGATTGCTATAAGCAAATGCAGGCTGTGCTGAGCGGCAGGAGTGAAAGAGCCAACACCACCAGTACCTAATTTTGGGAAAACTCTCCTTGGTGAAGGGCTCAGAGAGAGACGGGTTGCCTTGGAGCTTCAGATGGGTCAGTCCACCCAAACCATCCAGAGGCAGCGTGACCAGCCGGTTATCAGTCAAGTCCCTGATGAAGGGAAAGCAGAGAGGGAGACTGTGGTCAGGGTTTTGCTGCTAGTGGTATCTCAGCCAAGCAGAGGCTTGGGCAGCCGTGATGCCTGCCCATCAAATGTGATGCTGAAATGGAGCCATTGCCACGTGGGGACCAGGATCCTCTGGAGATAAACAGGTTGATACTGCAATCCCTGGGGAAAGTGAGGGGCAGTGGTTAATGGCCACACTGAAAGCTCTAGGTGGTATCCACCTCCCTGTGCACATATCTACCCCACACATCTCTTCCCCCACTGCTTCCCCTATAAGAGGTCAGGGGTGACTGCATCTCCCAGACCATAAAATGCCTGAGAGAGGGGGCTGAGGACCAGAGTCCCCCCCAGAGCCAGCAGAGATGGTCTGCAGCGACGCTGGCTGAAACAGTTTGTCATGCTGATCTTTCACACAGACATCTAAGGTAGATACGAAAGCACTGCAGCCTTCTGAGACCTAAATGCCAAGTATCTTGGTGTCTTGGGGAGTCAGTTTGAGGTGCCCAGATACCTGCTGTCCATGCCCCACTGTGAAAGAAGTATCACTGCAACTTACAGCTTGGTGAGCGAGTGCAGGGTCACAAAGGCTTCAGGGTGAATAAACTGGATGTAATTCCAGCTCAGGTCTCTGCAAGGCAAGAACATGCCAGTAAGAGAGGTGCAGAGCAGGGCAGTGAAGCTGCTGATGCTGGCTCGGTCAAGGGGTTCAAGGTGAGCAAATGTGGGATCTGTAGCCCCTTGGTCGGCAGCAAGTTCTGCCTCATTGCAGCTCCCTGGAGACAAACATTTTTGGGTCTGTATACGGGTGGTTTCGAACAGAAGCAGAAGAGTTTGCCTTGTAGGAGCTCCTCCACTGAGACCAATGGGAAAGGTTCCTTTCTGGGTTCATTTCTATCAAGCTGGGGATTTTATGCCAACAGGCTAAGCCTCAGAGCAGTAGACAGGTTATGCCTTAGTGCCAGAGCATTCCAGATGTGGTCACAGTGCTGGGTGCCCAGGCAACAGCAGATAGGGTCAGGGGCTGTGTAGAAGGAGCTCCACACTCCTGTTAGAGTGTGTCTCTCATGGTCAGTTGGCTTGTATGCACTGAGGCTCCTCGGTAAGTTCTGCATCCATCTGAGCTAGAGGGCTCAACTCCCTCTGTCATCAGTGGAGAGGAGCCAGCATATCAGGAAGCATTTCTTCTCCTAAGGTTGACTACCTGAGCAGCCTCCCCCATGGATCTTCATCTCACCAGCTCTGGAGGGAGCCAGAGGTGCCTGCCCAGATGTGTCACACTGCAGACAGCTGAAGTTGGGTGAGGTGAATCCTTCCCATGAGGACCCAGCACATGCCCAAAGGCAAATGCTTGAGCTTCTGTCTTCAGCTATATGCTTGTGTGACCAGTGTGGCAGCAGCGTGCTCACGTTTGTCTGCTTGTCTGGTGTTGCATGTAGCACGTGAGTGTTCCTGCACAGTGATAAACGTGGTGCACCTGACACTTAGGGGATCTCTAGGAACTGACCCTCTATTAAATGACACTCGAAGTGCTGCATCATGAGAAAAAAGCTTTTATGCAATTCAGTTTCACTTCCTAACAGAACAGTATGTGAAGACTGTCAGCACTTACAGGACTCTTCCATGTCACAGGGAGAATCGTGCCCTGTGGAGCTTTACCAGCTCCCCAGAGGTGTCGAGCACCTAGGTGGGCTGTCCACAGCAAGGTCACTATGATACGTGGATACCTGTGAGCACTTAATCCATCTAACATGCGCTTCTGAGCTGTGGGGAGACAGTCCCAAATCAAATGGGATGTTCTCCACGGGTGTTCCAGGAGTGCTTGGACCAGGGCTGGCTGGTGTAGGGAAAGGGCTGCTAGAGCCCCAGTAGATCCCAGTGCCGGGTCCATGTCTGTGGGGTGTTCAGGGGGCAGGTGTCTGTAAGCTGTGCTGTGCACCGTGAGTTGCAGTGTATGGTTGGAGCATGCGGGGTGGTGTCCACATGCGTGGGCAGTGAGCTTGGCAGGTAAGGGGCTTGTTTAGAGGAGGTATGTCTCCATGCAGAGGGGGGCCCAGAGGGAAGATTTGTGCCCCATTCTTCTGTAAGGGGAAGTGGAAGAGGGACTGGACTGCAAAGCCTCCCAGCAGAGGCAGAGGGAGTGGGTTTGGGAAGCTCCCCATCAGCCTGGCTGGCTGCTTCTTCCCCAGTAAAAGAGCCCAGTCTCTCCCCTGCCAGGCAACACTTACATGGAGCGCAGGGCCATCAGCTGCACAAAGGTGTCTGCTCTGATTTCATGGATCCTGTTGTGCTGGAGACCACTGGAAAAACAGAGACTGGTTTGAGAAAACAGATGGAGGCAGCATTCATACTTGGCAGGGATCTCTGTCCCGTGGCAGCAGAGCCAGACTGTCACAGTGGAAGTTGTCATTCGAGCTTGGGACACCTACTCTTGTTTCAAGGGATAAACAGGATGAGCAACAAAACAGCTCAAAGCCATTCCCTCCTGTGGGCATCCCCAGGCCTCAGACAGCCTCTCCTTGTGATGTAAAGTGCCACTGCTGTGCAGTGGTTAAAGGTGCCCCGTTATCTCCAAAGCCATGCTCGTTTCCCACCCTGCTCCACCCTTAACCTGCAAAGAGGAAAAGAGGAGAGTTTGGAACCAGTGGATCACCAGACAGCTCTGTGTGGCCCTTCAGGAAGGATGACATGGTGCTGCCCTCTGCCTTGGTGATGATGAAGTGGGTTTGAGAGCTGAGGGCACCTCGGCTTTCCATGAAGAAAAATCCCAATGTCTTGCTGAACCCACCACCCACATCCTGTATTCTCATGAAGTGCCTCAGCCCTTGAACACCTCCCTCCCAGCAGCCCCCTGCACTCCCTGCTGTAGAGGAGGGAGCAGTGTAAGAGCTCACATGGTGTTTGCTGACTGACCTGGACAATCCCCACACCCCCCAAGAGACATCTAGAGCTGATTCAAGCATCCACTTTGGGGGAAACAGTCACAGTTTTTAGTTTTCTTTTCCCTGCTGTGGAACAATGGTGAATATTTTTGTAAAATTCCAGCAAAATGCCATTGTGAGTCCCCGGAGCTGCAGAAGTGGTCTCCCCATGTATGACCTCCTGAAAGGGGAAATGGCCACTGCCTAGTGCTCTACCTGCAACAACTCCTCTGGGTGTTTATTGAGTAATTATCCTGCTTTCAGACACAGAAATGATCTTGACTGATCCTACCCAAGGACTTGCATGGGATGTCTGTGAGGTCTTCACTGGTACTTGGCCAAAGGCTTGTGTCTCAGAGGCAGGGGCTTGAGGGTCTCATATCTGCTGTATGGAAGGTTTCTCCATGCCCTGTGTATCCCAGAATCTGTTCCTTGCATGTCTAGTTAAGATTTCAAGCGAGGGCCATGGGAAACTGTGCACAGGTCTGGGGGCTCAGAGGAGCACCGAGTGGCCAAGGTGGAGCTTGGGAAGAAGGGGTATTGGGGAAGGTAGTGGAAGATCACTGAAGGGTGTTTAGCTGCAAGGGGCCACCTGTGTGTTGCAGGTGGAGACCTGCACATTGGCAGTTAGACCAGAGCAACTGGCGTACAGAAGTTGTTTACATGCCAGGCTGTACCACCAGACTTGTTTCCAACATATTTCCCAGCAGGAATGCTGATGCCTGGTGGGAGTGGGGCTTCCAGGATGATAACTTAGGGATTAAGGGACAAAATACTCATTTTGTAAGAAAATGTTGGTTTCAGACATGATCTCTATGACTTAAGGAGTCTGAAAAAAGGCAGTTACTGTGCTTTTACATTAATGACAATACCAACCTGGTGTACTATAAAATACTGTAAGAAGAAATGTAGGCACAATCATGGAACTACAGGTTTGGAATTCTGAAACTTTGTCCTTTTTTTTTTGCCACCTTTTCAATTTTTTTCAAGCATTTCCCTGGGGGCACTTTAAATAAAAATATGTCCAGCTCAAACTTTGTCCTCAGAACTCCTGGAGAGGCAGCAAGGGCTGTGGAGCTCTCAGTTTCATGTGATTTCACGGGGGGTCTTAATGTCTGGTTTTGCTAAGGCTGGATGAAATGGTCTGGTCACGGAGGCTGGGATGCTGCAGGGAGCAGGGACAACCTCTCCAGTGCATTATTGTGGGGATGCTGCTCCCACACATCTGTTCTTTCAGTTTCATAATTCTATAAAAATAATGGAGAATAAAATATTGTTTTATTTTGTTAAAAAGGCCAAGAACTTCTCTTAGATTTGAAATGTAGGGCCAGTCTCCAGAGACTTTGAACTGAATGTGAATATCTGTCTCAGAGTAACAGAGGTGCCTCCCAGGGTCCAGAGGAGACCGAATTCAAGAGCTACACTTGAGGAAAGCATCAATCTTCTCTACAGAGGGGCTAGCCCTGAGCGGTGTGGATAAAAGCTGCTTTGTGTCCATAACATGGGACCCCTCTTTGAAACAGATGCCATTTATGGCAGAGGTAAACCCCTTTCTTGACCAGCTCATACTGGGACTTGAGTTAGTGAAGTGAAATTCAGTGCTGTCACGTCCTGCTTCTTTTTGCTGTGGTTGGGACGTCTGAAAGACCTGATCAAATTAAGCTCCTCTGCACATGGGATGTATTCTAATTCTGCACAGGGGCAAAGCATGGAGCTTCTTCATCCAGACGGTGAGGTATAATGATCAACTTTCCAGTGCTTGGTGAAGGTTGAGTTTTGGTTTTGGGATTTGCCTCTGTCCCCAAATCCCCTTTCCCCAGAGTGTGGTGCAGCTGAGGGCACCTCTTTACTCACAGCTCCTCCAGTCGCTGACACCGATGGAAACTGGGCAGATCCTCAATCTGGTTGTGTGACAGGTCTCTGCAGGGGAAGGTACAGCACAGAAACATTAGGAGATGAAAATCAAGTGCTCCATAACCCTCCCTTGGAAAGCAGATATTACTGGAGAGGGAGATGGCTTGACTTCCATTTTGCACAGCCGTGCAGAGCAGGAACCCCGTGCAAGGGAGAGCTCTGCTCTGCACACGCCTGAAGTGTCTTTGTGCAAGGCAAGGATTGCTTGGTGGTTACCTACTCATCCAGCCCCAGCCCAGCTCCCCCAGCACAACCTGTGGGCTGCTTCTACAGCTGGGGTGGACTCTTCTTCCCCAGCCCCGAGTCAGCAGTGAAAGCATCCACGCCAACATCTGCTGGCACAACCTTGCTTTTCTGTGGGCAAAGGAGAGACGTGTTTGTGCCAGAGTTCCCGTCCTGCCCTTGTGGATGGGGTTGCTCGGGAAAGCTGCAGATGTGCTGGCAGAGCCTGGGGAGGTTTTGGTCAAAGGAGCAGCCAGCCAGCTGCCTTGCCCTCCTCCTGGCACAGCAAACCCAACTGCCCATTCCCTGTTCTCCATTCAGCTTTTCCTGGCTCCTCCTCACGGGTGGGGAAGGGGCTGTAGCACAGGCAGGGATTTGGTACAGGACATTACAGGCTGTGAAATTCCTGGTCCCCATTCTTTCAAGTGCTGCCACTTGAAAGCAATTCCCAGCAAACTCCTGTTCCTGCTTCCTCATAGCCCTGTGGCATCAGCATCCAAGGTAGAGTGACTTGTTAGTCAGAGGAAAACCTGTCTTGGCATAGCTTAAAACTGAAACAGGATAGGTAAGAAGTAACACTTAAAATCAGCTTTTCCCCACCAGCAGATGCAGAATTTGTGGCTGCTCAAGGGAAATTTGCCCCAGGGTGAAGTTCTCTATGTGGCCTCTATGGCAACTTTCCAAACTCAGTTTCCATCTTTCTGCCAATAAATCGCTGCTAAAACATTTCAATTATTTATTTTTTCTGCCAAGCCCCTCTCCACCGGTTTTCCATGGTGGGGAGGAGGAGGGAGGAAAAAGCAAACAAATATTTTGTGCTTGGCTCTGGAGACTATCACCCAGTATGGAGGAAGAGCTATAGCATCAGTGCCTTTTCCCTGGTCCCTGTGTCAATCCAGGGATGTCAATCCAGAGATGTAAACATGAGCAAACATTGGCAAACTTTTGAGACCCTCCAGCCTGGTCCAGTATGAAGGTTACACTTTGGTGGCAAGATGTCCAGAGGTCTAAAGATGAGAGATCTTCCCTACAGGGACAGCTGGAGCCAAAATGCTGTGATCTGCTAAGTTACAAATGGTGTTATTTTAATTTTATGTTCTCATCTTGTTTCCAGTTTCTGTGATCAAGAATTCACTCCTCTTGCTTTCCGGGAGCAAACTTGTTTTCTTTTTCAGAGTGCTTGTATAAAGACTGATGTGAGGCAAGACTCCTGCTTGCCCTAAGGCTGCAAACTTGTATAACTCTGGCTCATTATTCATCTCCTGAGATGTCTTTGACTGAAGACAAGGTTGGGGATGTCAGGAATGAGGGGTGTGATTTCTGAGAAGGTGCAGGAGTCTTTCTGAGATGCTGATTTCTTCATGTATCAAGTTAAAGAAAAGAAGCACATCCCCTCCCTCAGCATCGTTCGGTGCCTTGCCAAGCAGGTGGAGCCAAAGCAACTCTGAGAAAAACCCTGACCTGACATTGCTACATCATGTGAGGGGCCGTGGCCACATGGCCTGGTGGGTCTCCAGCAGGTCAGGCCTGTCCCCTCCCAGAGTGTGACCAGGGCCCTTCCCCCGAATGGTGGCACTTGCTTGAGCTCCAACTGCAATAAGCCAATATTAGGGCAGGACCTCTGTGATTTTCATGCTGTGTGTGTGTAGGAGCTCTGAAATACGGCTGCTGTTCTTACCCACCACCCTTTTCACCCTCTCTACCCTCCTTGCGTGGGGCAGCCGGTTCCCACTGGTGCAGAGCAAGGAGGCACATGTGGATTGATTCATTGCTTACAGCCCTGAGCCCAGAGCATCATGTCAGAAGGAAGCAGGCAAGACCAAGAACATGCAGAGGCCGAGGTAGTGCCTAAGAGGTGTTTTCTGCATGGAAAAGATAATGGGAGGAAGAACCACAGGATGGTCTTCCATAGCTGGACCGCTCCCTGAGCTAGACAGAAGAAAGCCTGGTTTCTGGTGGCACTGTTCGAGACCAGGAAGGAGAGAGGAGCATGTGGTACTCACAGGACTCGGAGGCTGGGCAGCTGCTGGCACATCCCTCTGGGGAGTAAACGGATGCCTGCCCGGGTCAAGGTCCTAGAGGAGAGGAGGAGAGAGAAGAAAGGGTGTTACTGAGGAGCCAGCTCACAGACTGTAACCTGCAAGCCCAGCTACTGGTCCCAGCTGGTGACAGGAGAGACAATATCAATGGGACAACGAAATACCTGGAGAGAAACAAAAACTGACTTGGAAATGGGCAGTGCTGCTGGACCTGGTAAAGGTGAATGTGCCTGAATTCCCAGTTGTCCTTATCCATGTCAAGGGCAGGTGGCAGTGCCCTCCATGGCACGCTTTGTCATTCCAGCTGCCCCTTGTACAGACTGGTGACCTGCCTGGAGCCAGGACTGCCTCAGACACCCGTGTATGGGGGATGGATGGTGTGTCCCTGGGTCTCTGAGGCAAGACGTGACCAGGTTACACTCCTGGGATGAAGTGCTCAACTGTGCCACCAGTTTGGGCACAGCATGTGGACCAGTACCGTAGAGAATACTGTGGCTGACCAGGGACAGCATGTCCTCCAGGCTCCTGCTCGCCTGGGCCTGCCGGGGTGAGGATGGGACTAGAGCAGTTCCAGGAGCCCCCAGCGTGGGTGGCAGGTGTGTGACAAACACAGCAGATGGCTCCTGCACTGCATGACCAGTGCTGGTCCCAGGATGGAAGAGACAGTGGGGCTCAGCAGACCATGCTGAAGCACTGCGCCCAAAGGCTCGTTCCTTCACAGACACAGAAGTGAAGGAAGGAAAAATAAGAATAATTAAAAAAAAAAAAGATTGGAGCACACTCAACAGAACTGAGAGAGCAACTCACGGAGAGGAAAGCTGCTTTCAGGAGCCACAGGGGTGAAACGAAGCAGAGAGGTGAGTGACCAGGGAGAGGCAGAGCTGAAGACAACCAACTGCACAGCACTGTGAAAGTGGTCCTCACTGAAACAGCCTGGGCCGCCTTGAAGGAGGAAGAGCACAAATAGCAGGGTAAAAGGGAGAGAGTTGCCACTCACAAAACTTCTAGGCTGGTGGTGCCTTTGAGGTCTGGGAATTCTCTGATGTCCGTTGCACCATTGAGCGACCTGGAGAGAAGTGAGGGTGAGGTGAGGTGGACAGTGGGCACAGAAGCAAGTGCAGCTGCCTAAGGTCCCAGACCTATCAGCAAATCTGCTTCCTCACAGCCAGCTGGCCCAGACCCAGAGGTGTCCCTGTTGTCACTGTGCTGCTGCTGGCTGGGCAGCGGAGCAGATCTCACGCAGCGCAGACACGGTGAGCCAGAGCCGAGCGCTTCTGTGCAAGGAGGCTTGGCAAGCTCAGACCCTCCCCCAACCACTGACATTCTTGGCATGATCTCTACCCTAATTAACTAAAAACCCCAAACAATTACCTTGGGGAATGTAATCAGGGCATCCCACCCAAACCTCCAGAGTCTATGCATTTGGAGCTAAAGAATTTGAAGGATTTATTTTATTTGCCTGAGTGTCTGCTCGTGCAACAAGAGTCAGGGTGAGGGTTATAAATAGAGATTCTGAGGTTGCCTCTGCATCAGCAATTAATGCTGTGCCACGACAGGTTGTCTGTAAAGCCGGCCAGTCAGGGCCAGCCAATGTGGAACAGCTGTTCTGGTCCAGATGGTGCCCACCACATGCTGGTGGCCCTGGAGGAGACCTAGGACCATATGTGTGAAGGAAGCACTGTCACCAGTGCCTGCCCAGTGAGGTTATTTGTGCTGTGGTGTCAGTCCTGGGACACATGTTCCTCTGCTTCTCCATCAAATACCTTCAGTGGGCTTGTGCATGAGCAGCTCCACAGCAGTGGAGTGCTTGCTTGAGCAGTATGCAGCAAACACAGTGGCACTTGTGAGCATGGTCTTTGCTGGTGCTGATGTAACTGTGGAGACCCTAGAAGACCCCAGTGCCTGTCACTAGGCGGAATGAACGGCTCCCTCCAAAATGCCCTTCTCAGAATTATTCTTCCTCAGAAGAAAACATCTGTGGTGTCTACTCCTTGGTTTGCTGCCTTTGGGGCTGGCCAGAATCGTGGCATCATGGCCTTCTATTGGCACACAGGCCTCTAAGGTGTCCAGCTCACAGGGCTTGGAGCTTGGAGTTACTTCTCTGAGGATGCACTTGGTGAACTTACAGGGTGTGGAGCTTTGGTAAGTACTGGAAAGCAGACTGTCCAACAAACTGGATGGGATTGTCATAAAAATGGCTGCAAAGGAAATGAGTAACAGGTCAGATTCTGCTACACATGAAGATGCTGTTACATATCAAGAACCTTGGAGCAACTAGCAGTAGGCTATATAGGAGGTTCTGATGTCCCGTGGGGAACCTGTATTTTCCAGATAACCCCAGGGTTTCCCACTAGCCTGTTTTGGATGGACACTGGTACAAATGAGGTCTCCTGCTTCTCTGAAAGGGCCCTTTAGGGCCCTCCTGAAGCAGGCAGGCTAGAAAGATGCAAAGCCCTCTTTCAACCCTGCTACAGGGCTGTAACCATGCTGGGAAACACCTTGCCCTTGTTGGCACCTCTTCTGAACTTACATATCCCCAGTATCAGGATGTTTCCTACTTGTTTCAGTCAGAGGACAGATGTGAACTCCTCTGGGATCCAAGCAGCTTTAGGAGGAGTTGAATCACCTTCTACAAGAAGGACTTCCCTCCTGGCTGTGAAATACTTGAGAAGGGCAGATCCAAAGGAGACATTGTGTCCCACCCCTGTGTCACTCCAAGGACGGTGCCAAGGAAGATGTGGATAAGGCTGGTTTGTTTTGACTGGGGCAGGGACTGTTCTCACCCAGTGTCACCATAGCTATCCAGATGTTGGTATTTCTATAACTTAAGTCCCAGACTGGCCAAGCAGAGCTTTTGTCCCTTGCCATGATTTTCAATATCGGCGTGGTTCAGGGAAGAACCATCCAAAAGCCTCTACCTGGGTCAAAGGGGAAATTTGCTGACAACTGGGTGTATTTATCTGCAGAATTTTGTGTCCATGGGTCTGGAGCAGATACACAGTGACCTGGTGTCCCAGTTCCCTGACACATACAGCTTCTGCTGTAGCTGGCCAGCAGCTTTTCTAAACACGAGGAATAAACACAGGCAGATGTCAACCAGGGCTTAGAAAATCCTGTTATGCACAGCGAGATTTCCCTGCAGACCACCCGTACATTGTTCCTTCGTTGTCATCAGCCTGTACTGCAGCAAAGTTCGTCTGCGGGGAGAGGAGGACTCGTGGCAAAAAAACCTGAGGCATAGCTGAGAAGGAGCTAAGTTCAGCTTGCGCTGGCCCGTACACAACAGCTGTCAAATTGAGGTTGTGCTGACAACAGTCAGAAATGCCAAGCAGAGACATCAGGAAATGCCCCTTCCCGGGGATGTAACGATCTAGGAAACATTGTTTAATTTTCTTACATTGTTTGAAGGAGGGGATTCCCAACAAATGCGTTCTCTGGAATAGCTTTGATGTTGTTGTTATGAAAACCGCTGTTGGGAGAAACAAATATCTTGATATTAATGGGTGAGAAAGGCTTGGAGACACCTTCTTTCCTCAACACTTTTAAAGGCAGAGATCCTTCACAACACATGTGAAATAGGAAGTGTAGGCTCTGTTCCAGCTGTAGCATCATCCCAGCAAGTGAGCAGGGTCTGTCCTCTAGCAGGACAAAGCCTTTGTTCTGCTGTATTTGCTTTGTGTACAGCTTGGAGCTCCATATGTCATTCTGCTGAGCCCACCAAGAATACCAGGGCTTAAGCTTTAACACTTTGCAGGTCAGAAAACAGGAGCAAACAAGGTACACTTGTTTTATACCCTCTAGGAATTATGATTTTCATGGATGGTCTCCACTGCAGCTCCACAGCTGGTAACCAGAGTGCAGCCTACCGTGAAGTATGGGCCCACGTGACTTTAAAGTATTTGTAGGTCTAGCTGTGATATTTTTAGTTAAGCTTGAGAAAACTGCTCTCAGCCAACTTCTGCAGCAGAAAAGAGCTCTGTGGCCACACTCTGATCTCCTGTACATCAAAAGCAGGACCAAGACTGGGTGATGCCCAGGTTGTTTAATCCCAGAGGAGCCCCAGTGAGTGATTAATTGGATGACTTTTACAAATCTGCCTCTTATTTAGTGACGGGCATTTCAAAAGCCATCTCAAAGCAAAGTGGATTAAGGATCTTATTCTCATTTTGAATGTCAGAGTAATGATAATATCTGGTCTGATCAGAGAAATGTCCTGAGAATTCTTCCAGTAAAAGAAAAAAGTGGTGTCAGATTTTCACTCCAAGCCCCCCAGAAGCACCAAAGCCGCTGCTTTTGTCCCATCCCAGCCCCTCACCAGTGTGCTGCAGTCGTAGTGTCCACAAGAACTGTGGACACTGGATCCCATCTCGGCTGGATCCCATCTTGGCACTTGTACCTTTGTTGGTGCCAAGTGTGATGGTCTCACATTTTTAGTGTCTCCCAGGCTGACCAGTTAGAGGAGAGAGAGCTAGCCACTAGAATGGTTATAAACTTTTGTAATTCCCTATTATAATTTTTTCCTAAGGGAGATCAAACAGTTTCTGTACATCAGAGGAGGTGGCACAGGGCCTGCAGAAGCCATGGCCTCATAATAACACAAATAACTCCAGGCTTGTGGCCCCAAGCTGGGGGATGGGCACTGGAAGTAGCTGGAGATTAGATGGATTTTGAGTCCTTCAGATGACGCAGGAGAATGAACACCTGAAGGAGGAGTGTTCTCCAAGCCTGATGGAGGATCTCCCACTCCCCTCCACCAGTTGTGGTGCAGAGGCTGATGGGGAGGTGATTAGAACTGATGGAAACTGAGGGCAGAAACTCTTTTTATATGGATGGCAGAAAGGGCTGGGAAAGACAAAAGCAAGGCTTGGACCGAGTGCTCTCCTCAAGTCAGAGCACATGTGAAGCTTTATTGGTCACTTTCCAATGGGGAATGCTTTTGAAAAGGAATAAATAGGAAATCTCACAGCTCCTGCAGTCGGCCCAGCGTCCTGATAGCTCCAGGGAATTCCAGCAGCTCATTGTAGTTTAGATCCCTGAAAGACAGAGAAGGGAAAAACATTCATTAACATTGCTGTAGGAACTCAACCAAGTTGTATCGGTGCTTTGAAGGCATGGAAACTTGGTTGTTAAGCATGGGAGACAGGTTTTTCCTACCATGCTGATCCAGCCACTGCCTGGAAACAAAATCTCACACATTCCTGCAGCAGGAATATTCCCTGCTCGGAGCACTGTCAGGCAAAACCCAGTCCAAGCCGTGGCTGCTGCTGTCTGGACTCCCTCCCTCCAATGCCTGGTGCTGGACTGTGCTGCTGCTTCACCTACGCAGAGTTCCCTGTGCCCCTCTCCTGGGAACTCACCCCCAGGGGCTTTGGCTCTGAGTAATTTCTCCTACCTTTCCAGGTCAAAATGGGATTTTATGAAGGACAAAGAGCACAAGAGCAGCTTTAGTTGTATGGACCCCATGAAAGGGCTTCTCCAGGCCCCCTTGACCGGTGGTGCAGGAGAGACCAGGGGACCGTTCCCCTGATGCTTGTCCTGGGGGTGCCAGACCTCCCTGCCACTGGGACATGCTGTGACTGGCACCAGTGGGAAGAGTGAGCTATGGCAGTCCCTAGGTCTTCTTCTGATGCTTGGAGTGAACCTCAACATTGGAAACTGAGCCAAAGGTGGAAGTGATGTGCAACAGGTGTTGACACTGCTGAGCACTGAGTTTAATTTGCAGTATAATAACTAAAGTAAAATATGATACACTGGACATAATGACAAATGTAGAGTTTGTCTACCCTGACTTGGCAACCAGAAGGGACACCTGAGCCTGACTGAACCCTTATGGGCTGTATTTGTTCTCCAAGGATGGGGTGACACCTCCAGGAAAGTATTTGAGCTGTGGGGCACTGCTGGCAGCCCAGGAGGAAGAGCCCTCTGACGATACAGATCCTGCTGTTGACCAGAGGTGGCCCTGGAGACTGGCTGGGCTTTGGCTGTGCAGCTTCCTCCTCTAGCATGCCCAGTGCTCTCCTTTGGAAGACGGTTCCAGCTGAAGTCAAAACATTTGACCCTGTCCTGGCCATCCCACAGATCAAGGACTGAAGTCTGAGAACTGCGCGGCTGCTTCCTACCTGCTTGAAACTTGCTGAGTTGTAAGTGGTAGATACTTTGGAACATGAGGATAATTACTGGCTCCTGGAGATTACTGTATAATTACACTTAATGGACCTCAAAGTAATTACCATGTAACCTGGATTGTGGTTTACAGAACAGAAATAACTGTGCATTTACACAGCAACGAGCTGCTGCCCAATTACCTTGTAATTCCCATCCTCTGGGCCCAGGCTCGGTAATTACGTTATGATCTTTCTTGGCCCCTTCTCTCTTCCATTATCTCCTCCTTTACCAGTGCCCCTGCTTCGAGATTACTCTACAGCACGGTCTTGGCTTTGCCTTGTAGGTGTTCACACAGTAAATCAACCCAGAGAGTCTGCAAATTGGTCTTTTTCACCTTGCAGGACACCAGGTTTAGTTGACTTATGTCCTAGAGAATAGTTACCAGTGAATTACAAGATAAGGGACAAAACCAGAAGAAAAATCTGGAATGCTGTTGTCTTGAGTGGATTTTTGTCTTGTGTAGCCCTGACAAGGTCCTTATCAGGCACTGTCTCTGGATTCCCCTTGCAGCCCAGGGGCTGCAGCAGATCCTGCTATGGGGCAGGGTTTGTCTCCCACACCAAGGGCTCTTTTCTCTCCCCCAGTTACAGAGGGAGTCTGGCTGCCTGAACTAAGTGAGTANGTTCTCCAAGGATGGGGTGACACCTCCAGGAAAGTATTTGAGCTGTGGGGCACTGCTGGCAGCCCAGGAGGAAGAGCCCTCTGACGATACAGATCCTGCTGTTGACCAGAGGTGGCCCTGGAGACTGGCTGGGCTTTGGCTGTGCAGCTTCCTCCTCTAGCATGCCCAGTGCTCTCCTTTGGAAGACGGTTCCAGCTGAAGTCAAAACATTTGACCCTGTCCTGGCCATCCCACAGATCAAGGACTGGAGTCTGAGAACTGCGCGGCTGCTTCCTACCTGCTTGAAACTTGCTGAGTTGTAAGTGGTAGATACTTTGGAACATGAGGATAATTACTGGCTCCTGGAGATTACTGTATAATTACACTTAATGGACCTCAAAGTAATTACCATGTAACCTGGATTGTGGTTTACGGAACAGAAATAACTGTGCATTTACACAGCAACGAGCTGCTGCCCAATTACCTTGTAATTCCCATCCTCTGGGCCCAGGTTCGGTAATTACGTTATGATCTTTCTTGGCCCCTTCTCTCTTCCATTATCTCCTCCTTTACCAGTGCCCCTGCTTCGAGATTACTCTACAGCACGGTCTTGGCTTTGCCTTGTAGGTGTTCACACAGTAAATCAACCCAGAGAGTCTGCAAATTGGCCTTCTTTTTCACCTTGTAGGACACCAGGCTTAGTTGACTTATGTCCTAGAGAATAGTTACCAGGGAATTACAAGATAAGGGACAAAACCAGAAGAAAAATCTGGAATGCTGTTGTCTTGAGTGGATTTTTGTCTTGTGTAGCCCTGACAAGGTCCTTATCAGGCACTGTCTCTGGATTCCCCTTGCAGCCCAGGGGCTGCAGCAGATCCTGCTATGGGGCAGGGTTTGTCTCCCACACCAAGGGCTCTTTTCTCTCCCCCAGTTACAGAGGGAGTCTGGCTGCCTGAACTAAGTGAGTAAATGAATCCTGCTTCTGTGGGACCAACCTCTCAAGGTCTGGAAAAGGGCTCACACAGTCTAGTAACTGCCGGTGCAGGCAGTCATCAGGAGAGGAGCACAGGGCTGGTGACAAGACCATGAGCTCTGCCTTCCCGGCGTGTCCAACCTGCGATGCAGTGGCAGAGTCCCAGCACACGTGAAGATGCTGTGTGCACCCCCAGGGCACGGGCGTGGAACAGGAGCAGTGCATCCCCTCCTCTGCCAGCTCACATCCCTCGGATACGGGAGCTCTGCATCCCCCACCGCACTTGCCCTGACACACTCCCCACTTGGGTCCAAGCAGATCAGTCTTCTCTGCGGGAGCCCCAGATGATGGTTTAAGAGTAAATAGCCCAACGCATGACTGCTCACACGCTTCACTCTTTGCAAGGCACACGTAGCTTGTTATGAGCTGCTTGGATGCTCTCAGCCAGTCTCTGTCGATGGTACCTGTCAGCCGTCCATCGCTGTCAACACCCCAGTGTCTCACCTGTTACCAGGGGCAGCACAGGGCAGGATTTTTACAATGCACATCCCTTCACTGAAGCTCAGGGAGGCACTGGAGCGGATTTCCAACGAGGAGTGATTAACGTGCAGACAGGACACCGCTGGGCATTTTGAAAGCATCAGTCAAATCCGATTAACCTTCAGATCACTGTGCTGAATGGAATCAGAGGGCATTAGCAGCCTAAGTTGACTGACAGTCCCAAATCTCTATCTCTGTGTAAGATGCTTAATGCCTTTAAAAGTCTCGCCCTACGGTGACTTTCCAAGGTTACAGCCAGGTTCCACGGCAGCGTGAGGAGTTGCAGAGGTCACTCAAGGCTGAGTGCCTGCACTGCTTCCCTCCCTTGTACCACAGCCTGAAGGGCTGGGATGAGCCTGAGTGATGCCAAGGAACCCATCCCGGAGGATGCTGTGACCCTGTCCCCAGATGACAGTCAGCCCAACGCTGTCTATCACTGATACCAGAGGAAGCTCGCTGCAATGGCACGGGGCTGAGTTTCTCCCCAGGGATACTCAACGTGTCAGTGAGCAGCTGAGAGATGGAAAATATTGCCCAGTGGAGGGGGGGCTTGCCTCACCAGTGATTCACTAACAGAAAAAGAGATTTGAGATCTGTAACCAATATTATTCACCAGGAATAATTCCGTGTGCTGTAATATTTGCTCCCGTCTTCTGCTAAAAATGTGTTTCCTTTCCAGTTTGTGTCTCTTCCAGGCAGGCTGGTCTTTCATCAGCAGATGAACATGTTGTTTGTACATCCGTGTGTGCAAGTATGTACAGGATCAGTTCTTCCTGAGTGAGCACATGCCTTTCCCAGCCCTGGCAGCATCCTGGTGCCTCCCTCCCCCCTGCACTCGACAAATAGAAAGAGCATTGTGTTCAGCAGCTCCCTCTGGGTAAAAAAGCCATCTCTGAATGCTGGCATATACGGGGCTTGTTGGAAAGTGGAAGTGCAACCAGGTGTAGTCATGATGCTCCAACTTGGTTGCCAGCAACCCCCGTCTGTTCTGGGGAGACAATGTGCCTGTGCTCGCTCCTGCCAGTGCTTCCTGGTTTTCGGCGAGGTGAGCCTCCCTCGTGGAAAACAAACCCACTGTGCTCATTAACAGCTCCCCGAGTGATGCTTGCAGCCGACTGCTCTCGATCCTTGTGCCGCTTGCACCGCCCTGACTTGCCTCCAGTGCTGCCCTGTGCCAAGCCCTGCCGATCTCCGTGAGGTTCATCTGGCTGGAGGAGGCTGGAAGAAGCCAGTACCTGAGATGGTCCCCAGGTGTCATCTCTTCCTTGCAGTGGGACAGCTGTCCCCAAAGCCCAGACCCACATGACGACACAGCGGTGGCTTCCTTCTCCCTTCTTCCTTTCCAGAACTTGGTTCAGGCTTTGGTTCAAACACGGACCCAGAAAAGCCTCCAGCCTTCAGCGCAGGGTGGGCTGTGGATGTTCATGGCAGAGGGGAAGTTTGTGCTCATGGAATGCGATTCAGTCCTCGGGTCTTCCACGGATGTCTGATATCAGCAGGGCTACAGCCATCCCAGACAACACTCCTCTCCACCTGCTCTTGAGTGATGAGCTTGGCCCGGACTGCGTACCTGGTGATGGGTCTCTGGAGCTTCTTTCCCAGTGTGGGGTTGAGGCAGATAGGAAGGAGTCTGGGCGCAGTGGGTCTGGAAGGATTTTGTGTTTTGTCTTCAGTGGAAACAAGATTTCCTCCACTGAGCATGTCAAGGAACTCTGTGTCATTTACAGCCCTTCTCCGGGGGCTGGGTGGATATGGAAGATGGATGTGCTGTAGAAAACACCTCCAAGTGACCCTTTTCTCTCCTTTTCTCTCTATCTGAGCTGCTTGAGCAATGCTTTGCTGGTCTCAGCTCCACAGTCTGACACTTTCCCACTGCTTCCAGCTGTGGGAAGGTGTGGGGAAAGCTGAAAAAAGCCAGACTTGCCTCTAGGTGACACTATCCCCACTGCACTGATGTGACACACAGGCTGGGGTGGCTGTGGGTCTGGCCAGGGAGGCCTCTTGCCCCACGGAAACTGGAACTGGCACCACTGGGGTCTCAGCTGCTGCAGCTCTGGTATCAGTCCCAGGGCTTTACATGCTGCATACCAGGGGTGTCCCTGGGGTGAGGTGCTGCTTTTTTGGCACATCTGTGAAAGTGGACCCAGTGGCAGCATTACCTGGTGGGAGGATGCCAATGCACCATGGCATAACAATAGGGGGGCCTCATAAAAGAATGATGGGCATGGCACAAGGAAGAGAGATTTGGCCATTAGCAAGGGCTTTTGGAAGCAAAATCACCCAGCCAAGAGGTTCAGAAATGATGTACAAGAGAAATGACTATAAAAAATCACTTTCCTTTGCTGGGCTCCAAGCTGGCAGCTTCAGGCATCGCAGTGGGATGTCAAAAAGAGCCCCGTCTGTTCTAGTTAAAATGAAAACCTCTTAAAGGTCATCTGGTTTACCCAAGACACAATGAACTGGCTGCCTTTCCATTGTTGTTATTTCTAGAATGAGCCTATAGCTTCGTATTTGGAAGATCTTAACCAACCCTGTTGTTTATTTAGAAATAAAAGTAAATTGACATCAAAGGCACAGTTATTTTGGGCTTTAACTGCCAGGGTGATTTGAAGCTGACAACATGCACCCTGGAACTATTAATATCTTCAGTCAGGCCAGAAGGAGAGAAGGAGGGGAAAGAGTCTCAGGTCAATTTTCTGCCTGTTAGGGACTATTAGTGGTTCCACACAGGAAGCCAAAAAAAAATTATATAGTACTATAAATTCTTCCATAAGCCACAAAACACCACAAATTTGCAGCTAATAAACCTGAAGATGCAGTAAGATTAGAAGCTGGAGATGGGACATTTGCTGACTATTTCAGTCCCAGTGTAGCTGGAGATGTTTCTGCGGTGTCCTGGGGGGTGACTTTGGGCAGCCTCTGATAAGAACTTGAATTTCCACCTGTTCTCTGCTGGCATCCAGTCAAGCTGCCAGTAAATGTAATTACTGCTGCTGCTGGTTGTGCTGGTTGCTGTGGCCAAATCAAGCACTGAAATGATTTAATTGGTAGTCTGAGGGCCCAAGGGGGCCATTGCTGACCACGTAGTTTGACCTCTTGCCCAGCACTGGCCAGACAGCTTCACCCAGCTGCCTTCTATCAAGGTCATGGCTTGTGGTTGAGCTTGAGCTGGGAGGAGATGCCTGATTAGTCTGGATTATGAAAACCAGCCCTACCAGTAGGTGCCATATTTCTGCTGTGTAGCATCAGCATAAGCCTTGCTCTCCTGGCAGCAGCTACCATGTGCCATCAGTGTGTGACCTTCCTCAGCACCTCTGGGTGAAGAGATGCAGCCAGTGTCGGAATTAAGTGAAAGGGGGGAAGGGCGATGTGAAAGGACCCAGAGCACGCCTGCCTCCAGCCAGCCTGCAGCTGTGTGCCCATCCCCCAAATGGAGCCACGAGAGACAGGGATGCTCAAGTGTCTGCAGGAGGGAGGAATGACCTCTCATGGGATTAGTCTGATAAGGTCAGTGATTTAATTTTGGGAAATAGTCATTCCCTAGAAAGGCCCATTTTTTTTCAAGTTACAAGGAGAAGCCAGGCTGTGATGGAGTGTGACAGAGTTCATGGGTGTCCCAAAGGAGCAGAGATGGGCCCCCACACCACGGGAAGCTTGTCAGGTACTAATGGTTTGTGATTCCTGCCAGGAGCCAGCAGCAGCCTCTGTGCAAGGATTCATTCTGACAGCCCAGCCTGGAAGCATCCCAACCTCTCACTTAGGTGGTGCTGCACCATTTTACAGGGTTTTTGTGGCACTGAGAGGTCTGTTGCTGGGTGGGGAGGACCTGTCTGTAGGTTGTGCCTTGTATTCCCGCAGCTGCCAATCCTTCCTTGCATGGCTCTGTTCTCCATTTAGAAATGCAGCGCTGCCCAGAGTGTGTCTGTTCCAAGGAGTGTTTCTGTCTCTTCTCTAACGGACTAAGGTATTGGATTAGACATGTTTTCAATTCTGTTTGATTTATTTAAGAAGGTTGAACTACGCCTTTGAGAACAGGATCTCTTGGGGGGTCCTGGGAGCAGAGGCGCTGCCATGCACGTATCGTTTACAAGACACAAAAGGAGCTGACCGCAAAGTGGAGCAGTGGGGACCTCCGTCGCTGGGATGCACAGACAATAACCATGGAGCTGGCGACTCAGGCAGGGCAGGCACTGAGAAGGCTGCTGCACTTTGCCAGACAGGGGAAGAAGGCAGGTTCGAGGAAGTCTGGTCTACATCAGAGCCATTCCAAACGCTGGGAAGGACGCTGAGGATGCCCACCCAGCCCCCCAGGTGCACCGGTTGCTGGTGGTGGGCCCCGGGCCCTGCAGCAGGCTGCTGCTGGGAGGAGTGTGAGGTGGGGGCTGAGGTTCTGCGTGTCAGCACAGCCACACATGTGGACACGCACAGCAACATGCCCGCAGCTCCTCTCTACCACCATTTCTGCTGCCTGTGGTGTCCTTTCCTCCTTTTCACAGGCAATCAGTTCACTGTCACACCTTTCTGGAGGCAGAGGCTGCCCTCCTCCGGAATGGGAGCTGCTCTTGCTCAGGTGCTCCTTGAGAGGGTCTGTGTCTGAGGGAAGGCTTTCAGCAAAATGAAGCCCAAGGAGCCACGGGAGCTGGGGTCCCTGACAGGTCACAGCAAGCGTGTCTGGAGACGCGGGGGTTGGTGGTTTGGGGAGTCTCAGTGATGTCACTGCAAGATCAGTGGCTCCAGGGAGGGAGCGAAGGAGGCTGGGGAGCAGACAGGGTGCCACAGGGGTGGTGTGAAGATTCAATGGGCAAAGGGAGAATAGGCAGAGTCCTGCGAAGGAGGTGAGCCCTACAGTAGAGCCATAACCCATGGAGAAATCCAGAGACTCCAGAACTACCTTTTCATCTGAACTGCCTTCACTTTCTGTCTCTTTTTCTTTATAATCTTCCAAAATATCATGTCTGCCTGGGGTCATGTTCTGTCAAAGCTCAGAGCCTGGTTGGAAGGTACCTGAGTGGCTCAGAGCCTGAGCTGCATCAGCAAGGACACGTTCCTGGCAGTTCTGCTCTTGGAGGAAGAGATGCAGAAATCTGCAACCAGTTGGCCCAAGGAGACCACAGCAGGGAAGTGTCTGGTCCCCAAGCTCCCAGACAATGCTTCGTGCATTTGCCAATAGTTTTACAGGTGGCTTTCTCTGTTTGGGAGTGACCTCCCATTTACATGACCAGAGCAGGCAATCGACTTGATAGCTCCATTCTGGATCCGACACAGGGATTCAGCAGTCGGTCCTGAGCTGTGGTCCCTCTTCCCAAAAATCCACCTGCACCTTTCATTCTTCATCCCCTGAATCTGGGTACCCAAGCCTCTGCTGAAGTCTCCTCCCTCCTCTGGCAGGGCAGGGCAGGGCAGGGTGGGACTGCAGAGCCAAGCTGCCCCCGGTGAACCGCCCAGAGATCCACACTGACACACAGCAGGGCTGGACCATCATGGTGCCAAGGGAGGGACAGAGCAGCTCAGGACAGCAAACAGGACATCCTCAGAGGAGTCAAAACCATCAGCTACTTTGGGGATTGCACAGACTGGGATTAGCATCAAGAGACTGCACAAAAGGCTTCAGATTAGATGTGCTGATGGAGACAAACTGCCACTTGAGGAGCAAGGTAGCACTTGGCAGACAGTTTCCCAGGAGAACAGCAAAGCCTGCCTGGCCCTAGAAGGGTTAAACGACCCTTGTGTGAGCTGTGGTGGAGCCATTTCCCATTTCCTTCTTCCTGCCTCCATTGCCCAAGGTGCACTTTATATTAATTTTCTGGTTTTTTTCTCCCATAGAAAATCCAACTCTCCCGAGCAGTCAGTAGGTTCCAGCTCTGCTCTGCATTTGCAGACTCGACTAATTACCCGGAGAATAGGGCAGCGTGCTGCAAGAGCCTGTGGTGAGGGCATTTCCTGTGAGGCAAGGTTAGGCAGATAAAGCGCCTGGAGCCAGAGGGTTTGGGATTCAGCCCTTCTGGGAGACGTTTTGAATTTATTAGTGCTATTTTTTAATTTATCTTTTTTAAAAAAGAAATTAAAAGGTTTTTAAATGAGTGGATATTTTCTCTTTCCAAGTGATTTATCTCCTCTGTCTGATGAGTGGAAGAGCTGGCAGGGATGTGGATGGGGAGGGAGAAGACAGGGAGATAGGAAGCGGCGGGGTCATCTCAGGCAGAGGGGATGGGCAAGGTCTGCGGAGCCTCTCGGAACCGCTTCCCCACCACGTCCGTGTCAGAGATGGGCTGGAGATGCCTGAAAAATCAGAGGAGCGGCACTTTTGGAGAAGATCTCTGCTATTTTGGCTGTAGCCTGGAGGCCTTCAGCATTTTGGGCTGGTCCTGGGGAGCAGCCATTGGTTTCCCATCCCTGCCTCTGCCACAGGAGCCACCTTAGCCCTGCTGCGGGGTGGGGAGGCAGGATGCTGCTGAGACATGTTTCTGCTCTCTGCCAATGTCAGGGTCTGGTCTGGTTGCAAGTGCCAGGGCAGGGAGGAGCCCTGGCCCCTGTTTTCAGTTCAACTCACTCTCCATGTATGTAGGGGACTTGGCCACGTCCATGGACAGGACCACTGGGAGCTCTTACTTTGCATTTCTCCCTTTGCCTCAGCACCTCAAAACTGAGTTCCTTGGCAGGTGTTGGGCAAAATGTGGTGACTTTTGTGATGGAGCACACTGGATGTACTCATGCAAGGGTGCTGCTCAGCGCTGCCTGCCCATCTGCACCAGGGAGCTGCACGACAGCGCAGGCTTGCCCGAGCTGCTGCCCTCGCTCACCTACCCTGCATCAGAGGCCCCAAGGACTTGCCTTGGTGGGGTTCCTGGTCCTGTGTGTGTGGCAGCTGTGGCCACAACACCTCCTCTCCCTCCTTGGGTAAAACAGCCCTGATGGGAGAAAAAGAAAACACTTTCTCCTTTTCTTCAAAGCAGAGGTTCCAGCCCAGGGGTGTTTTCAGTGAGGTGCTACTGTTTGTGAAGGACATGGGAAGATCACACAGGCCGAGGATCTTATCAATACTTAGAAATATCTACAGGGTGGGTGTCAGGAAGATGGGGCCAGGCTCTTCTCAGTGGTGTCCAGTGACAGGACAAGGGGCAGTGGCCATAAACTGGAAAACAGGAGATTCAACCTCAACAGGAGGAAATACTTCTTCACTGTGAGGGTAACAGAGCCTGGAACCGGCTGCCCAGAGAGGTGGTGGAAGCTCCATCTCTGGAGACTTTCAAAAGCCACCTGGCTCTGTTCCTGTGTGCTCTACGCTGGGTGATCCTGCTCTGGCAGGGGGGTTGGACTTGATGATCTTTCATAGTCCCTTCCAATCCCTACCATTCTGTGATGCTGTGATGCTGTGAACCTCTCCAGCCCTTCAACTGCAGTCTCCACTTGCTGCCTGGGGCTGTGGGGACAGTGGCAAGGCTGAGGGCTCCCTAACAACAGTCAGACTGGGAAATGCTAAAAGATGGTTTATGTGCACTGGTGTTTGGATCTAGAACTTGGGTGCTGGTTTCAAAATTCAGCTTCCACGATTAGTTGCCCTCTCCATGGCTAGATGTGAAACACTATACACACACACACGTTACACACACACACACACACACACATCTCTAGCTAGCTAGCTCATCTCTATCATCTATATTCAGCTGCAGAGTTTTAGGTCACCTATGCCTCCCAGCCCCTCACCTTGCAATGAGCAGTGACTTGGGGCTTGGCCATCTGAAAGGGTTTCATGCATTCACCTTCCCCTGCGGAGCTGGTCATGAAACAATTATATTCCAGGGAAGTAGAGGGCTGGCCTGGTTTGAGTTAGAGCAGAACTAGTTCTGTTCAGGGATTGTACTTTCCACCTCAGTCTCTTCTGAGTAGCTGCACGGTCTGGAGCTAGCAGCAGGAGGAGGGGCCAGGACAGGTGACCCCAAAGTCCCCAGTGAGGGATCCCAGACCATGTACGGCATGTTCAGTGTAAAGCTGAGGGATCATGAGGGTCAAGTCTCTTCTCCAATGGCTGGCATCCAAATCTTGACCAGGGCTAAGTTCAGTGTTATCACAACCTGCCTAATGAGGTCATAGGCGCTAGGAGGCATGAGGCAATTACTGATCACCCTTTAGATTGCATTCAAAGTGGCTGCAAAGCTCAAGGACCTTAGGACACTGGTCAGCATTCCAGGGGAAGGTGCTAAGGAGGAGATCTGAGCACAAGACCAGTGTCACTGTGGAAATCCGGGTAACAGATCCCCACACGAGAAACATTGTCCTCATAGGGTAGTGGGGAACTCAGCTCCTGTATTAGCACCTTGCAAGCCTTTGGATGGCATTTTTTCCTTGCTCCTCCCCTGAAAACACAGCCCTGTCTCCCCTGCTGCTGTGCCCCCAGCCCCAAGTACAAGGTGAGAATGTTTCCCAGAATTAACTGCTGTCACTGCAGTGATGCTCCTGGCTGCAGCCGACTTCTCTTTACATCAGCTTTTCCATGAACATCACTATTTAACAGGCTTATGGTACAGAACAGGAACAATCTAATCCCCTTCTCCCTGCATTGTTAAAGACTGCAAAATTGAATCCAACATCATCAGGAAATGTAAAAGTTAAGATCCTTCCATCCAAATGGCAGGGAGCGGGTTATGCTGCCTGATGGTTTGCAGCACACAGGAAACAGCCTAAAGAGCAACACACCATGGGGCAGGTTTTACAAGGCAAAGCAGGAGCAGCAAGGCAACATGGAGAGCAGTGTAGCCTCAGCTTTTGGCATGCCTTGCTCCTACTTCTTCCAAAAGATGGTGCTTTTCTTTTTTCCCCCACTTTTCACCCAAAGTCCTCTCGGAATTTTCCCCTCTCCGCAGCACCGTGCCATCTGCTGTGGTCTAAATCACAGCATCACAGAATGGTGGGGATTGGAAGGGACCTCTAAAGTTCATCGAGTCCAACCCCCTGCCAGAGCAGGGTCACCCAGGGCAGCCCACACAGGAACAGAGCCAGGTGGCTTTTGAAAGTCTCCAGAGATGGAGCTTCCACCACCTCTCTGGGCAGCCTGGGCCAGGCTCTGTCACCCTCACAGTGAAGAAGTATTTCCTCATGTTGGCCATAGATCTTCTCTGGGCAAGCCTGTGGGTTATGGTTATGCTGGCCCTGCTCTGCTCACCGGGCAGCAGTGGCTCTGCTCTGTGTCTCCTGTGTGCACCCCTTGAGCTTACACAGTATTTGAAGTATCTATTCCATTAGTAAAGGGGCTAAGGGAAGAATGTTTCACATACGGACATTTACACTCTTATTTACTCTGTGTCTTTGGGAGAGGGCTAAAAAAATCCCAAGTATCACCCACTTTGACCTCTAATACCTGGTTTCATGGTATAGTCATGCTTGAGTTTTCTTCCACAGCCCTGCAAGGTTGCTCTGTGACATCTCTCAGGCTTACGGGAACTGGTAAGAGAACCTCACAAGGTTTCAGTGATGTTTTGAAACCCTGTTGGGAATCTGGACAGAGGGGCTCTGGATTGCTTCCAGCATGCCTGCCCAGCTTTCCTACCCAGGAGGAAGGGCTGGTGAACAGGCAGGTCTTGTCCTAGCAGAGAAATTTTTCCTGGAGCATCTTTCTCCAGCTACATGCTTGGTTTTGACCAGTTGAGACCTAGTGGGTGTCACACATCTGCCTGCTCCCTCATCAGCATGGAAAACTCAGAGCTGCTCTTGCTCTGTTCCTGGCAGAGCTGACCCGTGCACAGGTCAGTGCAGGGGAAACATGAAGTTATTCATCTGTCTTCACTTTACCTCTTTCTAGATCTGCTGCCCTCCTAAAATATCAGGACCAAGCCTTCTCCATGAACCACAGTGCTCCAGTGGGATCTGGTTTTGCAGGAGTAAGGCCTGAGGTAGGTGTCTGGTGTGCTTGTGCAGAGGCAGCTTGCACACTGCCGAGACCTGCATTTGGTGAAAAATTCAACCCTGTAGGTGAATAAAAGAAGAAACATTTCCCTTAAGGGAACAGAGATTTCTGCACCTAGAAGCTCCTAGGCTTTGCTGAAAAACCTAAAGCAATTTCTTTTTTTTTAATCTCAAATGCTGCAGTTGTTCAGCTATTGTGCCTGGCTCATAATCAGCATCTGGCCACAAATACTCATTTTAGGAACCCTGCAGAAGTTTCTGTCTTCACCAGCTCTTACCATCCTGCTGCCTTCCAGGAGGTAACGCCCACGGGTTAACTCAGAGCACAATTTGGCCTCCACAAGCCAAGAAAATGTGCTAAGTGCTGTCAACAGAATGTAATCATAATTGGAGTTGGAGGGTATGAGCAGAGACTGTAATAGTCTCCACATGCACAGGAGCTGGGAGGTTGTAGGTAGATGCAGGTCTAGCAGCTTGTCTGAGCTGTTGGAGCCAAATGCTCAGCTGTTTTTTGCCACAAAGCTTGGCCAGCTTTGGTCAGCAGGGCAGATGAGTGCTGGAGATGAACAAGGGAGGGGAGGTGGCTCCAGCTGAGGAACAAGGCGTTCCTGAAAGATCAGTGACTTGAAATACTTGCTGGCCTGGTGGTGAGTATTCGATACTTGGGCCAAGAGGAGAGACAGGCAGCTCACTGTCTCTTGAGGACACTCCTTCAGAGTGGTCACACATGGAAGAGAGTCTGGAGATCTGTCCCACAGCTTTGTCCGTGCAGCCGCAGGCAGCCCATGGAGGATGGGAGCTGCGGGATACTCACAGCTCCGGGATGTCTGGGCACGGGCAGTAAACCAGGTGGTGCCCGGCTCCAAGGGACAACCCCTGGAGGTCAGATACTCCCAAGGGCTGCCTGGTCAGGAGGGACAGGCCTTCCATTGCCACAGCCCTGCAGAGAGCTGTGTCCACACAGTGCTATGCAGACTGTGCCTGTGGGGACTGAGAGCAAGTGAGCAAGGCACTGAGCTTTCCTGAATGCTGGGTGGCATCTCAGATGGGCAGCAAGACAAAGAAAGTGCTGGAGCAGAGAGGAAGAGAGGGAGAATGAGCTTTCAGCACAAGTGTCCATGCAATGGAATACCAGCTCGATGGAAGCCCTTTGGTCTTTCCCACAGGAAATAAGGGGCAAACTTCTCTGCAGCTCCATCCTGCTTGGGGTGGGCAGCAGGGTGGCTTTAACCACCTTGGCTGCAGCATAAGGTTGCCCTGATGTAGGCTTTGATGTGGCTGCCTCAGTTACAGCCCAAACATGGTTGGTTTTTTTTCACCAGCAAGTCCTCCACTCCCTCCTGCAACTTGCCTGCCTTTGTGCTGCCTGGATGCCACGACTCTGCCCTCACATATTTGCCTGCACCCACCAGAAATGACTGGGGAGAAAGCCAAGCTGACACAGTGTCAGGCAGGACCCGTGGGTCACCACGGGAGACCATCCAGCAGCTTGCCTTCTGGCAATATCCCTGGCACGGTTCAACCTCTCCCCAGCTGAGCCCTTCTGGGTGGCCCCAGGATGTGCCAGTCTGAAAGTCAGAGACAATGTGTGTCATGGTCCTGCCCCAAGGAGCGTGTCTAGGGACCAATGGCTTGCCTGCTGTTTCCACTCTTGCCCGATCACTGCTGCTGGCACCGTGCTGGGCACAGAGGGGCCCTGTCTTCTTGAGTGGCACTTGAATGCTGGGAAGCATCACCTCTTTCTGCCATGGTCCAGACCCCCTAGTTTTCCTTGGCAAGGAGTGAGGGCCTGACTCTGACCCCAAGGCCTACATGAGGGACATGTTTCTACACAATTGAAGGCAACAGGCACCTCTTCCAGTCTTTCAGAGCCTTGATTTATTTCCTTGCTTGTTTGTGTTTCCTCCTAGGCCAACACACGGCACATGAGACCCAAGCAATTCATGCTGCTGTAGTGTGTGCGAGGCAATGGCATTGGCTTTATGTCTCTCTGAGCTCAGGGTGACCCATCTACTGCTAATAAAGATGTGTCCTGGAGGAGAGTTCATTCCTGCTCCCCATCTTCCCCTGAGGTCTTCTGACAGATTGCCTGCACAGCCATGCCAAGAACATGGTGTGCAAGATGAAGTCAGCTGGTTGTGGGTGATGCCAGGTGACATGAGACCATCTCAAAGACAGATATTCCACTAATCCCCAAGGATTTTATCAGCTTTGAACTCAAGCCAGACCCTCATTTTGGAGGAGTCGGGTGTTTAGGAGGCTTTGGGACCATGTGCGTGTGGTGCGGAGGTGGGGACGCTCCCTGAGCAGGGCACACAGACAAGCTCTGGATTGTACCAGGGCTAGACTTGTGTCCAGAGCCACCTCCCAGCCACTCTACCCACATGCACAGACCCCTCTGCAGCAGCAACACAGCCAGACCAGTTTGCACGGACACAGGGAGGATGTCCAGTCTGCCACTACCCCGGGAAGTGTCCTGGGCTGGCGCCTGGAGCCAGCCCTGCTGCTGCCCTCAGAACACGGTGGTGAGTGAGCGTGCAGTGAGCGTGCAGTGAACGTGCAGTGAATGTGCAGTGGGGCTGAGCCAGAGACACCAGCCCTTTCCTGAGGGTTGTGCTGGAGAGGATG
>VWZY01013703.1:104485-130563 GCA_013399075.1 Chloroceryle aenea | reverse complement strand
CGCACCACGGCAGGGCATTAACGTCCAGCCACAGGTGACGCAAGGAGAGCAGCCCCTCAAAGCTCTTCTCGGGCACCACAGAGATAAGGTTTGCATCCAGGCGTCTGAGTGGGAAAGAAAGAAGGTGGGGATAAGTGAGAGACGGATCTAGCACTGCTTTACGTGCCCGCAGTGTTATGCAGAGGGAGTTTTGATGTTGAGGTGGGATGGATTGATGGCCGATGGCCAGGGAGATTGGATTAGGCTGTAAATATGATTAGCATAAGGAGGTCTTGGTGCAAGGCTCCTGCCTGTTCTTGGAGATGTTTGACCACTGCCAAGGATGATCCCTTCTTGGTGGCCATTTCATGCTGCCAACTGATGGCAGCTTCTGAAACAAAGTGGTTGGGCTAAGACCCTCCACGTGGAGCCACCAGATGGACACTGGCTTGCTGTGGCTTGCAGTCTCCCCCCGTTAAAAAATGAGCATCAAATCTGCATTCCCCGGGGCTGGGCTTGCTGTGGATCTGCCTGAGCTCATCCGTGGAGGAACGGCTCTATTTGGGGTACCTCACAGCCCGCTCAGACCCAGTGCTGTGGGATGTGCAGGACAGCCAAACCGTGAGGCCAAAGCCCCATTCCAGAAGAAAAGGGTTTGTCTGGAAGTGCAAAATATGTGGCAGCCCTGCTTTGGGTCCTGCGTTTGATCCGAACAGCCTGGAAAACCTCTGTGAACAAGGGAGGCCATATGTCACAGCGCAGGAATGAAGCCTGTGCTCTCTGTATTGCCTATTTCAGGTCTCTCTTTCTCATGCATTTGCCAATTCCTTTTTAATTTGGTTTAATTTGGTGAGAAACTTTAACTCTTAAGAGTTATTTTTGTTCAAAATAAAATGAAAAGCCAAAATATATTAAGCTTATTATGACCAAAAAAAAGTTAAAAAACTAGGTTGGGAATAATGTCTCTTAAAGATACCTTATTTCAACGGTGGTGAGCAGGATATAATGTGTTTACTAGAGATTTTAAAATCAAAGTACATAAGGAAAACACTTCAACTTTGGACGAAATGCCCGGAACCGATTATACCAAGGAGAAAGCAAAGTTCTGATTTCCATCCATGGTCAACAGAGCTTATTTATTTTTTTCCAAACTATCTGAAGGAAAGACCTCTGAATGCAAATTGCAGGGAGAAAGCACTTTGTCTCTTGCTGAAGTGTGAGAGAAGTTAACAGAACTGTCATGCCCCAGCCCTGACAATCAACAATCGCCCATAAAGGAATGTGGTACTGGAATTAGTAGTTTTATCTACTTAAAGTGATATTTTAGATGAAAGCTGGACCCTGGAGGAGCCCCCCAGACACTGCTGCCCCCTTGACACCAGACCCTTGTCCAAACAGCACAGACAACACGTCCTAGTTCACCAACTACTTCCCAGCACCCTGCAATAGGCCTCTGCAGGAGGAGACCCAGTGCCCCATGGTGTGCTCAGAGCAGGTGCAACTTGCGGTCTCTGCAGTGGGGGAGGGGTGTTTTCCCCTGGCTGAAATCCTGGGAAACAGACCTTTTCCTGTGCCAGAGAGAGAAGCATTTCCTGCACTGGCTGGTCTGGCCTGGGTGGACAAAGCTGGAGATTTGTACCTCGCTGAGAAGTGCAGTCAAATCCTCAGACTGCTGCCCTTTAAATGCAGCGTCCAGGTCTTGATCCACCACCACCTCAGGCTGAGATGATACCCCACGGTGGATTAAACACCTATCCCATTACTCCCATTTTGCCACATCCATGTATTTTTCCAAACTGCTGGTGTTGCTGCAGAGCGGCAGTTTTCTGGTGCAAGGCTGTCCGGCTGAGTTTTCCAGCCAGCTCTGTTGGCTCTTCTGTGGTTGTCAAAAGCTCATCACACCCAAAGCTTAGCTCAGTTGCCACAGAATTTGCATCTTTTCTCAGAGCGCTGACACAAGACAGTGTGTTTTCTTCTTGAAGAGGGTGGGCATGTTGCAAGTTGTGCCTCAATTTACCTCCTGTCACTAAGACTACAAATGAATCAGAGCATAACATCATTCATCTCCCCAGGAACACAAATCCAAAGAATAAAGAGCAGCAAAGCCAACCCTGAAGCAGCTCAGAGTAAGATGAAAGACTCTATTTGAAAATATTCATCAAAATGTTTTGGGACAAACAAAAACTTCTTGACCGAAATGAAAACTTTTGTGGGAAATATTAATCTTTGCTTATTTTTTCCATTCCTTCTTCAGCATAAGAATTCTGTTAATTTTTGGCATGGTAATCTGTCGGGGTTTTTTAAAAAAAGAAGTGCTTCTTGCTTTTCTCAGAGACGTTCTTTCATCCAAATCCCTATATGTTTACCAAAAACTGGTTTAAAGTGACTGCTCTGTTTCAAGTTTAATGAATTAAAGAACAGACAATGAAAATATCCTCTGAGAATAGTTACGATTTCTCCAAACCAAATCGAGCTTTCAGAAATGCTAAAAACAGAGACAAGGGCTGGTAGACCAGGCTGAGCTGTCCAGGACATGGATAGCTGGTGGCAAGAGAGTGAGGTGGACCCCATGGCTGTCCAGTTTTATGTCCCACTTTGGTCATGAACTCCTGGGTGAAGCCACAGGCGTGAGACTCAGGGGAGTCTGGTGACAGAGCGGTGTCCCGGGTGTGGGGAAACCATTGATGTTGATGAGTTTGGTCCGTGGCTCTTTAGCATATGCTTGGGAAAGACACTTTTTTACATCCATGGTCCACAGGTATAAGAGAAGTGCCAGTGAGGTGGCATGGGATCTTGGTGGGGTTTTTTGAGGTACTTTGTCACCTTCCTGTCTTTGTGGACCGCTGTGGTTGGTACAGGGGCAATTACTGAGGTTCATCTAAGGAGCTGGTTAATGCTTCTGGATGGCCACCAGCTTTGGACTTGCTGCAGATCCAAGCAGATCCAAGCCAGGCTCTGCTCCATGTCTCCACACCCTGCCATCAATAAGAGGTCACCTCTGCAAGACTCAAATGAACCCCAAGTTTTCTGTCTCCTCACCTCTTCAGGTGCTTCCTGGTGGCAACGTGGTGTGTTGTGATGAGTGTGGCCACCGTGAGACACCCTCTGGAAAGCAGTGTGCCCAGGGAGTGCTGGTGAGCTCCAGCCACATAATTGCTGCCTTAATCTGCTCTGAAGTGTGAAAATCAGATCCCAGCCAGATTCCTCAGAGGAGGGAAATGGAGACTTTCTGCTGGTTACAATGAGCTGGGCAAGGGCCTGAGCAGCCTCAGAACTGCAGACTGCTTGGCCCACAGCACAGCAGGATGAATGTGTCTGGAGCTAGAGAAGCTACAATGAGGAGCAAGGAAGTGTCCAGGTGAAGGATTTCACACGCAGCAGGACGAGCAGGGTTCTTTCTGTGGCTTTTCAGCATTGACAAGGGAACAGGGAACATGGGCTAAGCTATGGCTGCATTCCTGACTCCAAAAGGTCCCTGGGTTGTTTAACTGCTCCTCAGGGAGTTGCTGGCTCTTTCTGGAAGAGAGGTGCATTCTTTCTAATAAAAGCTGTGCATGTGGAGATTGCTAATTGCTATGGCTTTCAGACAGCACCCGCTCTCTTCTGGAAGGAGAAAAGCTGAAGTTCTTGGCACAGAGTTGTTAGTAATTATATCAATTATACTAAACAAAAACCAACCCAACAGTTCTCTCCTTTCTTCAGCGTGTGACTCTGGCTCTGTGTTTTGTGTTATGATTTATACCTAAGATAATTGGTCCGATTAGTGGGTAAATGGGACAGCACAGGCTGGGGCTGGCTCCTCACCTTCCATGGAGATTTTTTAATCTTTATTTCACCAAATCACTCAATAGGTTTTCCTTGCAAGCATTAACCCATTTGTTGCTTGCAAAGGAAGATGCCTGTTTTATGGAGATGCTGGATGGTTTAGAAGTGGGACTTCATTTCACACCTGCTGTCGAGCAGTGCTGTAGGTCTGGAGAGTGAATGACACTCAGCAGTCTCCAGATGTCTGCATGGACAAGATTTCCAAGTGACTTCACAGGCTCAAGCAAGACAATGCAGAGCATTGGTTTTAAGTGGGACAGTCAAGAACAATGGCATATAGAAATCACCAGCTGCTTGGAAGTCTCAGCTTCTGGCTTTAGATCTGCATCTACTGCTGATAGTTATGGGGCATTTATATGACTTCAACATGATGGTCAAAAGTCCTAAAAGTGCCCAGAGCCACCTCAGATTTTACTCCATTTTCTGTTTTAAGGACCAGAGGAATGGGGAGAGAGGGAGCTGCCTGGGAAGAACTTCACAAGTCCTTTGGCCTTTGGTTTGAGGCATTGCCTATATCAGCATCTCATCCCTGAGCTGAGCCAGGGTGAGAGGAGCAGGACAGCACCAAATAAACTACATCTGAGTCCCACCAGCTGATGCCTTTGCTGCTGCTGTAGCCAGTGGCAGCTCTAGGGAGCCAAAGGAACCTGTGTGAGCTGGGAAAGGCAGTCTTTCCTTAGGGCAGGACAGTGTCAGGTAGGCTTCGTGTGAGTGCAGCATTAAGAGCCCAGGATGCCTTTGAAGAGCTAGTACATTGCTTTGAGCATTGCCTGTATTTGACAGGAGGAGAAATTCCCTGCCTTTGTGCCAGGAACAGTCCAGAGATGACGCTAGGATTAAAAGCATTCCTAGAAGGAACCAAGCAGGTATGGAAGTCCTTTTCTAATGAGAAGAGGTCAAGAGTGGGAGCTTCCTTTCTAGCATGCAGAAGACAAGCCAGTGCAATCAGTGCAGCTCTTCAGGAGGCCCAGGTGATGGTGGGGCAATGGGCAGTTGACAGTGCAGTGAGATCATAAATTTTGTATTAATTCTGACAGGTTGAGCTATAATCTGAGATCTTTGGTTTCCTGTGCCACAGACCCTGCAGTTTCTATCTTGTTTTAAGAACTGCTTCCAGAGTGTTTCAGAGGATGCACAAGTGCATTTCCTAGACATCTGTAAGCACATGCATCCTGCTGTCTGTGACATGACTGCCAGAAGCATGCAGCAGCAGATAACCAGAAACAGTCTCTGTTCCCTAACAGATGTGGTGCACAGCTCAGGCTATGTCTGGCAGAAGCATCTTTGCCTGTATCTTTCCAGCTCTTTCTGGTTGTGGAGCATTTACGGGGGGAGCTGAAGCCTGGAAACCAACAATGCCAGGTTGTCAGGAAGTATTTTTGCTGCTGTTCTTCCTTCCTTACACACAGTAGAGCCAATAATAGCTGCCTCTCTGGATGCCTTAGATGAACTATGTGCAGTAACCAGTCTGCAGTATAGACTCTGTGATGTTCCTCCACTGCCCACAGCCCACTCACAGCAGGACAGTGGGACCTCAAATGCCAATCCATCTTCCCAGGTCTTTTTGCAATATATTGGACGATTATCTCCCTTAATAAAGTTGGAGAAACTTGCTCTCAAAGATCATATGCAACATTGGTGGTACTGGGCTGGACTGTTCTCTTTCTAAACCAGGGAGCTCCTCTGCATCTTGATTATGTGTCAACAGCAGAATATAGAATATTAGATAGAATTTTAATATTCTTTATAGAATATAAATATTCTGTATAGAATATAAAGAAAGGATGGTACGAAGAAGACCTGCAACACTTGAAGGAGTGAGGACTGACCTGGCAGCAGCTGGAGGAAGAGCTGGTTGCCCACCCCTCCCTAAAACCACCCCTTTCTCAGGGAGCGAGGTGCTTGCTGTCTTCCCTGGCCCCAGCGTGCATGTGTGCCGGCTGAACAGAGCTGATCTCACCAGAAATGTCTAATTGGTGCCCCCAGGCAATCATGTCTCTCTTCCTGTCTGAGTTTATCTTGAAAGGCTCGATTGAGTTACCTCCTATCCCATAATAGGATCTAAGTTCCTTGTAGTAACATAAGAAGGAGATGATGTCACTGCAGCTAAACTTCTCAGATAACTTACTAATGACTGGGGCCAACACCTCAGCTCCTTTCTCAGGCAAAACTCCCAGACACTCTGAGTCAGTACCTGGCTTGTGAGCTCCCAGGGCAGTTGCTGAGCAGGGAGCTGAGGGCACGGCGAGGGAGGATGGCTCTGGAGCCCTGCGAACGCCCTGCTCAAAGGCACTTTGTCCCCCTCTGCCACACTCCCCTGCAAGCCATCTCTTCCCTCACAGCACCCGATGGGGCCCAGACACTCAGGAGCAGGAGGTTCTGAGTCCCTGAGACTGCCCAAATAACCCATGTGAAGGGGAAGAGCTTTTTCCATCCACTGATAGCAAATGGGTAGGAGAGAGACAGCCAGGGACTGCAGTGCTAACCTGGAAGGTGGGAAGCTGGGTTCAGTTCTGTCATGTCCTTGTGATCATAATGTACTGAAGATACGGGGACAGAATGGACCTGTTGGAGCAGGTCCAGAGGAGGGCCACAAAAATGCTGAGGGGTCTGTATTAACTCTCCTGTGAGGAAAGG
Source organism: Chloroceryle aenea (assembly GCA_013399075.1). Lineage (NCBI taxonomy): Eukaryota > Metazoa > Chordata > Aves > Coraciiformes > Cerylidae > Chloroceryle > Chloroceryle aenea. The sequence continues at coordinate 124,122 of VWZY01013703.1, read as the reverse complement.
CTGAGAGAGTTGGGGTTGTTCAGCCTGGAGAAGAGGAGGCTCCAGAGAGACCTGCTTGTGGCCTTTCAATACTTAAAGATGGGGACAGACTTTTTTGCAAAGTCTGTAGTGGTAGGACAAGGGATAATGGTTTCAAACTAAAAGAGGGGAGAGTCTGCCTGGCTATAAGGAAGAAATTTTTTCCAATGAGGATGGTGGGACATTGTCACAGGTTGTCCAGAGAGGTGGTCAATGCCCCATCCCTGGAAACATTCAAGGTCAAGTTGGATAGAGCTCTGGGCAACCTTGTGTAGTTGAGATGTCCCTAGCTGGACTGGGTGACCTGTAAAGGTCCTTTCCAACCCCAAATAGTCTATGAATGACACATTATTGAACAGGTAAAACATGGCCTTGCAGGCCTGCTTCAACACCTGGGCTCTCTGACCCTGCCACAGAAGAACTCACAGCCCTCATGCAAGATTCACAGGAGTTCCCCAGCTCCATTTCCAGGCTAAAAACTCTCATGGAAACCATGCCAAGCAATGAATGAAGATTCAAGATGCAAACATGTTCCCAGTTGGCTATGGAACAGGACCTGGTGGAAAAGTTTGCAGGGCTCTGTTTGGATTGCAATGAGTCTTCACTCCTGACTTAATAGATCTGTACCTCTGGGAAGCCCTCCACGAGGGATGCTCAGGAAATGAAATCAGAGCAATACCTAGACTCCACACAAAGTTCCCCTGGCACAGACAAGAGGGCTTTGTTATCCCCAGTTGCAGACACGTCCAAAACCCCTCAGGTCAGAACCGTGCAGGAAGGATTGCCAAACCTTCTGTGCAGCTATAGAAACTGCTGACAGTTGGGCAGCTGTGCTCCACGGCTGCGCTGACTTCCCAGCCAGCCCTCCTCCTGGGTGCCTGGCACGGGGAGATTGGAGAAGGCCCAGAAAGCAACCAAAGGCTGGCCAAAGAGGCTCTAAAGCCCACCATCAGTGTGGGTCTTGCATATATTCTGGGAAATGTGGTGTTTGTCAAGCACACAAAGTAGCTGGAAAAGAGAAGGGAGAGCAGCTCTTGGGGACAGAAGGAAGAGGACACACTGGTCTCTGGGGAGAGGGGCTGTGAACAGGTCATAGCACCCTGAGAGATCCCCAGGGCCAAACATGTACTGGGACAATAAAGCCAGCTCACAGCTTGAATTCCTGGGGACCAAGGCCAGACCAGATGCATTACAAGGTCCCTGTCTGGCAGTGGGGACCTGCTGGGCTGTCACAGCTGTTTTCATGTCTACTTTGCTCCATCCACTCTCCACTCATGAGCTGACATGGTGATAGGGCTCCAGATGTCCAGTCTGTGGTGTTTCACCCAGGCAACCATTGCTAGACTGCTGGTTGTTTTGTTTTGATGGACACTTGTGTGTGGGTTTCCTCCTGCTGAGGTCCAGGACTGTACCCTGGTGTGTTTGGGTGCCTCCCTGTGATGGGTGAGCACCCATAGGAACCCCATGACCTTCCAGTGCAGCCAGCTTTGTTTTAGAGATTAAACAGCCCTCACACTGGTAGCTCATGGACTATACCTGGGAGAAGTACTGGCCTTTGCTGAGAGCCTTGAGCCTTGATGGTCATGGCTGTGGTGCATCACTTCTCACTGAACATGTATGGCACAGCTGGCCAGATGCTGCCCTGGAGAGGAATGCACCACGGCTCTCCGTCTTAACAGAGCCTGAGGTGCTCAGGGCTTGGCCCCTCCACAAGTTTCCAGGCTGTTCTAAGCAGCATGGCAGCCATGAGCCCTCCAGAGACAACACTGAGGTCTCGGAGACTGTTCCCTGACCTTTCTCTGGCTGATGGGATCCTCCATGGGTCAGACACTGCAGTTCTTGAGCCATATCACAGCTGCAGAGCACTGGAAAGCTCTTGTGCTCTTTCTGGCAGCTGGGGCTGCTTTTGAGGTGTAACACTGAGTCATGAAAACAGGGCACAGTCTGCTTGGCTGGGAGTTGGAGCTAGTTCCAGTGTCCTGCTCTGCCATGGGCTCAGTGTGACCCTGGACAAGTTGATTTGCTTTTCTTTGCCTCCTCCTTCCTCTACATGAAGGCAACAGTTGTTTTGCTCTGCATTGCAAGGGGCCATGAAGGGCCCTGCCTCCCTTCAAGAGCAGTCAGCACTTGCAGATGGCTGTTAGGAGACAGATTGCTTAGGCCATTGACAGCCTGGGTTGGCAGGAACCTCACAGATCACAGCACTGAGCTCCTACTGCCAGAGACACTGTGTCTGTCATGGGTCTGTCATGGAGGGCTGGCTCCTACTGCTACTAAATTTTGTTTTTGTGCACCATATAACTTGGCTAAAAACGAACCTGCTGATTCCACCAGCACAGTGAGTGAGTCCTATGTCCTATCTGGTGAGGTGAGACCACTCTGTACTTTCTGTCCCTGTGTCTCACTAGACTGACCTTGCTCCCATCCCAATTCCTGAAGTCCACAATGAAAGAGGCAGAGAGTTAAAAATGAGAGCAGACTAATGTGTCTTGCATAGATGGGCACCAGTTTCAATATGTTGTTCATTTCTTGCTTGCTTCCTGTCTCTAGTTTACCTGAAGCTTCTCTGTGTCTCATCAGGAGTGCTTACACATTCCATGCATGTAACATCTGGGACCCGTCTTCCTTTTACACTGACACATCTACTGTATGTAGCATCTGGGACTCATCTTCTCCTCTGTGCAGCTGGATCTACTGTATGCAACATCTGGGACCCATTGTCCATCTTCTCTATGGAGTCGTCCCTGGGGAGATGCAGCATGTCCTGGGTACTTATGTGTGTAAGCGAGCGAGTTAAGGTTCATGAGTCCCCATAATAAAGGTCAATGGAAAACACATTGGAACTTACTCTATGACTCATATGCAGGAGCGTGTGTGGACTGGGGATGTGAGCTGGGATTATTATTTCTTCAGTGTCTGCAACGTTCTAGGCACGGGGAGGGCAGTCGAGGCAGCATGTGCCCCTTCCAGCCGGAGGTGGGAGCTGCCGGCGCCCATGAGAGGGGCATGGAGGTGGAGTGAAGTCTCTGTGTTTGTCAGAGTCTCTTCTGAGGGGTGTTTGCTTATTGAAAGGTGGAAGGGAAAATGAGAAAGTGAAGCCTCAAGAGGGGAACTGATTGAAGGATCCTCATGAACGTGATGGCTCAATTCAAGACCACTGGGACCTGAAGGGCCTACTTTCTACGTGTTTCAGGAAAGAAATTCAAAAGGTGTAAAGAGATGAAACTGCTGCTTTTTAAATGCTGTGTACCCAGGTAAGGCATCTGATGCAGTCAGGGGTAGACTGTCTGTATCTGCTGACACCATTCTTGATATTGTACGGCGATTTATGCAGTCAGCTCTCTTTCTGTATTATTTGCCAGTTCTGCCACACGATATATAAGTTAGAGTGACTGAAGTTAGCAAAACTTTTAACTATTAGCCTGATAACACTCTGATCTTCCAGGGAGATGTGGTCCTTCACAGCACAGACCCTCACAAGCATGAGCCATCAGGATATTTCTTTTACATAAACTTCACAGCATCTCATTGCTCAAAGCCAGGGAGTAATCCATGAAGGACAAATGGAGGCGGGGATTTACTGGGTCACAGCTAAATAGAACTGCTCCTCGAGGATGATTTGTTCAGCAGCCTGTGTGCGATCTCTAAATCTTCCTCTCAAAAGAAGCTATTGAGGTCATTGTAGTGGGATAACCACAGTGCATTTCATGCTTTTTTACTCCTAAGCAGAAAAGGCTCTAATCCATCCAGCTGAGTTCCTTTTGCTGACAGGAAAAACCCATGTCTGTGGTGTACCCAGTACCCCTGTCAGAAGCCTTTCTCATTTCTGACTTGACTCCAGGACAATGGCTACAAATTCAAATCCCTCCAGCCCTGGAGTGCAGAGTGATTCCTCTCTGGTTAATGTGTAAGCTGCTCCTCACACTTCTGTTTTTGGGCAAGATGATCTCCTCTGATAGGTTTCTCTGAGGGCTGCACAAGCGTCTGCTACATCATGTGCATGGAGCCATGGGGAAGGAGGGATGCTCAGCTCTGCTTTGTTATCAGTGCTCTGATGATGTCTGTTAGCTTGGTGATCTGGTTTTGACAGATAAAAGTGGGAGGTGGGAAGAGGGGCATTTATTCATTTATTTATTTTCTCTCCAGGGGTAGGAAAAACACATCTCACCCAGCCTTGTTCACATAGTACTTCAAGACAGTTATAGGGTCTTTCCATAGCCAGAGGAGAAATCCAGAGTCCTCCAGAGAGTGATTCATCTCCCCAGACAGAGCTCTGAGATAACAGGGATGATTCACCCTCTGGAGATGCTGAAGGTTTTCCACTAGTTGAGTAATATCTACACAGCTACGGTCAGGGGAGGCAAATCCACCTGGTCTGCCCCAGGGAGACGTGGGCACAGCAGAAGCTTAACCTGAAGGGAAGGACGGTTGTGTAGTGAGGCCATGGAGGATGACTCAGAGAATTTGATTTCCTTCCTGGTGGTATCTTAGAATCTTCCACCATGAGGCAAGGATCTAGCACCCCAGTCATAGCAGAGTCGTGAAGATGCCAGACTCCTGATCCCACTTGACTTTCCAGCTACAAACCCGGCCCAGGCTGCTCTCTTGTGATGGCAAGAGTCATCAGGGCTGATACTGCTGCTGTTCTTTGAGCTCTGGAGAGGGGAGGCAGTGAAGCTGCTTGTTGGGTCCTACCAAGACCTCAGTGACTTAGCCACAGTTTTTGCCCCTGTGAAAGACAGCGGTGCCTTTTCTGCCGAGCTGATTTACCAATGGCTTTTCAAAATGTGTTATTGCAGTAAAAATGCCAATGTTCCTCAAAGGTACTGGAGACCACTCCATAAACCCCATGGGGAGACAAGCTGAATGGCAGAGAAAGCTGATGGAATAAGAAATAAGGTACAGTACTTTGTTTCCCAGTCTGGGATACTCTTGAAGACAGACTTGGATCAGGCCAGTGTAAGCAGAGGCCTTGAACTGGAATTATTCTTTAATGCAGCTTTTTCTCCTCAAACCTGGTCTGATATTGCCAAGCTATTGTTCCCAGGCCTGGTGACAAATGCAGAGCGTCAGTGACAGCTCAGATTGGGTGAAGTGCAGAAAAGAGCTTGCAAGTGGCAGGATGGATGGCAGCCTGCGGTACGGGAAATCAGAGGAACCTCATCTGCTCAACAGCTATGCCAAAAAAACCCAGTAACTCCTCTGAATTTGGGGCTTCATTCCTAAATCAAATTGGTTTGGCCATGGAGGATGAGAGCTGGAGTCCCTTGGAGGGATATCAGGCCACCTGAATCCAAAGAAAGAAAACACAGCTCTGATGTTTCCTCACTCTCTGTGTCCTGGCTCAACTACACAGGCTACAGGGACACCTTTGCCATTTTCAGTTGAATCTCATGTTGGGGACACTACCCCTGGGAGGAAGGGTCACAGCACGTGGAGCAGAGAGAGTCCTGCAGCCAGTTAGACACACTAACAGCAGACAAACCTTGCCAAGGGCTCATCACACCATGGCTACATCACTGCATGGAAGTTACCTGCAGTACATCCAGATGAGAGGCACACCTGGCTGCAGGGTTTGCTTGGATGTGGTCGACACCTGCTCCTGGCCCCTCCTAGACTTTCTTCTTTGTAGAAATGCCATTAAACACTTGAAGTGCCAGAATGGAGACCAGGCTACTGAAAACAAGAACGGGGACAAAACTCCACTGACTTAACGGTGATCTGGCTGCTGAGAGAGGTGCCTCAGGAAATACAGGACATTTCAGAGATGGGATGGAAGACTTTGAGCAGCAAGTGTCCTCTAGACTGGAAGGAACTCTTTCTTAGCACGCTGCACTGTGAAACATGTTCTGGGCTCTCTTTGCTGCCACAGGCATGCTTTCTGCTGCCAAGTGGTCTGTAATGGGTGACATTCAAGGTCCTATGCTCTCAGCAGTAGCAATCACCAGTGAAGTACCTGTGGTCACTGTGTTTCAGTCTATCTTCAGATTCATCCTTAAGAACTCCCTCACTGCTCTTCCCTGGCCTTTTCCATTGTGCTCCAGAGAGACCCTGTAGCCAATAAATCATGTTATGGGACTGAGGTGGTCACAAGACAACTTCTGTGCCAGCAGGTTGGAAATCACTGGTGTCTTACGTCAACTTACAGGTTCCTGATTTTTCCATACCTTTTGTCCTCTATGCACCCAGTAGAAACTCCACCTTTCTTAAACCTTACAAACACTCATGTGTGAGTTATAGAGAATATTGCTGTTAACAGCAAACTGTCAAATCTCAAATAGATCAAAGAAATGAATGAGGAATGAATTGACTGAGCTCTTCGGGCCATGCTGATTCCAAAGCAATTTTTTTCTTCCTTCTGTCATAATAATTTATATGCTTGTGAGAATCTGATCAAGTGGGAAGAGCTTTCCTTCTATGTCTACATCAAAGTCCACATGTTCTTAAATTGCTATAAGTCATTCTTTGCATTTTAATCTGTGGCCATATGTATTAAAATAATTACCTGCCTTGAGGGACAGGGGATGAAGTAGTCTTGATTGCATTTCCATAAGACTCCAAAAGGCTTCTGCTGGAGATATCAGAGAGTGGCAAACCAATGGATGGGAGGAACTGGATTATTTTAGCTAGAGGTAAAATTAACCTGTATGCATGGAGTGTACATGTCAGGGTGTTTTAGAAATAGGAAATGATGAGTCAAGTAAAGTTGGAGTGAAATCAGCATCTAATGGGAAATTGTAGAAAAAATGAAAATGTTTTTAAGAACAAAGTATATGACACAGTTTGTCCTCCAGGCTGCATCCCATCAGTTTATGAAGGCACTGAATCCTTCTGCAGGACAGATGTAAAGACTTTGCTGTCACATTAACATCTGAAATGGGAAGGTGATGTCAGCTGACGGGACTGGAGTGCTCCTCAGGGAGACTTGGTGTCCTCCTCAGGGAGCCTGTGTCTGACTTCAGCTGGGAACAGGCTGTCAGGTGAATCCTGCAAATATTTTAGAGGGATGCACCAAAACTGTGGGGGAGGGGCAGGAGAACTAAGCTGAGAGCAAGGACAGGATCCCAGGGAATGGGACCTATCAAGCTGCTGCCCGCTGCCTGTGCAGCTGCAGTGGTGATGGTAACAGTGTAGTGGGTGTGCTGACCCCTAGGAATCCGGGAATGCTTTTCTCTAGGTGACTAATGTGCTTACATGGAGGAAAGGTCTCTTCCTTATCTGCAGTTGCTTCCCTGACATGTTGCACACAGGAAGAGTGGACAAGAGACGGAAGACAGATGGAGACACAATCCCTGTTTTTTTTTTCCTGGACCCCTTTGCTTTAGCAAACATGCCACTAAGCCTCAGCAACGGAGTCAATCCTTCTGGGACACAGGACTCGTGAACTGCCCTCCAGCATCTGCCAGCTTTATGGTGCATCTTGCCAGGGAGATGAGAAGAAACTCAAAGTGCACTGTGGAAATGAGGCAAGAAGAGCCTGACCTCATTGTGCAGGATCTTGAGGCTTCACTCCTCCTGAAGGGAAGTGCTGCTGGTGCTAGTGAGTACTCAGTGCTGGTCAGACCACACCTTGAGTATTGAGTTCAGTTTTGGTCCCCACTACACAAAAAAGATGTGGACAGGCTGGGAAGGGTCCAGAGAAGGGCCATGGAGATGATCAGAGGACTGGAAGACCTGTCATGTGAAGTAAGGCTGAGAAATCTGGGTTTGTTCAGCCTTGAGAAGAGAAGGCTTGGAGTAGACCTTGCTACCGTGCACCAGTACAGAAAAGGTGGCTACCAGGAAGATGGAGACTCCCTTTTTACAAGGAGTCACATGGAAAAGACAAGGGGTGATGGGTACAAGTTACTCCTGGGGAGAGACTGGACTCCAGAAGAAAATTTTTCACCGTGAGAACAATTTGACATTGGAATCATCTCCCAAGGGCAAAGGTGGGTTCCCCTGTACTGGGCAGTTTTAAGACTCAGCTTGAGAGGGTGCTAGGCCAGGTCATTTAAACTATATATATATTTTACCTTAAAAGGTTGGACTAGATGATCCTTGAGGTCCCTTTCAACCTGGTGTTGTATGATTCTATAATCCTATCACAGAATCATTCGGGTTGGAAAAGACCCTTAGGTTTATTGAGTCCGGCCATTAACCCTACTATGATTTTACTGGGGAAAAGGAACACTGCAGAGCAGGGAGTGGGGCATGATTCAGGGATGATTGATGGCAGGAGGATGTGAATGCAGTGGGGACATTTGTCTGTGGCTGGGAACTATACTCCAAGTCTGCCACAAATGTTTTCTGTGCTTTCAAATGCAAGGGTGAAGTGGGGTATGTGGGCCCAAAGTGCTGGAGGCTGCTGGGGCAGCAACAGCTGTGGGGAAATCCCATGGTGAAGGCTGGTCCAAGGCCTGGGCTACCACTGATTGCTTGGACAGAGCAGAAACAGCTGAAAAATACTTTATTAGACTCAATGGGCTTTTCAGACCTTTAGACAAGGCACCAGGCTTCTGGTTCCCACTTATCCCAGATTTTAGTGTTGATGGACTGTGGTTTATATGCTCTCTCTCCTCTGGAGCAGGGCTACCAGGTGCTTAGATGTTTCTGGACAAATCCCTGCAGGGGATGGGCTTGAGCTGTGGTTAACTCCTTGAATCACATGCCATGCTCCAAGTACCAAAGACTTAATGAAGACATCAAGTTTTATACACAGGTGGGTATTGCAGCTAGAAGTCATCCCCACGATGCTCAGATGTCTCCCTTTGAACTGTGTCTCCCACTCCAGCTGTGAGTGGCAAGGACCAGGCACTGCTGTGAGTGATCTGTCTCTGAAGGCAGGTGCCTACTTTCCAGATGAGTTTCTCCCCCACTTCTCTCTCTTGACTAAGGAGTGCTCCTCAGACACATGGAGGTGAACTTAGCTGGAGCCTTCCACACTGCTGATGTCCCATCTGGGGTTAGCTGACTTTGTGTACGTCAGCATCTCTGTGCCAGATATGTCCATACTCTTGGGGTCTGGAGTATAATGAGGTGACATGCAGCCACAAGTCTCTGTGGGAGGAGAGATGAGCTACCACAGGACAGGAGTTAAATGAGTAGGCACCTTTATCCAGCAGGGAAAAACGTGACTCTGGAAGCTTTGTGCCTATGCTGCTGTGTCTTACTGGGACAGAAAACCTGCTGTTGTCTCAGGGATGCCCAGAGTCTCTCAAACTCTCATCAAATAGCTCTTAGTGCAGTTCCTCACCGGTCTGGAGGAGAGAACCCCAAGAAATATGCAGAGCTCTGGGATTCATGGCCACAGGCTAGAAATCAGATCACCGTGCTGAAACCACAGGCTAGTACTGTGGATGCAAACGGCAGCAGTAACTTTGGGAAAGCTGCACTGGGCCACTTAGAACTTACCCTCTTGGAGCCCCTAGCCTCAAAGCCAGGTGAGAGAAGCTGTGGTGACTGCCCTGAGGCCACCCATACTGGAAAAACTCTGACACTCTTCTGGCTGGCGCTAATTCCCCCTTCCCCCTCCAAACTGCTGGAGGCAACATCCACCAGACGAGCCAGACACACGCTGAACACCTTCCCAAAGTGCTGATCCGCGAGAAACTCCAGAAAGAGCCAGCCATGCTCATCACTTTCCAGAAGTATTTGAAAAAGAAAAACCGAGAGTTTATCTTGATCTCTTAATCCATCAAGTTTCTTTTCTTTTTGCTTTCTCTACCTCTGCAAGCCTGGTAATTATAATTTATAGCACCTGCTCACTTTGAAATACCTTGGACTCCTTCTGCCTGGCAGAGGAACAGACACAGTGCCCATCTGCTTTAGGTAAGTGCTCAAAAACCACAAAGTTGTTAATTAGACTGACACACGACTCTTCCAGAGTACACATGGTATGTTGTTACTGCACCTATAAACCACCAGTAACCAGATCCTCTGCCAGGGGATCACTCCTGGATCAGAGCATTACGTAAAGCCTTGGCACCCCTCGCAGGGCTCAGAGCATTGCCATCAGGTGTGCGTGTTCTCGCTAATCCTCCCCATTGGCCTTCCCAACATGCTTCCCAGATAAAGCAAGCCTGCTGGGAAGCAGCTTGCTCACGCTTGGTAGGAGGCTCAGTCTCCAGAGCTTTGTATTTTCTTCTTCTGAAATCCAAATTCCTCTTTGTATTCATCTAGCAATTCCTGCCAAGGTCTCCTTCCTGACAACTTGGGCTCCAGGCAGTGATGTCTCCACATCCTGTAGCTGACAGGGAGCAGGGCAGGTCTGATTCTGGCCTCACGGGCATGGCTACAGCTTCAGAGGACCTGTGATGAGGGGTGTTTGCAAGGACAGGTATGTCTGATGTGGATGGGGGTATTTGGGTGGATTTGACACTTCCCTCCTCAGGCTGGTTGGCATCCATGGGGCAGAGTGAATCATGAACAACACCTCTGGCTGGGAAATGCTGAACCCCCGTAGTGGATGCCTCCCACTGGAGAAGGAGTGCCCTGAGCCACATGAAGTCCTTGATGAGTGATGATGATTTGCAGTAAGACAACCTGGAGCATCCAGGCTTTGGGCAAGCACGTGAAGTGATGGGGAATGAGTGTCCTAGACCTACGAATGCCCTTGTCACAGAGTTACACTGAATGATTGGAAACCTCCACTTGGTTTGTCAGTCTTCCCAGTGTTAGAGTTTGCACTAATGGGAAGCCCTGTTAGTGTGTTTGAAATATTGCTTGGCAAAACTCAGGACTGAATCTTCCTTGGTTAGAGAAGTTACAGGGGAATCACACAGGTCAGTGGGAACATCCTCACTGAGAGCATCCACAGGGAACAACCTGACTCTCCCATCTCAGCTAAACTTGCCTGAATCTAAAGTCTTTGGCATGCTGTCTGTCCTATGAAGTTACTTCAGTAACTTAGGTTTTGTGAGAGCCAGTGTGCCTCATCTAGATTAGTTAAAGTTAGTGAGCTCCCAAACGTTGCTGGTTCCTGCACCACCACAGGTCTTGTGTAAAACCTGGCACACCAGAGGCTCATGGGTTAGCAGCTTTGAGAAGGATCCTTGCCTGAAGACATTTCCTCATCTAAGCCAGGTTAGAGGGAAAAGCAGGGGGAGGCCCACAGAGGGAGAGCAGTGTAAGCATGGTCTTTTTGACACCTGGTCAGTGTTCTCCTTCCTTCCTTCTGATCTTTAGAGACAGGTTTGGAAGCAGGACCCAGGCTACGTTAAACAGAGAGATGCTGCTTCTGCTACCCAGAGGTGTAGTCCTTTGTTCATGTCCTGACTGTGCCATAGACTCTGATCTTCCTGGACAGGACACTCCCACTTCCCTGTGCATCATCCCCCAATAAAAAGGAGGAATATCTTTACTTCTGCTCCCTGAGTGACACCATTTATTGGAGCTTCTTTCTGCCTACACATTTCTCTTCTTCTGCATGTATGTACAAGTTGATCTCCTGTTGTTAGAGACTCCCAAACTTGCTGCAGACTTCCTTGCTGGTACCATGGCCTCACAACACGCATCTTGCAGAGCCCGAGGAGCTGCCTGCACTGTCTGACATTCTCAGCCAGCAAGCAGAGGGACTTCAGTACAGGTCTGAACATGCCTCATCCTGGGGACCCCAGCTTGGACCACAGCAGAGCAGCAAAGGGACTCAGCAGTTCAGTTCCAAGTGCTACCAAGACTTGGGTGGATGTGTCCTATCTCAGTTGGCATCCTCTTTGAATGCTCAAAAGGCAAGACTCTTGACACCTTTGGAGATAATTGGAGCTTGTTAATCATTACTTTTCACTTTCCTTTATCAGAGACTCCACTGTCACATCAGGTTTTTGCTACGTTTCAGCTCTAACTTGGTGCTGTGTAGGCAGTAAATACCAACCTCTCTGTCCCACAGTGGCTAGAAGCATCTCCTTCTGCCTTGTAAATTTTTTTACTATAAGGGTGACAGAGCCCTGGAACAGGCTGCCCAGGGGGGTCGTGGAGTCTCCTTCACTGGATACATTCAAAACCCGCCTGGACATGTTCCTATGTGATGTACTCTAGGTGGCCCTGCTCTGGCAGGGGGGGTTGGACTAGATGATCTTTCGAGGTCCCTTCCAACCCCTAGGATTCTGTGATTCTGTGATTCTGTGATTCTGTAAGTGCTACTGGTAGAGCTACACTTGAAACAATTGTTCTCAGCCTCCACTTAGTTTGGCTGCTCCTGTTATAAACCTGAGAGAAGACTCATATATTGAGGAGTCTGTTTTTCCTCCCCCGTGTCAGCTTGTCCATAACAGACACCTACTGTCCCTTCAAATCCTGTCTGACTCCAGAATGACGAACGTGGACATCAAATGCAAATATCTGAAAGAGCAAGAAAATAACCAGCACACAATCCCTTTCTGTCTTGTACTGCTGTCTGTTCCACTGTTCCACCCCTCTCCTGTTGGCTCCCATTTTCACCCCCCGTTCAGCTGTCCTGCCTTGCCTAGCCATGCGCTGCCAGCTTGCAAAGCAGATAGTTAATATTCCACGAGGTGCCATTCAACTCGTGAACTGTCATGATGTGCTGTAAGGCCACTTCCCCTTCTGAATGGAAAAAAAATAGCCTCTAGGCAAGACGAGTACACTGGGTCTCAGACAGCTTGACCAGTAATGTTGGAAACCATGCTGTGGGTGACCTATAGGTGTTCCAGGTTGGCTAATTTTTTGGCAATGAATACACAAGAGTCTCATAAACTTGTGGAAAAATGACTCAGATATTTGAAAAAGGGTGGAAGAAAAAGTATCTCTAACGCAGACCTGTACTGGAGGCACTTGGCCTGAAATTAGTAACTCCATTTGGAGAAGCCATGGAAGCACCAGTGAAAGCCAGGCAGAACATTTAGATCTCTTAGCCTTAAGACACAGTGACTGTCCACACTGTGCCACTCCTGTTTTTCAAATCAGGTGTCATTTCTCTTCATGGTGCATTTCCCTGTTTGAATGGAGAGAGGTGAAAAGGTGGCTAACAGAAGAACATCTCTAAACATGAGCTAGAAGGAGAATTGCAAGACTCCATGGGGGAGCAGCACAGGGTGGAGGTGAAAGCAGGTTGTGCTTTCACCAGGGTGAGATACAGCAGTGGTACAGTCTCATGACATGCGCTGTCTTCAGCATTGCCCCCAGCCACCCAGAGCAGGGCTGTGCCTCACAGCCATGCTGGACCTGGTTACTAGGCTCATTTCTTGAGCCTTCGTGGTGCCCAAAGGTTCCATGTTGTACAATTTCAGTAAAGAGGAGAAAGTGCCAGTCATCATTTTTCTGCATGTGCCCTCCGCACTTTCAAGTGGCCAAGCTAGAGACGCAGCCATGTCTTGGTGTGGTGCTAACATGAGGCAGACCTGGCTCGTGCCTGTCCTCTTGGAGAACAGCTATCTGTGGAGCACAACTATCTCAGAGAATGACCGTGTCCTGTGCTCTGTGCACTGAGGGCAGGTTTTACGGCAGCTGCTGGTGATCCACAGTCAGGGGCTTTCTGAGAGGTGATTTCTGCCCATCCTTCAACCATGTAGTTTGGAGAGGGAAGAGGCCTCCATCATGTGGCACAGTTCAGAGACTTTTGCTTCCAGAGAGTGTCCGCTCAGTTTGAAGAGCTGGACCCAGCCTTAGGGGCACAGGATGAAGAGCAGCTGTAGAGGACCTGACTGATCTCTTACAGCTTCACCCTAAATTCTTGTAAGCCCAGGAAGCCCAGGATGGGTGGGCTCACTGATATGAGACCTACTGAAGATTCTACTGTTTGGCTGCTTGCTTTTCATTAAAGAAACCTCACTCCTGGAACTTTTCATCTTTCACACAGCCTGTCCCAAAAGCTCTCCTCATGACTGGTGTTTGCACATTCCAACAGGGCCATTGCAGAGTCTCGAATGAGGCACAGAAATACCTTCATGTGGCAAGTGGACTCGGGACACTCAGGTACTAGACCTGACGTTGCTGTTGCCCTAGGAAAGATCACTTTGCCTTCCTATGCTTGTGTTGCTGTTGCCAGCGCACTGACAGGGAGCAAACTCTCTGACAAACACTTCTGAGCGTGCAGCTAGAGATGACCTTGTGCAGGAGTTCCTGTCCTCATGGGGAAAGACCCACAGCATCTTGCCCCACAGTTCACTGCGTCTACCAGTTCACACCGATTTTCTGCCTGTGGTTTAGCTAATCCCTTTCCGGTTTCTTTCATCAGCTGAGATGTGCTGAAGAAGATCCAGCCCAACCACAGCAGCTCACACCTCCCTGAGCTGGCGAGTGAAATCCTTGCCTGGCTCAGAGGGAGAGGTGTTGCCAGCAGCAGATCTGCCACAAGGGATCACACTGTTCTCTTTTCTGATACTCAGTTCTCAAAGCTGGGTCTGGCCAAAAGGGTGTTCTTTAAATAGTCGCCTGTGTAAAGAGGGTCCAGAAGCCCTGAGCAGTCTGTGAACATGAGAATGCATAGCCAGGGCCCTCAGAGGGGTGCTTTAAGCTCCATCCCATGAAATGCTCATTTTCCCAGCAGGAACCTTCCTTTGAACTTTCACTGTGCCTGGTGGCTAAACTCTGGGTCTGGCTGGTGTAGTCAGATGGATGAAGTATTCCTGCAGGTCATAAGCTGTTGCCCCCTCCCCCATCCTGAACCCAGGTATTTCCAGGTCTAACATTTTATTTTCTTTCTTTTCTTTTCTTTTCTTTTCGCTTCGCTTCGCTTCGCTTTGCTTCGCTTCTTTTCGCTTCTTTTCGCTTCTTTTTTTTCTCTTTTCTTTTCTTCTTTTCCCTTTCCTTTCCTTTCCTTTCCTTTCCTTTCCTTTCCTTTCCTTTTTTTTTTTCTTTTCTTTTCTTTTCTTTTCTTTTCTTTTCTTTTCTTTTCTTTTCTTTTCTTTTCTTTTCTTTTCTTTTCTTTTCTTTTCTTTTCTTTCCCCTTTCCATTTCCTTTTCCCTTTTCCCTTTTCCCTTTCCCTTTTCCCTTTTCCCTTTTCCCTTTTCCCTTTTCCCTTTTCCCTTTTCCCTTTCCAGGACACCATGGTCTCAGTTTTTCCTGTGCACAGTTTGTGTCTGGGACAGGAATTTGGGTCCCGTGAGAGACTGAGAAGGGAACCTGAACCTCAGAGGTGGAGCTAGGGAAGGTTCGGAAGTGGTGGCCCTGGTCCAGGGGGATGAAGACAGGCAGCCAAAAATGGATGGTGAGGAGAAGTGAAGGAGCCCAGGGGGACTGGGCATGAAACACTTGTGCACTGCTGGGAAGAAAAACCTGGCTGAACTATCAGGGGTGATGGGCCAAGAGGAGCCCTGAGAGGGGAGTAACAGCCCAGGCAAGTTGGTCCAAAGGGCCAAGGCTGCTGGAAGAAAGATGGGAGGTCCCTGCTCAGTCACCTTGGACCCTGGATGGGAGTCTGCTGGCTGTTCTGTGACAAATGGAACACAACTGGCTATAGCACCTCTTGCCACTGCTGCTGTGGCTCTTCAAACCAGTCCTAGTACGACAGGCATTAGGCGTGTCCCAACCAGACATGCCCTGATACTCAGCTCTCTGATTTTACTCCAAGACTAGTCTCCCTCAGGTTATCTGAAGTAGCTTATTTCTTCCTATTTTTTTTCTTTTTTTTTTGTTGTTCAGTTTCTGCAGGAAGAACATGAGATCCCAGCTGGCCCAAGATCTCCTTCTTCATCCACTTTCGGACACATTTGGGGGCCCACACTGGACAAGGTGGCCTCAAAGTGCAATCACAGAATGTACTTCTGTGTTAATTCAAGATAAGCCATCGTCTCACCCTAAGCCTTAAATGAAGCCCCAGATTGCTGTGAGCAGCTTCTGGAAGTGTTTTGCATTTATCACGTGCCATGTGGTATTTCAGTGAGGGATGGAGTGTGGAGAGCTCTCAGCACCAGCTGAGGTGGCCATCCAGCCAGGTGTGTGCCCCAGGCCAGGTGGCCTGAGCAGCAGTGGTGCCTACAGGCAGCTGAACTTTCAGAAGCGAGGGTTAGGGCTATCCAGCCATGGGCTCTGGTGGCACTGGTGGCACTGGTGGCACACCAAATTCATAGGCATAGGAGAGACAGGCTGAGGGGGGAAAGGGGCATTCCTGGGGCAGCCCCACTGCAGTCACTTTCATCTCCTGTTTCCCTTGAAAGGGAAGTCACTTGGAAAAGAATCTAATCTCCAGATCCCCATCGTGTGGGATCTTGACTCAGGCACTGTGAGTGATGTCAACACGTGATAATAACAGCCACAGCCATATGCCAGTGAAATTTCAGCAGCAAGTGTTTCAAATCTCTCCTGGCAGAAAGAACATTCATGTCCTGCACAGCCAACACCCCCACTGCAAATTAATATTTAAATTAATATTTACAGACACTCCTGCTTGGTGCTGGGAGGGCCACGTATGGAGAGCTGTGCCCTTTTTCAGGCTGCCCAATGTAAGGATGAAGAGGAAACGGTCAGGTCCAGGGGAGGGCTGGCTGCTGGATCAGGGTCCCAGAGCTCTTGCCTCATGAGTAGAGGTGGAAGGAGTTGTTGTGGTTTCATCTAGCAGAGAACAGGCTAAGAGGAGAGCTTATAGTTGTCCACAACTAAAGATGATGGACCCAAGCTCTTCTGGGTGGTTTCAAATGGTCAAACAAAAAGTAACGACCACAAGTTTCCTTCCAGAAGTTTTGGGTTGGACTTGAGGAGAAGCTTCTTCCCCAGGAAGAACAGCTTCAGGCCAGGTCACCCATGGCAGAGGAACCTACATGACTGGAGGGTTTCATGTATTGGATAGACAAAGCTACAGCTGCCCCACCTAGCATTGGTGATAGTCCTGCTCAGGTAGGAGGCTGGCCCCCAGAATCTGCTTCTGTGATAACATTTCTATGATAAAAAGACACAGTAAGACTAGGACTGAAGTTAAGGGTTGGAGTTCAGGTCAGTTTTTCAGTGGTTTGGCCCAACTCTGAATGCTCTTAAAGGTTTTAGCAGTGCTGCTTACACCAGAAGATTCTGTGGCACCACCAGGATCTGACTGCATGTGTGTCAGTACTCAGGAAAGCTGCAGACGTTTCCGTGGTGTGTGACTCCTCATGAATACAGTGGCACAGACCTGCTGGGTTATAGCTGCTTCAAAGGAAAAGCACCACGGTTTAGGTGAATCTGCTCTGGCAGGGGGGTTGGACTTGATGATCTCCAGAGGTCCCTTCCAACCCCTACCATGCTGGGATTCTGTGAATCTGTGATTGTAGCCTCAGCTTCTTCTCATGGCTGAACCACTAAGAGTGGTTTACAGCATTTCCACCCTGACATAACTACTCTTTGTCTGGGTGAAACAGCCCAACTCACATGTTGACAGACCAGAGCGTCCTCTCTGCTCCCTGGCAGGTCCCTTCCCCACTGTGGTCCACAGCGGAGAGGACTGAGCCCCTTCTGGGTGGATATTTTCCAGCGTTCCTTGAAATATGCATTGGCACTTCTGGCCTTTTCATCACGATGCACACATGGGGAGCTGTGATTTCAATATCCTTTACCAAGCACCAAGACTGTTCCTTCCTTGGAAACAGCCCTCCCCTCCCTTCTACGTTAAGTGACAGTAATCTTTGCTTTAATTGGAAAAGAAAAGGAAGAAGGGACAGAACATCCTTGAGAAAGGAACTAATGACTCAATTGCTGGGAAGCCCGGGGGCCCCCAAGGGACTGTGCAGCTCACAGCATTGATTTTTAATGACTTACAGAGATTGGAGGTTTGGAAGATCTCTCAGTGCCTCTGCAGGGATGCGACTCAGCTGATTGTTCTGCAACATCCTATAATTAGAAAAAAGAAAACTTTGTTAAAAAATAAATAAGAGAAAAGAAAAAAAAAAACCCAGACACAAAATGGAGGGTGTTGCTGCTTGTTTCTGAAGCTGTCCTGGACTCTGGCTGGAAAGATGGAGTGGCTGGAAAGCACCACGCTGGTCACCCAGGGCTCTTCAGCAAGCTGCGGGCTGCCGACGGGTGAGCTGCAGCCCAGGATCCGCCAGCAGAAGGTCCCAGGGGTGGGTCTGTGCTGCAACTGTGGAATCTACTGGGAAGATGTGACCTAAAGGGGCCTCTCCCACTGCAGATGTGCATCTGTTAGTCCAGAGCAATGCCAGTGCTTTCATCCGAGTTGTCTCGTGTTTATACTCGTGTGAGACTTCCCTCTCCCAGCGTGTGTCAGTGGTGGCACCTCTGCAGGCTCTGTGGAAACTGGCCTGTGGGCAGGTTTCTTGTTCAGCTTGTGGGACATCTGCACACACAATGGATCAGGAGCCACTCCATAGCTGTTTGCTAAGGGGCTTCGCAGCATTGGCACAGCTTGCAGCAGTAACTGGAGCTGTTGTGGGAAAACCAAACCAGCCCAGCGGCTTCAGAGAGAGCAGGTGACTGGAGATTTGGGGCCAAATGGGCAAGACCCAGGAGGACTTCTTAGAAATGGAAGTGAATGTAGGGCATGGAGAAGGGCCATGGACACGGAGGTAGCTACACAAGTGGTTGGAGAGGAGGAGACACTGGGTGGTGGCTGCTATCCCAGGGGTAGGTCTCTGGCTCTAGTGATTCAGGCAGGGTCAGAACTGAACCCCAGGGGTATTTCTGACCCAGTCAGCTGCTGTCCTCTCTCACTGACCTCCTGGAGCACCACACATGTGTTTATTGGTTTTATCAGCTCTGCATCTCTGGAGAGGCTACATTTTTGACTCTGGACCAACCTCTATCCTGAAGGAACCTATTTGTTCCTTCCAGAACTGGGACGTCATGGGCACATAGTCCTTTGGATAAGAGAGACATCCCAGCACGATAGCTGGGCTGGGAAAGTGCCTAAAGACAGGAATGTTTTACATATCTGAGGTTTGTCTTTCCAAAACCTTCCAGGAGTGGTTGGGGATGACATGAAAAGGGAAATGGTGATTACGGGGCTGTCATAATTACTACCAGTGTCAAAGAGGAGTGAGCCTTAGTAGTGAGGGGCAGCACAAAGAATACTGATGCGAGAGAGAAACGTTCCCATCGCTGTGACTGGTGGAGGTACTGCAGGGGATTCAGTCTGTCATGAAAGGAAAGTTGGAAAAAGACAATTGTAGAGACTACCTTTGAAAAAGGGGAGCTACGGGCCACACAGCTCTTCAGTTTAAGGAAAAAAGTGGGGATATGCCATTGAATTATTTGTATGGACACAGAATAAAAATCAGGAAAACAAGCACTGTCAGTAGTGGTGAGTGAAAACCAAGTGTGCCAAAGAAATCTTTTTTTTTTTCTACTTTTTACAAGGGCTTGTAGTGATCGGATGAGGAATGATGGCTTCAAACTGGAAGAGGGGAGATTTATGTTTGAAATTAGGAAGAACTTCTTCACTCTGAGGATGGTGAGACACTGGAACAGGTTTTACAGGGAAGCTGTGGATGCTGCATCACTGGATGTGTTCAAGGCCAGGTTGGATGGGACTTCGAGTATCATAGAACCATAGAATGGTGGGGGTTGGAAGGGACCTCTGGAGATGATTAAGTCAAACCCCTCTGCCAATGCAGGGTCACCCAGGGCGGCCCACACAGGAACAGAGCCAGGGGGGCTGGAAAGTCTCCAGAGCAGGAGACTCCACAGCCTCTCTGGGCAGCTTGGGTCAGGCTCTGTCACTGGAACAGTGAAGAACCTGCTCTAATGGGAGGTG
>VWZY01013703.1:92599-103103 GCA_013399075.1 Chloroceryle aenea | reverse complement strand
CCAGGGGGGCTGGAAAGTCTCCAGAGCAGGAGACTCCACAGCCTCTCTGGGCAGCTTGGGTCAGGCTCTGTCACTGGAACAGTGAAGAACCTGCTCTAATGGGAGGTGGCCCTGTCCATTGAAGGGGGTTGGAACTGGGTGATCTTTAAGGTCCCTTCCAACCCAAACCATTCTATGATTCTGAAAACAGCTGGGGTAAATGGGTAAAAGGCCATGAGAATGGAGAGGGAAGCGTAGTTACCATCTGCCTTTAGCTTTACTTCAGTAAGACGCTAAATGCAATGCAGGAGAGGAGGCATATTTGATGTGGTACAAAAAGGCACTAGAGAAGCCATATTCAAAATAATAAATGGTGCCATCTCAAATGAAGAGCATGATTAAGGATCTACAGCATCTCTCCTGGAGATGACACCCAGCATTATTGCCGAGGATCCAGGCAATAGCTGGGAGAGAAGGCTGTTACCTCTACTGACACCACAGAGGCTGCACAAGGCAACTTGTTAATGCAAGAAGGATCAGCTGGTGTGGGAGAGTGGCTGGAAAATGCAGGGTGCTGTGGGAAAACCAAGAGAAAGGGTCTCTGGGTGGACAGGGATAACCAGCTGCACAGATTCTGCTGGGCACAGGATTGCAGCCCTGCTGAAAATGCCTGGGGCTGGGAGGACCCCCAGAGACCCAAGGCAAGAGAGAATTATTCTTGGGAGTGTGCAGAGACCCTGTGGGTGTGGTGACATAGCGGGGTGAGGAGCAGGACACAGGCTGTGATCCTTCTGCTCCTCTTGGTGCCGGGCAGGCCTTGTCCAGATCCCGCTGTCCCATCTGGGCTCTACCCTGCAGGACAACGGGCAGCAGGAGAGCAGCCAGAGGACAACAGTCAGAAGGATGAGGAAATGCCAGATCCTCACCTCAGGGGAGCTAGAAGAGAAATGACAGGGGTGGTAGAGGAATGTTGCTGGGATAATTCGATCCAGAAGAGAAGAGGCTCAGGAGGCTGGCGGGAATGCCAGGCATGGGGCTGTGCGGGCTGCTCACACACCACTCCTCGCCGGTGGGGCAGGGCAGGGAGGGGGTGGGCACGTTTGAAGTGGCTCCCTCTGCCCATGCACCTCCTGTGCAAAGCTGGTCCATGGGCAGCACAAATGGCCCCAGGTGTCCTGGTGCACACCAGCAGCAAGCTGAGCCTTAGACACTTTGGCACTCTCAGATCCGTGCTCCACTGACTCTTAATTTTCCCCTCCACACTCTGTTGGACCCCGCCTCCATCATCTTGCCATTCTCAAAATGCTTTCCCTCTTCACCTTCCCCTGGGATCCTCTCACCACCTGCTCTGCAGGATCATGGGTCAAGCACAGGGACCACAGAGTGCCATGACCTTCCTCTCTGGTGCAGCCCGCTACAAGAATAGTGGGACCCCTCTGAGATGTGTCACCCACGAAGGGTCATGTGGGTGTTATGTACTGTGCTCTGATGAGTCCATAAGCATCAGCGCTGGTTCTCCTTCCACGCTTGTGAAAGGGGAGAGTCACCATCACAGAATGAACAAAAAAACCTTCCAGGGCTCCTGGTCCTGCACATGGGTTTGTTTCTATGTCCGAGGTGTGCTGAGGAGATAAAACACTGCTCCTGCAGTGCTGTGAAGAAGTACAACAATTCAGGGCTGTTCAAAATCAAGAAGATGCACAGCTCTGTACAGAGTAGTAGAGAGTGGGGCTTTAGGAAGCACTGTTAGGGTGCTGGTGGAACCCTCCACTGCATCTCAGTGGCTCTATGAAGTCTGAGCTTGGTCTTCAGAGTTGATCAGTGGAAGTATCTGGAATCAATATTAATGCAAACCCCATTGTCATACTGCTGCTGGATCCTGCTGCCTGCCATCTGTTACAAGTCCTTCTCCAACCAGCAGCACAGGCTGTGACTTTCCAGACCACCATCAGCATGAACTGGTTCCAAAACAAAGCCGTTTTGGCGCAGACGAGCGTTTTTTAAGGCAGATGCTTCAGAGACCTCTAAAACCACTGGAGTGCTGGACAGTGCTGTTTTTCACAACAGGGCAGCCAGAGGAGCTTTTGGATGCTGGGACTGGGACAAGAAGCAGCTCTTCTTCACACGGCATGTAATTACTCCAATAACTGATCTTCAGAGAGGCCAAAAAAAAAGGGGTTGACAATTTTCTAGGGACAGGGCCACCCCGGTATTAAGCAAAAAGTTCTTCATTCATCTTCAGGCTTAGGAAAGCCCCATCTCTGCTCATTGGGAGCTGAGGTTTGAGCAGGAAAAGACACGCTGCATCTCCCTCTGGATGTCCCAGAATGGCTTTTCTTACAGTCTGGTATCAAGGACAAGCCCCATCAGGCCCTTGGTCACTGCAGTTTATCTTTACGTGTTAAACTATTGCTGCATTTTAATTTTTTTCCCATAAAAGGCCTTTTTCAACAAAAAGAGGTAGTTTCCCTGGGAAAGGAATCTGTTCCAGGGTGTGTTCATGGAGGATGGTGCAGGGATCTGGCTGCTGCAGTTTCTCAGTTGGTAAGCAATTCTCTGTCTTCAAGCACCTGCACCAAGGAGTGAAGTCCTTCAGCACCGTTCTGGTTGATGTGCCACTACCAATGCAGCAGCAGGCCTCCTGGACAAGCTGAGGACATTGATGAACATGACAAGCAAAGACAATCAGGCCAGCAAGTTCTCAACAGCAGGTCTGGATAGTGCACTGTCACCTTGGGCTGGCACTGTGTAGGTGACCATCCTGGAGCTCAGGCACTGGCAGACATGGACACACAACCTGCTCTCCACAGCAGTCTGTCAGGAACCATCATAAATCACATCTCTTGAGAGGTCATGTTTTATTCTCAGAAGTAAGAGGATTGTTCGTTGGCAGAGACCACGCCTGAGCAACCAGAAAAAGGCTGGGATCAGGTCCCATCACACCAGGATCCTTGCACAAGACCGTCTTAGCAGACTTAGAGCTCTCAGAGGTACAGGCCTGTGCATGATAAAATGTCCCCATCTTGGGAGGCTGAAGTGACTCAGCCAGCACAGTCAAAGGGCTGTTATTGCTTGAGGCAACTGTGCCTATAGCCTGTGCAAGGGGATTAAAGACATTCCAACCTCTGTGCGTTCCTCTTCCCTCCCCATGGGAGCGTCTCTTGGATGTGCCACACTGTTCCCTTTGTCTCAAAGCCATTTCTGTTCTGCACTGGCTCAGGGTTGTCAAAGAGGTAAAGTCTGTCTGGGGATTCCTGAAGTGTCCCAAGTCACCTGCAAATCCATCATCCTGGGGCAAGATGGCTTTTTTGGTGATGTTTGTTTGATGTGTGTTCACAAGTCAGGCCAGTCATTGCCTCTCCTGGACCACAAGACATGCTGTGATTGCAGCTCGGGGGAGGAAGAGAAGGAGGGACCATTGGGGGTGGCCACCGGGTAGTGTCCATCCATCCAGGAGATGTGGCATGTGCCAAGGCCACTCAGGCTCACTCCAGCCTGCCTGTTGATGGACACCAGCCATGGGCAGCACTGGGGCGATGCGTGGGTGGGAGCAGCTGCAGGCAGCACTGGGTCAACACGCTTGTGCAGGCAGGTGCTGGGCAGCACTCACACCACGGTCTGTGCAGGCAGGCTGTGGGCAGTGCTGGGTCTGCACGCTCACGCTGGCTGGTTGAGGCTTGCTGAGGAATGGAGCAGTGGGGTGGGCCACCCCAGCTGGCTGCTGCGGGTGCAGGGTCCGTAGCCAAGAGGATGCACCCAGGCATTTTGCCCTCTGCATTTTGGGGTGAGGCAGGTTTGGGTTGTGGTTGTACTTGGAGTCTTTCCATACGGAGTTTGGTGTGGGATTCCTTCTTGGCTAGTAAGTGCTGCTGCTGCTGCTGCTGCATGTTCAGCCAGAAAAGTAAGAAGCCCAGCAGTCATCCTTGTGGGGCAGAGAACTTGGGGAGGGGATACATGTGCAAGGGTGGGATGTGGTGTGAAGCCCTGGCAGCACAAGCTTAGCCACATGGCCAGCTGAGATGGACATTTCCTGACTGATGGGGCTCCAGCCAGGGCACTCAGAGGTGAGGTGCATCCAGGCAGCTTGTGAGGAGATCTGCAAGGACAGTGAAGTTTCCAGTTTTCCAGAGACTCTGATTGAGCACCACATTCTGCCACCCTGGAGAGCTACGAGGCTGGGAGAGTATGGAGTTAATTTTGCAAGGGAAAGACCTTGGCCGAGGACACAAATCAACCTATGGCGCTGGTTTCTAACATCCTGGCACTGAAGCATGGACCCAGGAGCACCAGCCTCCATGGGAGGGTGTGGGCTGGCCACACTGCAGAGCAGAGCCCCTGGGAGAGGTGCACTGACAAAAATCTCTTTGCAAAGGGACGTACCCACCAGCTGAGAGGACCTCAATGCACCAGCTACCGCTGCTGAGCGTTCCTTGCTGCCAGTCTGCACTCATCTGAGGGGAGCCAAGGGGACACATCTTGCCTTGCCTTTGGCTGGGGGCTGGATCAAGGTTCAGTGCGTAAAGAACTCAGCATATTCCCCTGGGTCTTGGTGTTTTGTTGGTAGTGGGGCAAGCCTGGATCTTCACTTGCTCTCTTCCAAGTCTCCACACACCTGCTTCCCCGGGTGTACCCCTGCATGGTTTCTGCACAGGCCTATCTTCATGGCCACTTTCCAGGTGGTTTTTGTGCAGCGAAGCAGCCGGAGGAGGCAGAGCCAAGAATCTGGTCCTGCTTCCAGTAGCTCCGGGATTCACTCCGAGGGCAGGGAGAGGACCATCTGCACAGGCAGGTTTGTGGAGGAATTCCCAGGGTGTTTCCCATCCTTTTTTTAAACATAAACTAATTCTCTGGAAAGACTGGGAAAGCACCAGGCCCCTTGACAGCCCAAGATGCTTGCAAGAGTTTACTTGTGGACATGCACATGACCGCAAACATCTCTAAGGCCCTAGGACATTCAAATTAAATTATGCAAATTGTTTCCATCCCCAGCTACCAGCCTGTCTCCTCAGGGGACACCCCTGTCACTAGAGGTAAGATCTCTGTGAGTCTGCTCCTCAATACCTACTGGCTTCAGCTGGTCATGTTTGGAGCAGCCACTCCCAACTCCAGCCATGCCTGTCACCCATCAAACCTGAGCAACCTAGGAAAGAGCATCCACATCTGTAGGCACCATCTGTCCTGGATACCCCTGGTACCATTGGCTCCAAACCCTCCCAGCCTTGGGTTCAGATATGAAGAATATGTATTTCCTTCCTTACTGCAGGAGCTGCTTGTCCTTAAAAGTTTATCTCCATCCTTATTCACCTCAACTTCAAATTATGTAAGTTCAGTTGACTCATTGTTCCTTTTGTCCATCACCAGACCCCTGATCCTTCTCACTCTTTTTAAATAAAGAATTTTGGTTTTCTATTTCACTGGGCTCCAGTGGTTTATCTCCCCAGCACACCTTGGCTATGGGAACAAACCCATGTGCAGGACCAGGAGCCCTGGAAGGTCTGTCATTCCTTCTGTGATGGTTGTCCAGCTGGATGAACTTCCTCATCCGAGTGGGCTGCAGAGAGCTTCCAGGGGATCAGTCACTGGGATGACTTTCCCCTTTCACAAGCGTGGAAGGAGAACCAGTGCTGATGCTTATGGACTCATCAGAGCACAGTACATACCAGCCACATGACCCTTCGTGGGTGACACATCTCAGAGGGTTCCCACCAGCCCTGTAGTGTGCGCTGTGAGGGAACGGGCTCTGGATGCACCAGCGAGGAAGGTCACAGCTTCATGGCAGCCCCATAGGACATGGATGTAACTGGAGCCAAAATAATGCTCCCAGTTACCTGACCTGCTTCTGTATGCTACATGGGGCACACCAGTTTACACCAGTTTACATCTGGTTACCCCCATACTATCCATGGTATCCATAACGACAGTATCCTGCAAATCACTGCAGTTCCCCATTAGCCCCAAATGCCTGCTACTAGAGGTAAGATCTAAGCTGCTCTTCTCAGTTTCAAAGTGCCAGGTTACATCGAGATGTTGGAGGCTCACCAGGGGGGTCTTGCCCTCAGCAGGCTTGGATGGGGCTGGAGAAGGGCAGCAAGGGAAGAGATAACTGAAACATGGCTTGGGAAGAGGGTGAGGGTTTTTTGTCACTCCCAGGGTGCAAGGAGCAGGGTGAGTCAGCCCCATGGTCTCTCTCCAGGCTTTGCTCAACACCCTTGACCACAGCCAGACTTTGATGGAAGGTGCAAGGTTCTCTGCAATGGGCTGGGAAGGGACACCCTGCTTCCAAGCTCAGTTCCTGCCTTGTTTTTTCCAGCCACTAAAGTGTCAATAATAATAGCACCTTTCCCTGCAGGAAACATCACCTTTCCCTACAGGCTTTGATGATTTTCTTGTGCTGCCACTGAGGTTGTCATGCTGCTCTGGATGGCACCCTGCACTCACACGCCTGTGTTCGGGGGGGAGTGTCCCAGGACTCCTCATCAAACCAGTGTCAGGAAACACTCTTGTTTCCCCCAATCCCCGGGGAGATGGAACAGACCCCTTAAGCTGCTCCAGAGTCACCAGCCCCGAGCAGGTCAGTGCAGTGACCTGAAGGTCCTGAATCAGTCTGAAGGAAACACACTGTGGCCTTCACCCTCCTTCTTCAGCACCTAGTGCTTTTGCTCAGTCTTTCCTTAGTGGAGGAAATCAGTGAGAGTCCTCAACCTTGCCAAGAGCCATTTCAACGGGATTATGCTTGATTCTCCTAAGGGCTGTCCTGGTAACATTCCTAGTCCTTTTCCAGCAAATTCCCGGGGACCAGCCCCACTTCTCCGTGTCCCTCACTGCTGGCCTCAGTCTCACAGTGGCAGAGAAGAAGAAGAGGGTGAATGATTGCTGTTTCTGGAGGGTGCAGGAGCCTGCAGCTGCATCCTCCAGTAACCTCACTCCTCTGGAGCCTGAAGTACCAGTAACGTGACCAGAGAAACTCCTTTAGCAAGGGCACATGACAGCTCAACATACCCCTGCAGATGAGCCAGGAAAGCATCAGAGTCTTTGGAAATGAAATCCTGCCAGTGAAATGAGGGCTGGTGGTGCCCCTGCTTTTAGGAAGCAGGAACTTCTCTAAATAACAGGCCCAGAGCAGAGCCTGGATGGGTCAGTCCCAGAGACCATCCTTCCCTGCCCTTGGACCAGGGCTATTCCTCTGCATATCTCCATGGGAAAGGTTGGGGAGTTAGACTCAATTAAAGCAGCCCTGCAGCCAGGGGGGTTGGTGTGACAGCCCAAGTGACACCCTGTGTCACAGCCTGGCTGTTGTGCTGAAGCACGAGGACACCAACTTCATCTCTCACAAGAGACCCTGGACAAACTTCTCCATTTCCCAGATGGAAATGCTCTGATCCTTCAAGTCTCTCCTCACAATGGGGTCACCTCTGAACACGTCCCTCCAGGTGTTGCCCCGTGGTGGAACACACTGGGTGTCCGTGATGCCATCGCAGCAGGGAGGGCAGAGAGAGCTCACCCCTCGCCTTACAGCAACCCATGGGGAGCCGTGCTGGCTCTGGAGGGGAGGCATCCCTCTTGTGCTCTGCATCAGTAGTTACCTGGGCCTGACACAAATAGAAATTAATCAAAAGCGGCTTTAAAAGCTCCCGCGTTCACCCAGTAGAAAGTTCCTCTTGTTGAAATTGGGTGGGAGAGCTGCGGTTTTTCCTCAGTTCCTTTGATTTGTTGCCTAATGCAGGGGATGGATAAATCTCTAAGCCCTGAGATTTAGGGCAGGATTCATACTTTACATCTTCAGAAGACGTAGTAAACAGCCCTATACTCTCTAATCCTGGGAGCAGGTTTGTACCTGCTCTCTCTGTATAAACTGGACCAGCTACAACAATTTCACATTGTGGCTGAGTTCAAAACATCCCCTTGGGGATGAAATGTTTATTGCAGGAGACTTTTAAGATGGTTCCTAAAAGGGAGAAAGGGACTCTCACCTCAGTACTCTGCACAGACCCTGCAGGAATGTCACACCGAGGATGCAGAAAATGGTGTGTCTGCAGGAGCAGTGAAACACCTTGGGCTGCTGGGAAAATACTCTGAGGAGGAGCTTGCTGGTAACCTTTGTCACTTAGACCTTCTCCACTGGCTGGGCAGGGCTGGGTGGCCTGCCCACAATGATGAGGAGGCCTTCATTTACCATAGCTGGCAGCTCCCACTCCTGGCCCAATGGCTGCAGTGTTCCTGGATCCAGCTGCATGTGTCCCCAGTGCCCCTCTGGGAAGGCTGCACTCAGACTAACATCCCATTGTCCAAGGATCCCACCCTTCCCAGGAGCAGGTTACTCTAGAGCCTTGCAGAAGCCTCCTGGGCCATGCAGAAGTTTGCAGCAGGGGCAGGCTGGATGCCAAGAGGCAGCTGAGCTGTGCAGAGCACAGGAGCTTTCTGTCGCACCTGCCCAAGTGAAGATATCTGCAACTTTGGGTTGCTCCAGCCCAGCCCCAAGACTCTGCAGCAGAGCAGAAGGGGGTGGTTTGCGATCTGGACACCGCATCTTGCGGACAGCACGTTAGGACATTGGGTGAGTTTCAGCTAAGATATGAGCAGGTTCTCCATGGTGCATTCTGACACAGCGTGGAGGGTTGTTCCCTGGAGGTGACCTGCTCATGGTTTGCTGCTGCAGAAGGGAGAAAGCAGCGCTGGCAAGCGGGCGATCCTTGGAGTGGGACACAGCTCCTCACTCACCAAGGGCTGTGTTTGCCGGTGTGGCTTTAACGGCTGACACCGCACCGCGTGTACCTTTACATCCCCCCTTGATAGCTGCAAGTCCCTGTGCATGAGCCACTGTGCCAGGGGGCTAGGAAGGCAGGGGTGGTGATGGATCTGCAGAGGGGAGTGAGTTACTTACAGAATCTTCAGGCTGTAGAGGCCAGAGAAAGCTTCCCCTGGGATCCTGGAGATCTGGTTTCCAGAGAGGCGTCTGCAGTGGAAAGAAGAGCCAGTAATGTGTCAACATCCTTTTAACGACAGTCCTTTGTCTGCAGAGGCTGAACAAATCCTGCCCCTTGCCACAGTCCCCTTGGGGAGGAGGCTGCAACACCTGAGAGCAGAGCCATGGCTGTCTGCTTCAACCTTTGCATGTCACCCCTCTTCACAGCCTGGGGACCAGGCAGAGAAAACAGCGTCCGATTGCTGCCGCCAGACCTGGATCCCGTGGTTCCAGCATTCGGTGACAGCTCACGGCTCAAGTCATTCCCTGGATACCCGCAGAGGACCCTGCTCTACAGAAAGCACAGCCCAGGCTGCCAGTGGAAGGGACTCTGCTCGAGGGCACTGACCAACCTACAGACCCTGCTCTGTGCCAGATGCCTGGCAGGGAGGGTGGAGGAGGGGGAGAACTGCTTTCTGCTCATGCATGGTCCTTGGAGGACTGTCCCTAAGCCATGCACCCTTATCTGTCCTTCTTGTTTGCATCCTGCAGGTTTTCCTTTGTCCTGTCCATCAAAGCTCAATGCCACTTTGCATTCACTCCCTCATTCCCAGCTCTGCTTTGACCTACATGACCACAGCTAAGGCTCAGCTCCCCAAACACGTGAGAGTTTGGTATCACTGCTGTAAGGGGAAGCTGGGGAAGGGGCTGGAGATGGGGAGTACCATGTAGGTGCCACAGTAGAGCCAGCTCATCTATGGTTTCCAAGACCAGGACAGAATAGTCAAAAGTGGTTCTTGGATGAGTTATGGCTTGAGAAAAACACAGGAGGGAAGATGTGCAAAAGAACCATGCAGCCTGGGAAGACTGATGAATGAAAATGAATGTGAAAGGATGAGAGAGAAAGCCAGAGTGAAGAATGGCATCACAAAGGAAGGTGGGACCATGGGGGACACAGGGCAAAGAGTAGGGGACTCTGTTCAGAATGGGCTGCAAGAAGTTATCTGAGGAAACCTGTGGGATCAGCATCTGATCAGGGTGCTCAAATTCTAGCAAGGCCCAGAGCAGGCTGGGGCGTTAACGGGCATTTGGATTTCTCACTGACATAGGAAACTGCATCACTGTTAACATCAGCTTCACTGAGGGGGACAGCAGTCCTGAGAGACCATGGTGGGGGCCTGTGGAGGAGCCAGGAGTAAAGTCCAGGGCCCTTGAGTCTAGACTTGACCTAAGAAGAATCTTCTCCTTCTCCCACGAGGACAGGTGAGGACCAAGTCCCAGTGCCCGTCAGCCAGAATTCATGAAGACAGGTTCAACAACCTGTTCAAGACTCCAAATTCCTACTGAATTGGTACTTTACTTTCTGAACTTCAAGTGGTCAAACAGACATCAAGGTTGGACTTCTCCACAGTCACAGGGTAAGAAACTTCTTGTTGTCCTTTTGACTTGGAGTGGAATAATGAATCTCCCAAAAGGAGACAACAAACATCATTTGTGACCAGGCTCATCTTCACTCTCCCAGAAAGTCCGAACCAGGCCCAAGAGGTCAGGCACAGATGCTGACGAGTTTCTGAAATTCATTGAGTGTTGACAAAACTCGTTTCATAGAATCATAGAATCATA
>VWZY01013703.1:65108-78697 GCA_013399075.1 Chloroceryle aenea | reverse complement strand
CACTTGCTGCTTCAGGGTGGTCTGCCTGAGCTTCTCCACGCTATGGAACAAGTTAGGACATTTCCTAATGGCACAACAATATTGTGTCTCAGTTTTTGGAGATTGAACTGCTTGGACTACATGATCTTAGAGGTCTTTTNTCCCAGGGCACCCCTGACAAGAGCCTGGGCCCTTCTCCTTGCCCCCCACCCTGCAGAGATTTGTAGACATTCATAAGATCCCCTCTGTCTTCTCCTCTCCAGGCTAAACAGCCCCAGGGCTCTCAGCCTTTCCTCACCAGAGATGTTCCAGATGATTCTGCAGCAAATGGTGCACTAGGCAAGCTGGCAGTCAGAAAAAGCAAGGATGCTTCTGAGCTCTGGGGCCCTTCAGAGGAGGTCTGGTGCTTGATAGATGCAACCCTGACCTCATGAGCAGCTGTATATGAAGAAAACTGTGCTTGTTACCCAAGTCTAGATCAAACTGTCCAGGTGAGTGCCCTGAGCATCGATTTTTACACCGATGAGGAAGGATGAGGCTGAATTAAAAACTGGAGTGGTTAAAAACAATGGGAATGGGTGGGACGTATCCCCTGCCAAGCAGAGCAGTCCTAGGCAAATGTCATCTAAGGCTCTGGGTAGGCTCCAGAAGGGGGTATTTTTTGGTCATTGCATATGGACAGGACACCAACACCACTTGGATCCTTTGGACTGCTTTGAATAAACGGCAGAGGAAGATGGGAGTGTCTTGTAATGGGAGAATGAGGAGGCACAACATTAAAAATAAAAGCATTTGACTTTCATCTTTCCTCCTGTAAATCTCACAGAATTGTGAGCCCAGGGAAGGCTACGCCTCATCCCCTCCCTGCAGTGTCAGGGGGAATGTGTCTTGGGACTGGACAAGAGCCTGGAGGAAGAAGGCTTGTGCCAGCGACAAGGACTGAAGCATGAAGGAGCAAAGTCCCTCAGCACAACCCAGCCATACAAGAGTGTCTCTCTGAGCTGACTGCCATCTGCACAGCCAGACGACATGAGCCTGCAGGTCACACATCAAATGCCCTGAGGCATCACAGGCTGGCTTTGGACTCTGGGGAGGAAATCACTTCAGCATAAAACAGGTTTATTGAAAAAAATACTGAAATTCTTTCATATTTTTTAGAGAGAATATCCCTGAGTCATGCTAGTAAAGAGACTTAAAATTTTAGACCTGGAATATTCTTAATTTTACACCATTTCCCACAAAATACCCCAGCACTTTCTGACCAGATCCATTTGTCATTGGTGGAGGCAAATTCCACCTAGGGAGGATCTGAAGCTGCCTTTACATCTTCTGTGGAGATGTGTCCTGGGACAGAACTGTGCAGTTTCAAAACTCCTCTTTGAAGATACTCCTGGACAAGTTTGGGTTTTTTTCTTATAACTTTCTCCTTGCCAAAGAAGTGGGGGAAAAATCCCCAAAGGACCAGTGAGAATTCAAAATTCTGTTTTCAGAATGATTGCAGAAATAAAATTGTTGTCTGAATTACTGTGTGTGGAATGCTGCAGTCTATATTTGGATGATCTTGGGTTACAAGAGAAGGGTTAAAATATTATTTCTATTTTTATTTTTAAATCCCTAAGGGCAGTTGCTACTTAGCACCCTTTAAAAGATCTTTTTTTTCCTACATCAAAGTGCCTCCTGTTTATGTTGTAATGAATCAGTTTGATGTTTTGACATGTTGTGAAACAATGTGAAAATAATGAAAAATAACATAAAATGAAAGGCTATGAAACAAAACACAGATCTAAAACCTCCAAGATCTTCTTGAAACTCGAAGGCATATTCCTTGCCTTCTGCTGGCAGTGCAGGGAATGCTCCCTGCTCACCACAGGAGACACATTTCAAACCTCATTGAACTACATTTTAGGTGCCCAGATCTTTCCCAGGCGTGATGGGGACAGTTGCCTGTCCTAGATCTTGGGCAAGCAGAGGTTACAGACACGTGCAGACCCTCAGCATCAGTCCTACCCAGCAGCAAAACAGTATGTGACTGGTGGTCAAAGATGTTTTGACCCCTTCTTTCCTCCCCTTTGCTCCATACCCTACAGAGGAACAAAATACCCTGGTTTCTGCAGAAACCTCCCAAAAGGTGGAGGAGAAATAGCATGATCTAATCGCTCACATCATCATGGCTCCACCTTGCATGTCTTTTCTTTAAATGCCCTGACCCTTTCCCTCTCACTCTCTTGTACCCCTGGGGCACCTGGCCATGGACAAGTCTGAGGAAGGGGCTCTCTCCAACCATTTCCTGGGGCAGAGAAGAAAAATCCATCCCTGATTTTCAAGGCTATTGCATGGAGAATATCTTGGGTCATTTTATTTAAAACTCAGATGTTTTGAGTGCTGGATGCTCTGGTTGTTTGCAGTCCTGCAGGACTTGAGCACAGCACATCTATGGTCACAGCACTGACCATCCGTGGTCACAGCACTGACAAGGGGAGGACCACAGTGGACACCCCGGCAGTGTGGGGCTAGCTAACCACCAGTGAGGCAAACACTCAGCTGTACTGGTACCGCTCCAGTGGGATATCCCATCAGGCCCCACACCAGCTCCTCGAAAGCCGTGGACATCACATCTGACTTGGTGTGGTGGAGTTCCTGGACTGCCATGATATGAGGACTACATGGAGGGGGCAGTGCAAGGACACCAGGGTGCAAGGATGGTAAGAAGGAAGAATGAGTTCCTCCAAGGGCTGGAAATTAGCTTCCTGAGCACAGTCCTGGACCCACTGATTTCGCTAGCCACAAAAGTATGAGATGTTTCTCCACAGGCTGTCCATGCTTGTGTGAAAGCTGAAGCACAGGATTCTTGCCTGAAGTGTTGTGGGAGTAAATATTTGACTTATTACTCATATAAAGATGTTGTTGACTTGTTGCTGTGTTTTCCCAAGCTCGTGCTTTTCCCCTTAGTAAGGTTTCTTGTGTTATGTACATCCCCAGTGCATGCAAGAGTGGAAATGCTTCCTGTCAGAGTAATCACAGAAGCCATTTATCTCTTCAGGTGTTTGGGGGTGGTTACTTCAGCCAGCCACGTTCAGTTAGTTTTAAAAGGAACCCATGGTATTTGAACTTCGTTGGATTTTATTTTATTTTTTTCAGCAACGTCTGGCAGAATGATGAGGGATTCATGGACTAAATGGATTAGGAACTCCTCTGACCTTTCTCAGCTCTGTCAATAACTTTGAATTTCCAAAATAGCTCTCTCTTCTGAGTGACTAACACCCAGTAGAGTCCAAAAAGTGCTGGGTCACTCATATCTAAGCATGGCCATTGTCATATGCGCTGGAGAAACCACTACAGAGAAGGGGTCAGTACCAGAACAGGCATTATAGAAATGCACAAAGAACGTATTTCAGACACCAACATCTCCTAAACTCTGAAAGAAGTGAGAAAAGTAGGAGAGGAAATGGGGTGCTGCAGCTTCACCCAGGCTCGCAGTGTAGGACCAGCAGAGGAACTGTCCAGGTTCTTGCCTTTGAGTTTGTGAGACCACACTGCATGAGTGCACTGGCACAATCCATCCCCCTCCTACCCCAGAGCTCCTCTGTTCCTCTTTCCCCAGGGACTGGCTGGTCTGTCCTTTCTGCAAGCTATCAAATAAAATCTGGAGACCTTTCACTGTGGGCTCACTCTGCATGGCTCTGGCCTGAAATGCTGACAGTGAATTGACCTACTCTGCTACTCCCGGAACTGAAACTGTTCTGGTATCACCCCAGTTCCCCATGAAGCAATGTCTTTTAAAGCCTCTTGCATTAGGTGTTGAAATTACCTATGCTTTCAAATGGCACTGCACCAAAGCCATCATGGCTATAATTACTGTGATTTAACATCCTCCCCCTTCCCCAACTAATTCTAAACATTTATTGTAAGCATTTCTAACTTGTACCTGCAGGAAAACTGAGACACAGTTCATGGAAACTGAGCTCATGTGATTCAGCCTCAGACCTTACAACTCCTCTGGCCCTCGAGGGGTTCCTTAAATTATTTGCTTTGATGTCACCTCCTTTCATGAACAACCTTTGATTATTCCCTGATTAGCTGATCTTCCTTACCAAAAAGTGATGTGACACACCATGCTTTGGGTACCCCCGTAGGACTGTCTGCCCTGCTCTCTACCAGTGCTCTAAGATGGTTACCACAGCGTTTGAGTTCAGGGATGATATGAGCTTTCAAGATCAAAGGAATTTATCTTTGGCATAATTGCTCGGGCAGGTGGGATGCAGGCGCTGGTGCACTGAATCATGGGGCCAGGGATGTCCTGCGAGGAGCAGCGTGGTCCCAGCAGCCTCAGCTCTGGTGAAGGGACTTTGCAGAAGGGAGTTCTCCTAGGCCACATGGGAGGGGGTTTTATGCTGCAGTATCTGGGTCTGCATGGAGGGCATCCTGCGATACTTCCCAAGATAGTCCTGAGCAGTATTCCCAGGACATGTCTCTGGGCGTGGTGGGATTGAGGTATCTCACACAAATTCAAGGTGTCTAAAGTCTGTGCACAAAACTGGGGAGAGATGAACCCTCCCTGTCACCCCCAAAGACCCTGATACACCTCTCCCCAGACTATCAGCACAGTGTTCCCCAGAGATCCACTCTCATGGGAATGATATCTGCACAGCCAGTCAACAGACCTAGAGCAGAACAGGTTGAAGCCACACAATGAGATTCTGGCTGCTCAGTCAGGAGAGTATGAAGGTGAAACCTGCAGTGATGCAGCTTTGGCTGAGGCCAAGCTTGGAGCCAAATGACATCTGGCTCAAGACCTGCAAAGTGTACATGCCTGGCAGAGATCTGGTCCTCTCCTGGAAGGCACCACAGGACCAGGAGATTCCCTGTAGGAAGAGCAGCTCCTAGCTGGGGCTGGGAGAAGACTTTCGCCAGCCAGCTTGCAGTACTCCAAAGGGCCAGAAAGTCTGGTCACTAGCTTCAGTCCCCTGAGGTGCTCTCCATGGGTTTCTCTGTCACTCGTCATGACAAGAAGCCTGTGTCCTTCTGCCACAAGAGCAGGGGAAGTAGCTGTCGTCTTTGATCTTTGATTTCTGCAAGGCCAGAGTGTGGCTCAAGGGACAGACCTTCGGGGAGTCAGCAGTGGGGTGCTCTGTGGTCTTCTGGCTTCTTTGATACTTCAGTGAAATCCCATGAGAGCCATGACAGCTGGAAGTGGTGGCAAACATTGCCCAAGCCACTGGACAGGATTTTCAGTATTTAGGAAAGAAGACCTTGTGCTCCTGCTTGTAAGGAGGCCAGGTGGCTCCAGAGAACACACCAGACTGCTATCCTCAGATTTTGAGTCTGCAGGAAGCTACTGAGAAACCCAAGTGCTGACTACCTTCTCAAGCCCTAAACTGCTCTGTGAATATCTTCACATCTTTCAGAATGTTCAGGATATTTATGTGCTCTCTTCCCAGCACAGACTCAGCCTGCCTCCTCTCTCTGCTGGTGCTGAACACATGGATTCCTGGACTGCAGAAGAGACCTTCCTTACGCTCAGGCAGCTGAGCAGAAATTTTTATGATTGTGGGGAGAAGCTAATGACCTGGTATCCTCTTAATTAATTAATTGCACAATTACAGCATCAAGGCCTTGCAACACAGCAGAGCAACAGCACAACCAGACCAAAATTTCCATCCTTATCCTGGAAAGGTCCAACACTAGACCTGTTCTTGCAAGGCATGAAAGGCTCTTGTCTCTCTGAAATCAGCAGGAGATGAGCAATGTCTCTGCCTTATCTTCTGGCCACTCTCATTAGCATCCAGTGAAAAACGCACAATTACACCACCTTTAGAAAAGAAGCCCAAAGGCAATAAATGATGGTTTTAGAAATTCTTCAGATTATACTAGAGTGATTCATAAAGGTTCTTGTTATCTCCTTTCCTCTTTATCTTGAAATCTCCGAGGTCACCACAAAATGCCTGAATTGCTTGAGGTAAAGCTGGGGCTGATGAGAGAGTGGTACTTGGAGCCATAGAACCAGCTGAAATTTTTCCTAAAAGCCTGCAGGTTGAAAACTACGCTAAAGGTAATCTCCATAAAGAAAAGGAGAAAGGGAAGATAAAGAGATCAAAGCAGTAAGACCTCGTTTGCATTACACCGTATCTGGAGGCACCAGCCTTGCTTCGATCCCATATCACTGCAATAGGCAAGAGGAGAACGTGTTTCTACTCCCACCTCTCCATGTTTGAAAATAGATCAGTCATCTCAGATCAGCCCCCATGTGTAGGCCCTACCCGAGATCTCCACAATATTTCAACAATAAAGACTCAGCCAAGGCCAGTTTGCCAAGGTGAGATTAAGCCCATCCCTGCACCAGCAGGTCTTCAGAAGCCAGGTCTGTGCAGCGAATAGCAGTGACCTATGGCGAGCACAGCTCCCATGCCACCCTGGCTACGTCACTGCCAGCTCCTCCTGTAGCTGTCCTGGCTCTGCTCTGTGCTACGTGCCCTCCACACTGAGAGCAGAAAGGGGCTGAGCAGAAGAGTTAAGCCTTTGACAATGGCTGATGTCAGAACAAGAAGAAGAACTTTTAGAAGCTGTCTTCCAGGTCAGGCTGTCGGTGAATACCCCCCATCTGGGGGCCACAGGGTCTGCCAGGGGAAGGTCTTTCCCTGAACAGTGGAGGAGAAAGGAAGGTGTGGGGTGCGCAGCCAAGGGCAGGGAGAAGGGCAGGTTACCTGGGAGAATGGCCTGCAGCCACATGGAGAGCACACAGCTCAGAAGCAGCAAGGAGCTGCTTCCAGGAGCTGCTGTGCCATGGGGCAGCAATGAAGCTTGTATCAAAACATAAGAGCATTTTTTCCCAAAGAGCAAAATGTGACTCTCGCTCACTGTGCTCACAGTTTTTTCTCATGGACTCTGTCTCCTGGCTCCAGCTGTCCCAGAGGCCAGAGGAAAGCCTGCATGAGGATGCACCTGGCTCAGCACAAGCCCAAGCACAAATACAGGTTTGGTGGAGTAGGGAATGAGAGAAGTCCTGAGGAGACAGACTTGGGGGTGCTGGTTGATAAAAGACTCAGCATGAGACAACAGTGTGCAAGTGCAGCCCACAAAGACCCAACCATATCCTGGGCTGCACCAAAAGAAGCAGGGCCAGCAGGCTGAGGGAGGTGATT
Organism: Chloroceryle aenea; assembly: GCA_013399075.1. NCBI lineage: Eukaryota > Metazoa > Chordata > Aves > Coraciiformes > Cerylidae > Chloroceryle > Chloroceryle aenea. Next base: position 71,579 of record VWZY01013703.1, on the reverse strand, counting down.
CTGCCCCTCTGCTCCGCTCTTGTGAGATCCCCCTGGAGCCCTGTGTACAGCTCTGGAGCCCCAGCACAAGAAGGACGTGGTCCTGTTGGAGCAGGTTCTGAAGAGTCGATGAAGATGATGAGGGAGCTGGAACCCCCTGCTGTGAAGCCAGGCTGAGAGAGCTGGGGTTGTTCAGGCTGCAGAAGAGAAGGCTCTGGGGAGACCTTACTGAGGCCTTCCCATGTCCGGAGGGGGCCCTCCAAGAAAGCTGGGGCTGGACTTTTACAAGGGCTTGTAGTGATAGGACAAGGGGTGATGTCTTTAAAGTGGAAGAGGGGAGATTGAGATCAGAAATTAGAAAGAACTTCTTCACTCTGAGGGTGATGAGGCACTGGAACTTCAACATTTCCCAGGGAAGCTGTGGATGCTCCATCCCTGGATATGTTCAAGATCAGGCTGGATGGGGCTTTGAGCAACCTGCTCCAGTGGGAGGTGGGCCCATGGCAGGGGGGCTGGAACTGGTTGATCTTTAAGGTCCCTTCCAATGCAAACCTTTCTATGGTTCTATGATAAATGGGGAAAGCACTCGTGCTGTGACAAGGCAGGGAGAAAATGGTTTGTCTTGCTGGATACAGCTCTCATGCGCATGGGGGGCATTGACATCTTCTGGCCTATAGCTACTTCCAGTGCCCATTAGCACAGAGCTGCTCCAACTGGAGTGGGAAAGTCTCATACACCAAAGTGTGGGGGAAGCTGATGGAGTCTTCTCCCAGCCTCTGTGCTTTCACCTTTGAGACAGAGAAGTCAGCACAGCAGTCTGCTTTGGGCTGGATCTTGGTCGAGGACCATGTTTTCCATGTCTGATACCATTCTACAGGTTCACACTTTCGGTGATTCCCTTGAAACAGAAATCCAGAAATCCTTGTTTTGGGTTGATTTTTGATATTAAAAAAAAATCAACCCAGAAAGGACATTCTAAACCAAAAGTCATTTGAAAGGAAAAATATTTTCTGCCTTGGAAGTGTCCAAGTAGGACTTCTGAGACTGTGTAAAATGTTTTTTTAATGTTTTTTCCTCACATAATGGGATTCAGAGTTGGCTGGTGTTGGAGCTGAGTCAACGTGAACTTTTTCCTTTGTGTGAACACATCAAAACTAAAAGAACCTCTAAATAAAATGAAATACTCAGACATGAATGAGAGCAAGAAACATTTTTTTTTAAAGCAAGAAAAATGAGATTTCACACAAATGTGCTTTCCTCCCACCGTGTCCTTTGGAGCAGCCACAGCCCAGCAAGGTCATGACTTCTAGCAACTAAATGGTCTCCATCAGATCCCTGGAAAGAGCCTCACCTTCCCGTTTGTACTGACTATGGGTTTGTTATCTGCCCTTCTCCAGGTCTCTGCTTGGCTCTCACTCCCCACTCGCTGGACTCTTTTGGAACAGAGCTAATCACTGTGGAAAGTGAATCCTCTCACCCTGACGGAGCAGGTATCCTCCCAACACCCAGAACAGCTACCAGAGAAAGGTAAATCCAGGAGCACCTTCTTCTTTGCTGCCCAGCCAAAGCCCTTTGAAAGAGGTAATGAGCAGTAAACAGCAAACAAATGCAATTGGTGCATCCCTCATGTTCCACACACAAATGCCCTTGAAATCACCTGAGTCATGGAAATATTGGACTTTCAAGTTGACATCTTCTGCTTTGATTAAGGCAGGATATTTATGAAGACAAATGTGTTGAGAAACTCTTCCCCAGCTCTGCTTTGGGACTCCATCCACACTCGCCTGAGGTTTGGCTGGGGGCACGGTGCTGTGTCCCAGGAAGAGCAATGCAGAAAGGTAGAGAGCGGGTCAAGGCAAGCCAAGGATGGTTGTAAGCCACAGGGCTGTTCTAGGGAGCCAGAAAGTCAATGGCAGAGGTGCTTGCCAGCAGACTGGAGCTGTTCTGCAACCTGCAGTGCCCCAGAAGGCAGCTTGTTCATTACAGTCAGCCCTGCCTGCTCCAGGCTTCTATCCAGCACCTCCAAAGAAGACCTTTGTGGAATGTTTACCCTGACATACAGTGTGCACAGGACTGTTTTTTCTTCAGGGTGGTAAAGGGTTTTGCATCCCCCCTGTTCCACTTGCACAGTTAATATGCGCACAGGAGCACAATGGTCAAACACATGTTGGAGCCCACGTCGTGGAAACAGAAGTGAATTGTTACAGAGATATTCCTGGGAGAGTAAATGATCCACCTGGAAAGCATGGCTTACTGGATTGTACCAAAAAAAGAAGACACTGAAGGAGCAGAAAGATCAAAAGAGATGGATCAGAGTCTAAGGAAACAGGTCACTGTAGAGGTGAAGATACCAAGACTCCTCTGCCTGGCAAAGAGCTGTGTGAGGAGAGAGAAGATGATGCTGGTTTAATGCACTAGGAGGATGTACTCTTCAGCTACAGACTTCTGGTAAAGAATTTTTAGAGTGTCCCCACAAAGACACGAGACAAAGATACAAGAAATATTAATGGAGAATAACTCTACCTGTGACTGTTCAGGGTGATTGTCTACTGCTCCATCTGGCTCAAGGGCTCCTAAACTGCTGATTCCTAGGACCTGGGGCATGGGTATCCAGCCAGGCTGAGGGAAATGCAGAAGAGGTTCCTGAAGTTGTCTTCTTAGTGCTCCCAGTGGCTCTTGGTGAGTTGTTGTGAGAAAATATCTGAGAGTGACAGTATGGATATGCTGGATGCCAGCTTTCAGCTGGCCAGCTTTCCTTTTGGGCCAGTATGTGCAGAAATTCCTGTAGCCCGTGTTCCCTGAGTACCTAACTGACTGAGACTTGCTCTTGGACTACAAGACTGGTACCCACGCCTGACGCAGGGAACTTGCTGCAAGCTCTGGTTCTCCTTTTAGGAGCAGGCTGGGGTGAAGCTGGTGTAGTCTGCACACACATGCCACAGACATGCTTCCAACGGTGTTTAAGGGGCATGTGCAAGCACTGTCATCACATCTTTCCTTTGATGGCACAAGGTCTGCACAACGTGTGTTTGGCCTCAACTACCCTGGAAAAATATCAGCTGGAGATCTAAGGAGAGGCAGTATTCAAATTAGGGAAAAAAAGCTCCCCAAATACTGAATCCCACCTCTGTTTGAGAGCTGAAAGCCCTGATGGACTCTTTCCAAGGTGCGTGCAGTTAATTTGTGCATGAGAGACCCCTGCACATCTGGCCCAGAGCAGCCACCTCTGACATCTTTCTCTTCATTCCCCTCATCCTCCCTTCACCTCCAACTTCTGATCCCACCAGAGTTGTTTAGGAATCCCCAACAGGTGATGCCCACCATCTCCAGCCCCACGGCATTACTTTCAGACCCAATAAAAGGAGAAGCTGGAGCCCAAGACTGGTGGGCAGGAAATGCCTGTAGCTGACCATGAGTGAGTATAAACACACTGCTTTCTTTCACACTGAGAAGATCTGGCAGCACACGGTTCCGTGAGTTCTCTGGCTGGCAAGAAATCAGAGAAAGGATCTGTCAGGCTGTATGGTCACAGGCAGTGTGTGACTGCTACCCGAGCTTGGGGCAGAAGCTGCTGAGATGCCAGGACAGGCACTACTGGAGGCTGCCTCTCCTCTTACCAGTCATAGCTCACGGGCGTTACACCAGCTGGTGATGCCAGAGTCTGAGGGCAGCAAACACAGCAGTTCACATGGACTAGAGTGTTGGAGCAGATGCACCACTGAGCATCTGTGGAGTCTGTGTCTGTCACTAACAGAAAGAAGCCGGCAAAAACTGGAAATATTTTACAGGGAACAAATTCTAATGCATTTTTTTAGTTAAAAATGTGAGAATGGCTGATTTAAATGCTTTACACTGAAATCAAAACATTTCATTCACTAAAAGCCAAGCCATGACAATGCAACATTTAATGACAGACAGCACCTGTGCATATTAACCTGGGGCTGAATTTGGGAAAATCAGAAGTAAAATGAAACCTCAACTGAAAGAAATTCTTTCACTTCAGATTGAAACATCTCCAATATGTTTTAATTCAAAAATTTCAACCACATCTGTGTCTTGCCTGGAAAATTTTGCATTTGATGAAGAGCAGGTTTTGCTTTAAGAAACTGTCAGAGAAAGAACTGCTTTCCCTGTACATCGTAAGCACATCCCTCTGAGCAAGCTACCAGCATGGGACCATGGGGTGCAGGCACTTCCACCGTAAGAAAGATCTATGGCTCCATGGGAACCCTGGTCTTGGTGCTGGGCTGTGTGCAGACGCAGGAGACGTTGCCTGAGCAGCTGTTCCCCATCTCCCCCTGATGGAAAGATGATGAGTTTCTCACTGGCACGCTGCTTTGAAGCCATCTGTGTTATCTCCAGGGCTGTGCATGTCCTGATCTGAAAATGCACGTGCTAGGACAGAGAGAGAGGTGGCTCAAGTATCAGGGAGAGACCAATGCACAAACAAAGAGCTGGCAGAAGGAGTAGGGCTTGGCATTCAGAGGCTTTTACATGGGCTTCCTCCCCTTGCATGGGACCTCTAGGACCTGCCAAATGTTGATGTCAGTGCTGCAGCTGCACATCATTCTCACAAAGAACAGGAATCCATTTACTAGGGTATGGAGGGTTGTACCTGATTTGGCACTTCTGGACAGATCCTCTAAAGTTCATGGAAAAGCACAAGAGGTTTACTGGCAAGAAATAATAGGAAAAACTTTGATGAGGAGCCTGTGATTCCTCAGAGCAGCCTGCTAGCTCTGTGATAACTGGTTTCTCTTACCTAGATGGTGAAGAAAGATCTTAGGTCAGAGGAAAATGAGCATTCACTGTGTCAGATGCAAGCCAAGCCAATGGCTTTACATCCAAATCCTTGACCTCATTGAGAGGGAGTGTCTAATACTTCTTAGAAAACTCTTTGAAGACAAAGCATCCACGAATTGAGGTCCCAGATGGGATTTAACCAGGGAAGGTTGGGTTGGGGGCAGGGGCTCTCCCATTAGCACAGTCTGCCCAAGAGGTGAGGAGAAGCCCTGTCTCCTTGCTGGGTACGTGCAGCACCATACCCTACACCACCATGCTCTCACCATCAGGCTGCAGCCAACCCTGAACAGCCCATGCCCAAGATCATGCTCACCACAGTGTCTCCCATGGTCTGTTGAACCCAGCCAAGCTGCTTTCCAGACTCAGCTCTCCCCAAAGACCTCTTCTACTTCGTTTTGCTTTAAGAGCTGCTTGCATCTGTGTATATTCCCACTGCCCTCATAAGTGCTTTGCTGTGGGGTGGTCAGGATTGCAGTGCAGGTCCCAGCAAGGTCTGGACTGCTACAAAGAGCTCAGCAGGGCTGTAAGGATGGAGCGAGTGCATGTGAGGCATATGCATGGACTTGTGACAAACCATGGAGAATGTGAGTTTTCCCTGAGAAACACCAGTCTCGACATGCACCCAGACACAAGAGTTTGGAGCATGGCCCCTGGTCTCTAAACTGCTGCTCAAAGGCTGGGAGCCATGTCAGCCTCGGAGCTGGCAGGAGGGACCAAGGGAGGGGGTGCTTTGTCTCGAGAAACAGTCCCCAGAAACAGTCAAGCTCTGGCCCTTCCCCCGTTTGGTTTGGAAGGACCGTGCTGCAGAAGCCTGTCTTTAAATGACACTTTCTAAACACTTCCAGCCACCATGACCAACCAGCAGAGACAATTCAGTGTCATAAACAACCAAAAGAGCCAAGGCGGTGTTTTTACGCCCAAGATGGGTGGAAGGCTCAGTTCTGGCACCTCTGACACTGCCCTGGCCAGCTCCAGTGCCAGCTGTGTTGCAATGCTGGCCGACAGACAGAAGGTGGGCTACTGTGAATGTTCCCATTTGGCTTCTGGTGCACTGTGAGACACTTTCTCCTCGAGCATCACTGCCCTGCTCCTGTAAGTGCTGCTTTCAGGGCCGCCCTATGAACCTGAGCTTGAGATTGACCTTGGAGAGTGGCAACACAGGGCCAGCTGGGATCAGCTGGGAAACCAAGCCCTGACACCAGGGTCCTGACTTCCCAGTTTTCAAGCAGAGCAAGATGTAGCTTTTCTTCTTGGCCCACAGGACTTATGTGAGCATCAGCCCCCCCACCAAGGACACTCCTCTCGTACTGCCCGACTTGGATATAAAATGGGTTACAAATCTCTTAATCCAGCTCCAAATCTGGATGTGAGGCATTGGGATGTGTCTCACTGAGGGTTTTTTTTCAGATGCCCCAGTCACAGCTGAGTCTGTGGGTGCCCACCATCTGCTCCTGTCAGGTCATGCTGACATTAAGAACTGTGTGCCTGTCCCCTCTGCTCTGGAACAGACAACCCTAAAATGGTGAAGTTCCTCACCCTCAGAGTGAAGAAGTTCTTTCTAATTTCTAATCTCAATCTCCCCTCTTCCAGTTTAAAGACATCACCCCTTGTCCTATCACTACAAGCCCTTGTAAAAAGTCCCTCCCCAGCTTTCTGGTAGGCACCCTTCAGATACTGGAAGGCTGCAAC
>VWZY01013703.1:45703-64982 GCA_013399075.1 Chloroceryle aenea | reverse complement strand
CTCAAGTATCTCAGCCTGGCCTCACAGCAGATGTATTCCAGCCCTCAGTTTATCTCTGTGGCCTCCTTTGGACCTTCTCTGTTAGGTCCATATCCTTCTTAGGCTGGGGTCTCCAGAGGTGGACAACAGAGATAGCACAGGCAATCTAAGATTGCACTTAAAGCCCCTGTGTGTGGAACTGCATCCAGCCCCAAAAGACATCGGCAAATCTTTGGCTACACAAGGAGCTACAGCTGTATTCAGCTTGGAGTTGTCAGAGTTGTCCTCTGAGTTGTCTCTCTTGTCTTTCATACACTTTGGACCCCAGCAGACAAGTAAGCAGGATCCTTCTCCAAGGAGAATGACTGAGCCGTACGAGAGACTTGGGGAGGAGTTGTGGGAGAGTAACAACCCTGTGCCCATGCACCTGATCACAGCTTCAGGTTCCCTGTTAGGCTGTGGCTGCTTGTTCTCCAGTGGAGACACATATCACAAGGATACAGGATGCTCCTGACTGCCTGCCCTGCCCAAAGGGGAGCTGCCAGTTGCAACAGATCCTCTGTTAAGGTTGGCACTTGGCTCTTTTAACCTGATTCATGGCCCTACCTTAGTCACAGGTGGAAGAAGCTGTTGGTGAGACAGAGGGCTACCTGTGCAGGCTGAGATCTTCAAAGAAACTTAAGTAAGGGCCAAGCAGCAATAATCTGACATCTGCAGAGCGGCTGCCTCGGGAGGAGAAATCGTGTCACAGCCTCACACCCGCTCAGCAACGAGACAGTGTCCAGGCTTTGCTTTTCAGCTCACTCATCTTGGAGATGGTGTGTTCTGTGCCAGAATAATCGGAGAAGGAACAATCACGTCATGACAAGGCTGAATACATTTAGTGCACTCAAGCAGGAACGGAAGGCAGTAATTCACTCCAGAGCAGGACTAGCTTGGGATGGTCTGGCACTGCAGATGATTTATATTTAGAGCTGGTCTTGGCAGGTGCTTTCATGGAACAGAAGTTTTGTTTTCTATTGTATCCAACCTGTCCCAAAAATAGTTTAAATCATTCTGCTTTGTGGCATGGCCAACTATTAACAGTGTCAGCTGGGAAAGTGCACAAAATTGCCCACTTCTGTTTCCTGGGAGCTGGGTAGTGCTAGGTGCTGCTGGAAACATGACCCTGGCAAGGATCAGGGTTGGCCAGCCTCTTCAGCATCCCGCACCCAGATATCTAGATGGATTGGCAGAAACACTGGGGTTTGAGAGGGAGTCTTTTCCCTCTCCCACCTCAGACCTCTCCCCTGCTTTCCAGTTCATGGGATGCTGGTGTATGGAGTAAGAATTAAATGGCCAGCTGAGAACACATGCTCCCTGTGCTGTGGCAGGAGGGCAGACAGCACGTCCTTGCAGTGAGGCTGTCCTGGCGTGGGTGTTCATGATGGGTTTTGCAGAATTGGCCGTGATGGGTTGCAGCATGCTGTGTGCATCAGTCCTGCAGCATCGGCTCATGTGAGGCGATGGCCGATGGGAAGAGTCCTGAAGCCTGGGCATCTGAGTCAGGGAAGGGCATGAAGGGGGCTGGTGCACCCCCAGATCTGTCCTGACAGTGTGGAGGCAGCTGGCTTGGCCACTGGGCTCTGGAAACTGGATCCCTACCTTGGTCCCTGTTAGACAAGGGCTCGATGCTAGAGGTATGGAAATGGCTGAGCCTCTTCTGGTGCCCAAGCCATTGTTAGAAATGTTGCTTTCCTCATGAGGCTTTGAGTCAAGGAAATCTCAAAAAAACCCCTACCTTGCTTTTGTAAATGCTCCTGAGGTTTTTTTTTTTTAATATTTTTTTCTTTTAGTGCAGTAGGATGGCCTTGGATAGAGTGAGAAGGGAAATACCATCTTACGGAAGCAGAATGGGCTTTGGGGTGGGATTCACAGGCTGCCCCAGCTATTCATCGGATCATCCTAGAATCACAGAATGGTTTGGGTTGGAAGGGACATTAAAGATCATCTCGTTCCAACCCCTCTGCCGTGGGCAGGGACACCTCCCATTAGAGCAGGTTGCTCAGAGCCCCGTCCAGCCTGGCCTTGAACACCTCCAGGGATGGAGCATCTACAGCTTTCCTGGGAAACCTGTGCCAGGGTCTCACCACCCACAGAGTAAAGAATTGCCCTGTCTGAGTAGCAATGGCTGGCCTCATATATGGGGAGGAAGTCAGGAAAAGTGGGGGAAAGAAAAGAATTTAAGATAATTCAGAAGCATAAATAAAACTTAAACCGACATTTTTAGTATATTCTAAATCCTGTATCTAGGGCCTTACAAGAAATGAGAAGCACCGTCCTTCCTGCTGGTACTGAGGCAGAAAAGTGCAAGCCTGATGTTACTGGAAAACTCCCACTGATGTCTGCAAGGGGTGTCGGAGGTCATGGCGTGACCCTGGGACATGAACTCTGTCGGCCTTCTCCCACCACCCAGGCACCAGAGCTTTTGTGGTGCATAGACTATGGGTGGCGTTCCGCACGCCCCCAGCGTGTTCTCCACCCTGATGCTCCCACCCTGTCTCTGGGCTGGGGTGGGAGAAGCAAAGTCCATGGAGCACAGGGAGTGGGCTGCTGCCCAGATAGTCCGTCTGTCTCCTCCTGACAGCCTGGTGGCAATGTCTGTGGTGAGCTAAAGCCTTCCCCCGCCCCCCAACAGCTCATCTTGTAGCTTCTTGTTAGTTTTCTAAGCGGCTCACTTACACAATGAGCCAAACGTGTCCAAGGACGTAACCTCAGAGAGATGGAAAATTCAGCAACCTATAGTCCTTGAGAGGGGATGTGACAAGGTTATTCAGCTTCAATCCATGGACCCATCCTGGGTTTAACCAACCATTTACTAACGATGTCACACCTGCCTGGAACAGTTAAGACTCTAAGCACTGTAGCAGTCTGAAGTTGTTGTAGAACCCAACCAAGTGGCCTTTCACAGCAAAAAGGGCGATGAAGTCTCAGCACATCTACTGCATCTTTTCCTGATCCATGCCTTCTACACCCACATCGAGGAGGGATTGCCATGAGGGCAGTTGCAAAAGTGTTTCTTCCAGCTGAAAATAGATCACTTCTCCCCACACACCACCCACAAGACCTCACCTTTCACACTGACTTTCTGCTGGTCTCACCACGCACCCACACGCTGTGTGATCTGGTGTGTGAGGCTGCCTGTCCACAGCCCAATGCCATAGTGAAGGCTTCAGGGAGACAAATTTACTGTTGAGGGAACTGAAAAAGGGCTGAGACATTTTTGTGCTCTGAATAAGGGGGAGGGGAGTCACCAACCAGACATGGTTGAGAAATCTGGCAAAAGAAGTGTCCAAGCAGGTGGGGTAAGCTGCACCCAGAGGCAAAAACCAGTCACAGCCCAAGGATTCAGGTTCTGGCTCGGGTCTGTGAATGGAGCTGGCGCTCGGCAGGCAAATCTTGCCTGTCTCAAGCACACCGCTCGGGACCCTCCCTATCTCCGCTTTGCTGACAAGGCAGGACAATGGAGGCAGTTCCTGAAGCAAAGAAAGTTCAAATTCCTCCAGCCAATTAACTCATGGCAGTAAATCTTCCGCTGCTCTTTCCCAGTCATTGGTGAAGCCTGTCTATTGTCTGGGGAGCCCGTCTGTCTGCCCCAGCACAAAAGGGAGAACAATCAGTGGGCTTGTGTAACATCCGATGTATTAAAAGACGGAAGAATAGAGCAGGCCAAGGAGAGTCGGGTGTGGGACTGATCCAACCTGTGGGTGTCTGGCTTACAGAGGCATCCAGCCCTAGCTGCCTGCTGCAGGTGTCATTCAGATCAGGTGCTGGCCAGGGTCATGCTGGGGAGGACTGGGGACCCCTCTGGATGTTTACAGAGAGGGGAGTGCTACTGGCCTGGAAAGGGGTTGCTGCCTACAGTGTTGTCCAAATCCTATCCACACACCCTAGAGCTCCTTCCCCATAAGGTCAAGCTGCCCAATCTTCTGGGAGAAGAGTGGCAAACAGGCTCTGAGTGCTCACCCCAAGGTGAGCACATCCTGGTTCCTTCTGCTGCCCCTCTGCACTGCCAGGCCCTGCTCTTCATCAAAAATACAATACCCTGTGCTACCGAGAGCCAGGCTGCTGGAGGACAGTGTCTCCACACTATTGCCATCTGTCCTGGTGGTCCTGGAAGGGCAGGAACCCTGCATTTCCCCTGGCTGATTTGGGGTCAGTGGATGTCAAAGGGGGTGCCCCCTCCAGCCTTGCTGCCTGGTGCCCTGGTCTGACTGGCTGGAGCCACACATAGGCAGCCTCACCCCTCCTTTGACAGCCCCAGACACTGCTCTTCCTGGGAGAGCTGAAGATCCTAGAGGACCAAATAAGAACCCAGTCCATATTTAATAGACAGGACACTCTTTGTCTGCTGTATCCTGCACAATATCTGTGCAAGAAACGAGAAGCAATTGCAGCAATATCTGCTTTCTGAGTTTGTTTTTCAGTAGACTGCAAGTACCAGGAGCTGCACCTCATGAACTGATGAAGCTGAACTGCTTCACAGTTTTAGTCTCTTCATTTGAAGTCCTCTCTCTCTCAAGATGTTACAGCCAGGTCCCCAATATCAGTACTGCTAGATAAAAATACTGAAAGTAGAAGAAAGGAGACAATGAAAAAGAAGGATTTCCTTAAGGGAAAATGCAAGTTCTGATGAGACAAGAGACAGCCCAGAGTTATGCAACTCACAAGAAGACCGAGGACAACCAAGTGAGAAGCAGATATCAGGCTTGTTGGCAGTCCTGGTGCTGAACTGTATTGCATCTGGCTCACCAGCTCTTCCTGACAGAGCTGCTCCACTGGATCTGTTCTGGTGACCACCAGATGTGTGTCAAGTGCTTTGAGGGCTGAGTGCAGGGGAGGAGGAAAACGGCTGCTGTGGAGCTCTGGACAGGTAGTGGGATAGGACACATCTCCTGCTGTGTGCCCTGAAGAGCCTCTCTGGACAGGAGGTGGAGGCTGGATGCAGGACCATGAAGCAGCTGCAAAGAAGTCCAGTGATTCCAAGACAGCACAGAATGCTCTTCTGATTTGTCTCCTAACTTCACTGCAACCTCCTCTCTGCTCCAGGGTTTTCACAGCATGTTGGCTGCAGTAGGCACTTCTTGTGGCCTTCGCAGCTCCACTGCAGCCTTGTGACACATTTTTTTCTGTTTCCTTCAGGACATGTAAGCAATTTACCAAGCAATGACAGCAGGTACAGCCTGAGCTAGAGGGGTTCTCACCTGTAGCCAGCAGGTCAGCAGAGAAAGGGACAGCAGAGGGGAGCTGGATGCTGCTATGAGCAGACATAGAAAGGCTCTGGCTGCATGCTCAGCCTCAGATGACTCTTCTGCCCTCTTTGAGTGGCACTGACCTTGGACACAGAGACTGAGGCATCTGTGTGGGTAATCTAGGGAATACTTGGGTTTTAACTGCCTTCCCACTCAGGATGTGGCCATGCTCCCTCGGGTATGGGCAGATACATTATCATGGTTGGAATGGTTGCTGGCAGCCTGGTCCTGCATAAACCATCTTCAGAGCCATTGCCTTCCTTGCTCCAGGTCACTCCAGGTTGCTGTGGTTCTTGCTCTGCTTGTAGTGTGGAAGGAGGTATCTCTGGATGACAGTGAGACCATGTTGGTCCAGCACTCCTGTGAATGTGTCATTAGTCCCCTGCATTTTGGACTCAGCTTTGGGATTAGGAGCCTTTCATTGCCCCAGCAGAATGAGGCATAGAGACAAAGTTATCTTCTACACTGTGCCTTAATGTTGACATAATCCCATGGCCCAGCAATCTGTTGAAAGTGGTGGGGGGAATTTGAAACCACCATCACAGCCCCAAAGTGATGTGCGAGCCCAGACTGTTGTGGGGAGTGATGGATGATGGCTGACAGAGGAAAGGAAACCTCGCTCCTGTTAGCAGACTCCCCAGGTGCTCTGCAGATGTCCTCTTCTGAGCCAGCTGTGCCCATTCATTATCTAGAGCTGTTCCTCATTTCCACAAACCAAAGGTCAGCTGTCCTGCAGGATCCTCGGAGTGGTTCCCACACTGCTTCTGGCAGTTAGCAGGGCTGGCTCAAGCTGCCTTTGATGGATGTGTTCTGTGAAGCGGGGCTGGGAGTGTGCCCACAACCTCTCCATCTGTCAGTGCTCCAGCAGAAGGGGGGTGCAGAGATGGGTATGCCGATCTGGCATGGCTCAGTGGAGCAGGAACACCTCTAAGATTCTCCGTGATTGAAATGCAAAGTTCAGCCTAGGCTGGAGGTGGGGATCTGGCAGCAAAATTAAGCAACCCAGCTGTTGTGACCCCTGAGCTTCTCACGCAGAACCAGTGTCATGCCCGGAGGACAGCAGACGCTTGGGCACTCGGCAGAAATTGTTGAAACCTTGACTGTTGGAGAAGCATGGCCTTGTGCCTGCTCTGGTCCCCGCTTGCAGATGTAATCCCTCCTGCTGAATGATCAGCTCTGCCATCATGGGACATGTCTCACAGCTGTCCTAGAGCCCAGATGAGGTGGATCAGGGAAAGGGCACAAACTCCTGCCCAGGGTGGTGGGAGGTGCAGGCTCCAGACACGCACGTGTTGTTGCAAAGTTCTTTTACAAGGTTTATCCCATTATTTAGCAGGTTTATATATCTCGAACAGAAGCAGCAAAGCACAAAAGAGGGGAAGAAGAACATCCTGAGCACAGTTACTCAGCAACAGCTGCTACAGAGAACTCGTAACTCCAACAGGAGCAGAGGCAACAGTGCTCACCATGCAGAAGATGCATGGGAGGAGTTGCAGTGTGACATGTTCTGATCCCAGCTTGGGAGCTGTGAGTGACCACAGGGTAATAATGTCTTTATAGGCTGTCCTGGAGCAGGGCCTGCTAGACAGAGTGATCACCTTTGCTCACAGCTGCCAGGGGTCCTGGTGCTGGGCACCATTTTTAAGGGTACTTGTGATTGGAAATGCAAAGGAAAGCCACAAGGCACTAGGCACAACGAGCCCTAAATCACCATGGAACTATGGTACTGAGATTTCTGCTGCAGATCTGCCTGTTCAGCTTCTGAAAATACTGCAGTAGCTCTGCTAACTTACATATCCAGTAATACTTCGATACCTGGAGGGGTTTGGGGTTTCCCTGCTCCATCAGACAGTACATTCCTACCTTCTTGTTTCATCCACCTGCATCAGTGCATTCCTGTCACAACAGTGCAAGCAATCCCAGTCCTGCTTTCGACACCAGAGATGTCCATCCCCAGCCTTCAAATGCCCCATGTGCTTGCAGAATGATACAAATACTAATTTATCTTAAGGAGACATCAGATTTTCAAGGCAACCACCTCAGTGCACTCCAGTTGCCTTCCAGCAACGGCTGCAATGTAGGTTCCAAACACATCCATCCAGTCTCTGAAAGTCAACCCGATTTTAACAACCAGATGTAAAAAAAAGCAGCATCCTGATAGTTGCTGCCCATTCCCACAGAAGAACCTCAGACTGAAAGGCGTGTGGGTGTGGGACTTGCTGTATCAGGTCCTGGAATCAGGCTGCAAGTGATGGAAGTTGGTCTGGGAGAAGCTGCTCAGTGACAGGAGACAAGGCTTCCTGGGCATGGAGGGGCAGGTGTGGGATTTCTGAGCAATGCTGGTGGTGTTTGTTCTGCTGTGCACAGGGGAACAGGCCCCAGCGTGTGTTCTTGGTAAATAAATGAGATTACATCAAGAATACACCCAACTCCTATAATTTACTTTTCATCTCAGCAAAACCAGCCCTTCATGACTGGATATTGTCAACTTGCTTGAGCAAAAGGGTTAACAATGGAGAATACTGGGCTTCTTTTATTTGCCTTCTAGATTTGGAACCTTTAGAAGCCTGAGAAATGTCTTTTTCAAAGGAAAGACCCTCATTTTGGGTGATTCCAGAGGCTGATGTTTGCTACAAGCTCTAAGAAGTGTAAAGGTTTGACATTGGCACCAGTCAGATGTGTGCCTCTCTCTGTGCTCCCATAATCAACACCTGCCCAGTTCCTTGCCAGATGATCTTCCAGAAAGTGACCTGGATCATGGATATTTGACTTCAGAGAGACAATCCCTGACACTTCCTAACGCCTGGTGAGGATGGGAGGTGGGAAGTCAACACCAAAGGCTGCTGCTGTGGTACTGGAGACCACTCAGCCAGTTTGGTATCTGACACATCTGCCCTTTCCCTCCCTGCCATCCTTAATGCTGCAGGTAATATGTCTCAGAGTCGGGGAGACCCTTGGGACCAATGGAAATGCAAATATCCCTGTGCTTGGTGCTCAGAGTTTGGATGCTGTTTGCTTTTCCCTTGTTAAGTGAAGAATCCTAAGAAAAGCACCATTGCCTTCCCTGCCACCACAGGCATGAGTTAGGCAGCTTGGAGAGACGCTGCGTGTCCAGCCCAGTGACCATGCCCTGCCAGGTGGAGAGCGAGCCTGCAGCTACCGTGCTGTGTGTGCCTGCATACAGCACACAACCGGGTGGGCTGGGGAGTGGTCTCCAGGGAGGGACTTCTGGAAGTGGTTGACCACCCCGATTCCAGCTGTGCCACTGCCTCTCCATGGGACACTGAAATGGTGCCTTCCCTTCAGTGGGCCCTTGACACCCCTGACAAACCAGGAAAACTGAGCTTTACCACTTGATGGTGGTAAAGACCTGGGAGCTGAATCACAAACCCAGACGAATAGCAAGATGCTATGGTGAGACCACTGTATGTTGGTCAGTCACCTCCAGCACCTGCATCGCCTGGGAAGCCTCTTGACTGACCGCAGGTTTTCTGGCCCTTGACCAGGACAGTCAGTACACTGTCTTCAGCAGAAACTGCCTTTTCTCTGAAAGCAGCAGTCCCTGGTGCTGCAGGGCTTTGTGCTGGGGCTGGACGAAGGCTGCAAGGGCTTGGCTGCAGGTCCCAGCCATGCTGGACCATCATTCTCTTCAGTTTGTGTCTTCAAAGGACTCCACTCCTACTCTGCACTGTTAATATTGCTGCCTTACCTGACACCAATTGTAAATCCTCCTGACTGCAGGGGAGAAGAAAGCACCAAGCCTGTCATACCTGGAGCAATGCTCCCTGTGGCCTCTCTGAAGAGAGAGACTCCATCAGGCAGAAGCCCAAAGCACCTCCACCTTCCTGCCAGTGCCTGCAGGATGTCCTCGCATGTCTGCGGCTGGTACTGCAGCTCAGCCCATGGCTGCTTCTGCGCTCAGCTCACACTCTCCTTATTCCCAGTTTCTGCTCTAATGCCACCTGATGGGTGTCGTATCTCCTTCTCTCCCTCTCCAAACTTGCCCCCGTGTCCATGGTTGGCAAAGAGCATCTGCTGGCAGCCTACAGGCTGCCTTCTCCCGTATAAAACCAGTATTTTGGTTTTCTACTCACACTCACTAAATGAAAATGCTGCATCTTTTCCCATGTTTGCTGTTGAGCTTCCAGCTCTGTGCCTGCCTACCCAGGCAGGGCTCTGCAAAAGCACCACCAGAGCACCTCTTGGTGTCCACCACTTGTCACCAGAGGCAGCTGTTACTGATGTTGAGTTGCACAGACAGGTTTTGAGAACGAAAGTCTAAGGAGGACCAAAATGAAAATGTCACCCTTGGTTTGCTGCCGAGGAGTTAGTCCCGTGTTAAAACCTGAAGAGGTTAAGAAATGGCAAATCTGTGGCACGTTACCCCGGCTGTCCCTGTCCTACCACACCAGTGCTCACAAGAGAAAAGACTTTGGCCTGTCACTGCCTCCTGCTCTGTTGGCCTTTTGCTGTGCTGTGTGCCTCAGCCAGCCAGAAAAATGAGAACAAAGCAATAAACTTGTTGCAGAGATGGTGAAAAGGTTTTTGACTAACATTTGCCTGGCCAAATATGCTCATGGAAGGACAATGCAAGACTTGGCTGATCAGCATCAGGTTTTCCAATTATTTGTGGAGGCAAAGGCTGGACAGCTCTGAGAACATTAAACTGCTCTGTTTTCCCTTGGAATCCATTATTCTTCATCCAAACTGACACAGTTAAATAGATCGAGTTGCTTGAAATCACTTCAGAGAAAACACTGTCTTCAACTGAGAACAGATGCTCCTGCTTTTCAACTTGTGAGAACAGTTGGAGTATTTTCTTCTAGGATTTTTTTCCTGTTGCCTACAGTTTGTCCATCTCCACCTACAAAGACCACCAGCCAGGAATCAGAAAGGACCTGGTGAAAGGCCAGCTAATCCGATCAAGGCTGCCTGAAATATTCCCAATGTACTTTTCAGAACAAAAGCAAAGCTTGAGATACATTATTTGCTCTCCATAAATATCTGTTTTCCACATGGAAACACAGTCACCCTGGGAGTCCAATTAGGAAAACTGGATTATTAGCAGGATTATCTGAGCTACAGGCCCAAGCAGGTGCCTCCCATTATGCAGCTCAGTCACTGTGAAGTCAAATACGGTTTCATTTGACCCAGCCAAGTGCTTTGACTGAGCATTGGCCAGTCAATTCATCATGATTCAACTTTCCCAGTGGAAACTTGAGACGTTCTGGCAAACTTCACTATGTTCTGAAGGAAATATTCAATTTGAGAACAAAATGCACTTTTTTTTTTTTTTTCCCTTCCCATGAAAAGAACCCTAAACCAGAAACTTCCCTCTCCCATTGAGCAGCTCCTGTGCAGAAGTCAACATGTGGTACTCGCCTGGGAAAACCACACCAGGAGCTGCTTGCTTTGGAGCCAGACTTTCCGAAGAGTTTAGCTGCCTTGTAAGCACCTCAGTACAGTCTGGGTTTCACAAGAAAGCAACACCTGCAGAATCTCTCAACAAAATGGCTCGGGTTTTGAGCACCCAGGCACTAAATATACTGAGCACTTAAGAACTGACCTGGATGCAGCTCCTTCAGAGGGACCCGGGTCTCTCTGTTCAAGAATGGAATGGGAAGGAGGATCAGGACACATGGTTCCTGGGAAGTTGTTGTTTCTTTGGCAATACAAGAAGAGTCAGGGAAGCGGTTGTTCAAGTTGACATATCTACTGTGTGTCATTTTCATAATGGGGCCACTGACCATGGTTTTGTAATCATTTCATGAACAGTTCCTACATAGTGAGAACACATTGCACCCACAACAGGCTTGAAAACCCCTTCTGAAGTCGAATTTTTCCACAAAAGTGCTTCACAGCGTGGGAATTGCTCTGAGCAGAGGCAAGAAGAAAAGCCTGGCAGAATGAACACTTTCCTAAGTTCCCAAGTCAAAAGCGTGTGAAACTGGCTGGGGCAGTAAAGCAGGACCTGCTGGAGTAACCAAGAGGAGCAAGGATTGAAGACTGGTGCACCAAAGTGATTCATGGACATTACAGATCTACTTTCTCTTTCATTTTCTGATTATTTTCTAAGCTCTGGCTCCTGAACCGATGAGACTGTGCATTTCATTGCAGTTTGGGAAGCAGGTAGTCCTGCCCTCTGGCCATTCCTTTTGACTTCAATGAACCTACCTTACAGCTTAGATACTAGAAGTGGTGCAGCTTCCCTCCATTCCTGAACACTGCCTAACAGACCATTGCCTTTTCGATTGCCCGAGGACCAGTCTGACGCCTGCGCCAAACTGCCCGCACCGCCTCCATGGGCTCCTTCTTGTATGGTCATAACATCCACGCAACCCACTGGTGGGTGCACACGAGTAGTACTTTATTCCTGGGTTTCTCAAAACAGAATTGTGCCTGCTTTGTTCTCCTGGGAGAGTTCTGCCATCTGGCAGAGGAACAGGTTCCCGTGATACTTTTCTGGTCCTCATTTCCCCGCACCATCTGCTCTGGAAATGCCCACTGAGCTGCCTTTCATTACTCCTAACTAGTCATGGGTCCGTATCAACTGAATTACTTCAGGAGAGTTTGATGGGCGCTCATATTGGAGACCTTCTGGAAACTCAAAACCTAACTTCTGTGGGACCAGATGACAGTGGCAACTTCAATGAATGGCTTCCTCTCCTCAGACCTCCTCTTTTCATCTCCTACCCCATCTACCCTTTATCATTTTATCTACCAGTTCTGCTCCTTACTTCTAACTTCACTCCATCGGATAGACTTCAGGGTCTGTGATTCCCTGGGTTGCTCCTAAAGGCTTCTCAAAAGCTGGTGGTGCAATTTTCCCCATGTATCTTTCAGACAGCAGAACTGGTTTAAACAAGGGGCTAAGCAGGATGGTTAGTAGGTCAGTCATCTCGAACTTGGATGCCTTTAGAAGCTGTGCAAGTATTCTCTGGTTCTGACAATTTTTGCTATTCATCTTACCCATTTGTTCTCACATTTATCCACATTAAAAATGACTTTGAGGGACGCACCCACAGCCTGTTCTCAGAGATCAACAAAGAAAATTCATGTAATGTGATGGTGATGGCCCTGTATTTGAGCAGCTCTTCCCATCTCTGACACCTTTGAGCCTTTCAGATTGCCTGCTTCTCGTGTGTTGGAAATAGTTTATATTATTATTACTGGCTGCTGTTACACTGCAAAAGTAATTAGCTATTAAGTGTTGTCTGGCTCACCCACCCCATTTCCCAGTTATGTGAGGGGGATGATGGACTGTCTCTCCTTGCACAATCTTTAGTCCTTTGGAACGAGGGGATAACATTATTAATGTCTTACTTTTGTCTCCATCAGTATGTCATCAGAGGTAGTGTCATCCCAGTCATGATCTCAGGAGGAAGGGTCATTGGAATTACACCAGCCTTGTGTGAGCTGGAAAACAAGTAACT
This sequence comes from Chloroceryle aenea, assembly GCA_013399075.1. NCBI lineage: Eukaryota > Metazoa > Chordata > Aves > Coraciiformes > Cerylidae > Chloroceryle > Chloroceryle aenea. The sequence continues at coordinate 52,279 of VWZY01013703.1, read as the reverse complement.
CATGATGCCAGTCTATGGAGCCACAGTGGCTATGGAGACACAGTGCTGCTCCCCTCCACCCTGTCTTTGGGCAGATGGCCACACTGGGACCCAGATTTGGTTTCCTTTATCCATGGAGGCACTTGGGGAACAGCTCTGAAAGCCAGAGAGCACACCACTCAGCTTTGCCACAGGTGTGCTCAGATTCTTCCTGTGTGCAAGCAGGATGGCTTGTTTCCATCCTACGTCAAGGTTTGGGAAATCAGGCAAGACAGTTGTGAGAAAAGGCATCCATTACTCCTGAAAACTGGCTTGCAGAGAATGTTGTTACAAAACTGCAACTCAGAGACATCTAGTTTGGCAAGTGAAACCTCAAAAGATAAAACAAAAATGATCTTTTGGTCATGCCCTTTGGCCTATCTAATGCTGCAGTTACCTTGCAAAATTTTTAATTATGTTTTTAAGAGATTTACTAGATTCCTTTATAATAATACTCTTGGACAACAGCATTCTTTTTTTCACAGGGCATGAACCAACCTGAGCAGCTTGCAGAATTTGTCCTAGAGTGTTTTAATTGTCACAAACTCATATGCCAAATTAGAGAGGTGAAATTCTGAAAGGTCTTCCATTGAAATCTTGGGCTGCTTGCCCGGAGGCAATGGAAATGAACTCTGAGAAATCACAGACTTGGCCACGCCAAAGACAGTTACTAGGTTTAGGTACTTTCTTAGTTTCATTAGCTTTTATCACCAATTAATTAAAGACTTCACCATTAAAGACTTGCCATTCCTGGGTTTATTAAAGCGGGGGACACTTGAGTCTCACCACCTCAGTTTAGATTCCTATAATGCACACGTCTGCATCTGAGCTAGACTTTGGATTCCCTTTATAGTACCATCAAGAGAAACAAGTCCTTTTACTGCGTGATTCATGCAGTCTATTTTAGGCATGTATTCTAGGTGGAGATAAATCACACCTTGGCTGCTGAGGAAATACGTGGTAATTTTAAAGAGTTTTTATAATTCTCCCTTTCACACAGACCCTTCTCATCAGTTCATTGTCAGAGCAGACGTTTCTCTTTGTGCTGGAGGAGTAGAGGTCTCTCATTTAAAGACCTTTCAACCACAGCTTCCTCCCTACACAAACTATTCTTAGTGACTGATGATAGTTGAATTCGAGAGTCGGCTGTTATTGATGAGCTACCTGCAGCAAAGCCACTCCTGCCCAGACAGGATGGGAACACCAAAGAGGCTAAACCAGCATAAATGCCAGGCTCAGCTGCTGCTAACCCACTTGGTTTCCTGATTATCCTCTTCCATTTCACTGTCTTGCACTTTGGGAATATGGGGAAAGAAGGTTTTGTGTCAAAAGCACAAACCAACAAGCTCTGCTCCGCAGTCCTGGAGATGAGTTTTAACATCACCTGGAGTTTGCCAGTGCAACCTGTTAAGGTCCCTCGGTCGCCCTAAAGTTGATTTTGGCTACTCATGGCTCATAGTCTTCAACCAAAGCTGGGTACCCACGCAGCATGCTGCGTAAGCCCATAGGGGACTGTTTGGTTCAAGGTCTGAGCAAACCACGCTCCTGCCACAGCAGCTCATTCGCAGATTAGAAACTTCTCACCATATTCTTTCTGACTGACATATTCTTTCTGACATATATTAGATATGCTGAACCCTGCAAATACACCAAGGCTGTAAAACTAGTGATGCTCCTGCATCTTTAATTGCACAAGCTCTTTCTTTAGCTCACATTTTTGATGTAAGTTTACATTTCCTACCTCCAAGGAATCAGAACAGCTTTTTTTTTCTGGCTTTATTAATGAGATTAATTAACACAATAGACCTTCTACCCTGCATCTACCCTCCCACTGTTAAGGAAGCACCTCAGCTTTTCTCAACTCACAGACTTGCTGCCTGGTGTGTTTTTTGATTGAAAACATCAGATGTTTTGGAAAGATCTTCTTATCCTACTGGGAAAATAATAGAATTATTCGCTGTTGCATATTCACTTTAAGGTAAATAAAACAAAGTAAACTCTGGGATGATGGTTAGGCTTGTACTGTCTGGATGACCAGGTATAGTTTATCTTGCTTGCACAATTTCCACAGCATCCCTCCATTCATTTTCTGTACAGCTGTCTGGACTAACAAGTTGAGGTCTATTGATGATTTCACTCTCACTTGCACTAAATTACAAAGGACCAGATTACTCAGCTGGGCCAGACTGTGTGCCAGGATTGCATTCCCTCTTGGAAAAATCAAAAGAAGTTCTTAAAGCCCAGCCAGAATTTCATTGTTGAGAGTGTTCAACTCCATCAACAGGAGAGACAGTCTAGACAAAACACCTACAAACTTCACTCCCATCTTAAAATTAAACTGTTGGTTTTGTGCGGAGCCTTTCACAATTTCTGCTCAGATCAACCCCATAAATCACATGTTTACCACTTAGAGTTCTTCCACTGTTTCATGAATCCCCATGAAGTGACATTTGAAAAACCACTCCCTTCCCTCTGATCTAGGTTGCTGACCCTCTGGAGTGTCAAATCCAAGAAATACTGAATTCTGAGGAAACTCATAGACAGCTTTTCTTTGGTTTGGGCATTATCCACACTGGAGAACTCCAGAGAGCCACTGAAAATCTCATGGAAAGCCTCTATACAGCAGACAGAAATCTAGGCCATGCCATAGTGGACGGGCATGGTGTCTCTACGGAGGCTCCATGTCCTGGGGAGCCCCTCTCCAGATATGTTATATAGACTTGATAAATAATGTGATACTTGTGCAGCCATCCCAGAAGCTTCCTATACTTAACTGTCAACAGCTCCTCAAAACTCTGCCCATGATCCCTTAATGCTTCCTGCTTTGAGCACCAATCCAGCCTTTCCTTATCCCATAGACCTTATTTCTTTCTGGAAAAAATACTCTTGCTTCCTTTTTGTTCTGGTTTCAGTTGTTGCTTCAGTGGAGGGGCTTGAACTCTAGTGAGCCCTGACAGTGGAGACCTACAGTAAGGTATGAGAGTGTCAGATAAGTTCCTGTAGGTTTTCTCCCTATCCAGCTTCTTGTAAAGATGGCTAGACTATAGATGTTTAAAACATTTGGAAATGAGGAAGGCGAACCACCCTACACAAGCCATTTCTGCTGGCAAAGCTGGTGCTTCTGCACACAGAGAGACTCAATAAAATCATGGGGTGCTCATCTTCTGCCCTAAGCACACACTAACCAGGGACCCATGCTCTATAGTCAGAATGAGTATAACGTAAGCAAAAGAGGTAAGTCCCACAGATAAAATTCACATTTGGGGAATAGCCCTGACACAATCAGAGTCCACTGAGGAAATAACAGCAGTGACTCATTCTGTTGTCTCCAGGATAAATCTGGATGAGACAGGGAATGAGATGGGAACACAGTGCTAAAGGAGATCCACCCAATCTTGAGGCTGCCAATGCACCATGGTCCCTGTGGTTGATGGCTCCCCAGCTGCCGTGCTGGCCTAGCCCACTACATCAGTGGTTTCCAGGGCTTGCACCTCCCTCACCAGAGAGGAAGCCAGACCGGCCAGTTCCAGTTGCGTGCACACTGGGTGCAGAGTGGCATGGCAGCAGAATTCCCTTTCCACCGGATACACGCTATTAATAGGTGACCTTGCTCTGTCCCAGACAGTGCCCTCCAGGTAGAGGGAAGAAAGCTTCCTGGGACTCTGCTCACTGCTACTCTCTGCTATGGCCACAGGTTGGTGTTCTGCCTTCCCTCCTGTAAACCTCACTTCAGACCTGCAGGGCTGTGGCACCCACCAGCTCACCCAGTGTCAGCACTTGCTTGACCCCACTCCACCAGATTCACACCAGTGCCGCTCTGGGAACTTGTCCCCAGAGGGGTGCAAGAGAGACAATTGATTTACACTCAGGAAACTCGCAGACATAATTAAGTCACTGAGAGTTCCGAGGGGAAAACAGCAGCTTTCAACAGCAGAAATCAGTTTGACTGCTCACATTTGGTGGAAGTTTGAAAGCTCGTGTTTTGACATCCCTGCTGGTTGCTGTGGTGTGAACAGTGAAGTGACCCTCAGGCAGAGTGTTTCTAATTCCCTTTTTCTGACAGATGTGATCCAGTGCAAATCCACTTGGCTTCAGTACTTAGAAGCTGGTGGATGTGGAGGATTAAGAAGCAGGTAAATGCCAAAGAGTTGGAGAACAGTACCTGGAAAAGTAAATCACCAAAGACAATGCAGATGAGATGGGTTCATCTATTTAGCTCAGTCTCCACATTCTTGTAGGAGGCAGCAGCGCCAGAGGAATGCAGAGCCTGCACGCATCGGTAGTGATGAATTGTTCCATTGTGACACTGAATGGGAAGGTTCATTAATTACAAGGAGGTTTTACACTGTGGGGGTTTACCCTGGCAATGGCCAAGCTCTATGGGCAGGCCCAACGTTCCCTGATGCTCTCCCAAGTTGGGAAATCGCAAGCAGAGCTTGTGCAAACCTCCCACCTCTGGCTGCCATATGCTGGACCAACGCCTAAGTGCTCAGTGCCGGCTTTACACAGCTCCTCTCACTGCTGGTGGCTTCATCAGCAGATGAGTCTCCCACCCTGCTAGAGAGCAAACTGCATGGGACAACAACGGGGACAGAACAGGCATGGGAGGCAGGACCCTGGTGTGAGGTAGTCAGTGCCTAAGCCATAACCCTGTCTGGAGAAAGGACTGTGACCCTCTTGGCATAATGCCATATACATCTGGGCTGGCTCTCCAGAGTCCTGGCCATCATCTGCTAAGTGGAACAAAATGCACTTTAGTGTACAGCAAGCTTGGACACTTCCAAGTACAGCAAGCAAGAGGGACCTGCAGGGGCTCTGAGCTGGAGAAGGTTGTCAAGGACACTCCTTACTGCAGGGTCAGGCAGCCCCTGCTGTTCACTCTCTCTTCCTGATAGCTCCAGGTCAGGAACTGACCCAGATGTTGCTCCACACGAAGGACAGAGAAGCGCCCACCCCAGCCACTTCTGCTCCCAGGTCCCTGGCAGCTGCAGGATGCGGGAACCTCTGCCTTCTGGCCATGGATGTTGATCCAGTGGAAAGCCCCGAGTGTCAGACCTGCTCCCCCCTTTTTAGATACGGATTGATGTAGGGATGACCCCAGTACCTGTGGCCTTGTCTCCTAGCAGAAAGGCCATGAAGTGCGTGGGCCATGTCTGGAAATCAGATGCCCCGTGGGTGACTCAGTGGCACTCCCTCTGCTCATGCACCAAAGTATCACCTCTCCTGTCCAGACAAGTTGCACCAGAATGAGCAACAATGAAATGCCGGCAATATCCCAGGATGACAATATCTGAGAACCTGGTGCCGCCAGGATCCACCTGCGGGAAGCAGTGCTTTCTCAGGGAATGTGTGGTGGACATCGTTCGAGGAATTCAGCGTGTACAGTGAAACACATTCCCTGGCTAGGAGAAGGCCAGTGAAGGGGAGGTGCATGGGCCGTGCCAGGTTCTAGCTCGATGAGGCCTACACCTTCTTTAGCCCCACCACTCCAAACAGAGCTCTCTTCACACCCGCTCTGTGTGAGGTGGGGGAGTTCCAGGTAAGTTCCGTAGCACATGGCTAAGGGAAGGTCAGAGCCAGGCACACAGCCCCCCGTCACTGCAGGCACCATCCAGCTGGGTGAGGTGAGGAGGGAAGGCACTCTGCTGTTCCTTGCACCTTCTCTCCCCATGAACTCCTGCATACTGGACACAGTTGCCTCACTGTTCTGGCCATCACTCAGCCTGGACCTCCTCAGAGGACACCTTCCTAACAGCTTGGGATCTGCATTTCAGGAGGATGCTGAGCAGATGGATTCCCTGGTCTGTTCCCTGAGCAGGCCATGAATGTGCCTGGCATCTCCACAACTCTACAGTACAGGACTTCTGCCAAGCTCTGATAGTCCTCTGGGGGAGGGCTTCTGAAATCAACTTGTGGCTCTCAAAGTGACCTGCCAAGTACTGTTCCGTGGATGAGGAATTGGCTGGATGGTCTCATCCAGAGGGTAGTGGTCAATGGAGAGCAGTGACAAGTGGTGCCCCTCAGGGGTCTGTACTGTTTAATATTTTTATCAATGTCATAGACAGCAAGACTGAGTGGACCATCAGCAAGTTTGATGGTACCAAGAAGATGACACCAAGCTGAGTGGTGCTGTCCATATGCCAGAGGGACAGGATGTCATCCAGAGGGGCCTGGACAAGCTGCGGATGTGGGCCCAGGTGAACCTTGTGAGGTTCAACAGGACCAAGTGCAGGGTCCTGCCCCTGGCCCGGAACAATCCCCACTATCANNNGGGACAATCCCGACTGTCAATACAGGCTGGGGGAGGAGGTGACAGAGCAGCCCTGCAGAAAAGGACTCAGGGCTGCTGGTGGATGAGCATCTGGACATGAGCAGACAGTGTGATCTTGCAGCCCAGCAGGCCAATTACATCCCGGGCCACAATCTGCTTGCATGGCCAGCAGATTGAGAGAAGGGATTTTTTCACTTTGCTTTGTCAAGACCTCACCTGGAGTGCTGCATCCAGTTCTGGAGCCCTCAGTGCAGGAGAGACATGGACCTGGTGGAGAGGGGCCAGCA
>VWZY01013703.1:1810-14044 GCA_013399075.1 Chloroceryle aenea | reverse complement strand
CTCTAGGTGGCCCTGCTCTGGCAGGGGGGGTTGGACTAGATGATCTTTCGAGGTCCCTTCCAACCCCTAGGATTCTGTGATTCTGTGATTCTGTGATTCTGTAAGAGCAGGGTGTTGAAGAGGGAACCTTGTCTCTGATCCCACTTGGCTGTCTCAGGAGGAGTTCCCCTTCCAGATCAGGCCTATTTTGTACCTACCTGACCCCAGTGTTTCTGCCCTCCAGGTAGCTGACAGAGTAGTTGATGAGAGACAGTGCTGGACATCCTGGGGAGGAATGAGCTGCAATCCTGCTGCTCCTGGTGCTGGTACAACTCGGGTGGAACAGACAGTGAGCAGTGGGCATCCTCACACCATGGCTACACCTGAGGCAGCTACAGCCTAATGCCAGGCATCTGATATGGTGGAGGTGTCCAGCCTGGGCTGTGGCAAGGTGTCCTGGGCTTCCTGTGGTGGGAGCAATGTCCTGTTACCCTGCTGTGTGAAGATGTGGCAGCTGCTGGACTCTGTGTGCCCTGGAGGGAGCAGGGGACAGGGGAGAGGCGAGGGCAGAGGTCCAGCCCTGCTGCATGGAGAAGCTGTGGGATAAAGGAGTGTGGTGCCCCAGCAGTCACCAGCAGGCTCCCATGGCTGTGGGTCTCCAGAAGATCTGGGGGTCGGGTGCCCCTGCTCTCCTGTCCTCCTGTCCCATGGCAATGCTAACCCAGTCTGCCCCTGCTCTGGCAGCCACGGAAAGGGGGAAGGGATTTGGAAAAGGGGTCCAAATGGACATGATCCTGCTCATCTTCAAGGTCTTGACCTCTGCACGGGGGCTGATGGAGGGTGGTGGTGGGATGCTGCCAGACTGAAGTAGGCTAAGTATGAAGAACAACATGGCATGCTCCAGAACTCCCTGGGCGGCCCAAGCTGGAGGCTTGTTTTGCTTTACTTTTTTGTTGTCTCTCTCTCCCCCTCTGGGTTTCATGGCTCTGAGCTGCAGGGATGGAAAATTATTCATCCAAACCGCATCTCCCACGACACCCTCTGTAAGCATCTGTGGCTCCAGACTCTGCTGCAGCAGTGGGTGGGAGGTCGTAAATTCATCAGCGTCATTGAGCTGGCCTCCTGTTAGACAGGCCGTGAAATGCAGAGAGGAGGGCTGGGACACAGACACAGTCGTGCCATACTCTCCGGGTGAAACCTGCCAGCTGGTTTGTGTGACAGTCCCTGTTCTGTGCCTGTCCCACTGAAGAGAAGGTCCCTTCATACCTGCCAGAGCAGCTTCAACTGCAGATGTCTGCAGGTTCACCTGGGCTCCTGGAAATGCTGCTAGCCAGATGTGAGGGGCTGAAGCTCACTTGCTCCTGGACTACTGGAAGTTCCACAGACACCAACATGACTCCCTCTTCTCCCAGGTGACCAGTGATAGGACAAGAAGAATTGGGCTTCAGCTGTGCCAGGGGGGGTTTAGGTTGGATATTAGAAAAATTTATTTTCTGAGAGAGGGATGAGGCCTTGGAACAGACTGCCCAGGACGGGGTGGAGTCACCATCCCTGGAGGTGTTCAAAAAACATCCAGATGTGGCACTTCAGGACATGGTTTAGTGGTCTTGATAATATTTAGTAGACAGTTGGACTTGATCTCGAAGGTCGTTTCCAACCTTAATGATTCTGCAACCCCCTCGCTGTGGCCTCCACTTGCTTCCTCAGGACCCAGAGCCAGCACCCCTCACAGCTCTGTCCCATCAGCTCTGGATCTGTGCCTCAGGCCCGCCTGGCTGTCGAGCTGTGCCCTATTCTGGGGACTGCCAGCTCTCTGCATGGGCACACAGGAGACCCATGAGCATTTTCCCAAGGGGCTGTAGAAAGATCCTGGTGCAGCAGCACATCTGGCAAGGCAGATACACAGTTACACTGAGCCCACTTGGGAGGGGTGGAGTGGGGTGGATGCCAGCAGAACTCACCTCCCATCTTACTCAGCCTCTGCCATCAGCTAACTGAACTAAGGGGCGGCCAAGATGTCTCATGTTGTCCTGCTCTTCTCCATGAAAGGCCCACCAGCAGTCCCTGGGAATGCTGTCCCATTCTGTGGCCTCTGTCCTGTGCCACAAGCTTGTAGATCCAGACACAGATCCTCTCCATGGGGAATATGGCTTTGAGCAAAGCCCCGGGCATAATGACTCTGAAAGCCACAGGGTAGCTCCGATTGCAGAAAAACAGAATAGAGAGGCTGGGGAGTTCCTGCTCCTCCTTGTGCTTGGCAGCTGCCCCTTTCTGACGATTCAGTCCTGGCCAGGCTGTTGGGACACCCTGGTGACTGCACTGGCAGAGCAAGGGATGACTTGTGTGTGCAGAACCTGAGGCCACTGTGGGGTGATGCACAGCCAAGGGGGCAATGACCGCCCACCCAGGGTGGATGCCCAGCATCATGAGCCTCACATGCTGGCTGCCAGGCTCTAGAGAGCAACCCCCCTGCTAATCTTGCTTCTGTGCCCCTCACAAGGCTCTGCTACCTTCCAGCAATGGCTCCTCCACATCTGGCTGGACACTATGAGATCTTTTCCAACCTAAATGATTCTATGAAGCTACGATCTTCACTGTTGCTGTGACTGGTCCCACTTTGCAGGTCAGGGTGCTCCACAGATGTTCTTGAAATCCTCTGACACTAAGAGCATTAGGTGTTTTACACGTCATAAGCCACTCTGGGACCTCCAGGTACAAATGCTTGTGAGTGCTCAGTGCATCCTGCAGGCTTTGAACAAGAGCCTGGGGGTACCAGGTTAAAACTCACATCTGCATGCACCTTTGAGATGTAACAGTGCTCAGCAGCTGGGGGTTCTGGGACTTGCCTAGCCAAAGAGAGCCACAGGCTGTCTCCACCAGCACCAGCTAGGAGATTCTGAAGTAAGATCCGGGTCTGTTCCACCTGTCCCCTGTTTAGGGGTCATCAGTCCTTTTCCTACACCAGCAGCTCCTTCCCTCATTCCCACGCAGGACTCTGACAAGTGGATGGGATTTGGCTCTGGTGTGGAAATCTCAGCACTTTCACTGTCCTTGTAGAGTTTTGTTAGAGTGGACTTGCAGGTCCTGGCAGAAAGGCTACTTGTAGCCCAGGAATTTTTAATGTGGGCAGGAGCTGAAGGGTTAAAGCTGGGACATCAGTGCTGTTTCTCATGGAGGTTGAAGGAGCATGGGCCTAGGTACGTGTGGCAGCAGGACGTGGTCTTAGACTGCTCCTTCTTGGGGGATCTTGGGATAAAAGCCTCAACACCGGCCTATCAACTCAAAACGGACAGACAATGGGCACACCATGCTTCAGACCAGATGTGATTTTGCAGCTTGCTTGCCTTCTGTCAGGCCTCCAGCACGTACCACTGTGTGCTCCAGACCGTGGCAGGTGGCTGCTGCTACACGGCTGCACTGCACATGCCTCACGACCAGCAACCAGCCTGACCCCACCGATCCTGCCTGCTGGACTGTGGGGTCACTGGGAGCAAACATTTCCTTGCTATGACCCTTGTCCTGCAGCACGGGCACAGTTTAGGAGCTACTGGTTACGTGAAAGCCACCAGGCTCCCTGCGAGTGTGTCGGCGAGTGCCGGACTCCTCCCGTGACATCACAAACCCTTTTGCACACATCAGAACGTCCACTGAGTTCTTGTTGAAAGCATTCACACGTCCTCCTGGAGAGCTCTCGGTGAGCTGGCACCAGCCAGACACAGAGGTGCTACGAGTCACTGTGCTGACCGCTCGCGCGGGCTGAGCAGCGAGGCACCTGCCAGACCGAGCCTGTGAGCCACGCTGGGACAAAGGTGTAGTCATGTGGAAACATTCCAAAACTACAACTGGATCGATGACAGTGCAGCTCAGGCGATGATGGGCAACTCAGGATGCTCTGAGCTGTGGTGAAGGCAACATGGCTCACGAGGAGTGAATGGGGTGGGGGGCAAAGGTGGGGGGCAGAGCAGCCCTGGATGGGGCTAAGGGTCTGCACCTTCTTGCTTTCCTGTAGCCCATGAGTGCTGCAGCTTGGTGCTGGGTGCAGAGCAGGGAATGCAGGGGAGAGGATGGCAGAGGGGACTGAGCTGCAGCTACGTCCTGCCTGCAGTACAGAAGACGTGTTATGTGCCTGGAGAGACTGCTCCTACCTGGCTGAGCACCCTCTGTGCCTCGATGTGGGCAGGGGGTGCAAAGGATGACAGGCATGTTCCCACCCCTGCATGAAGACAGGGCTGGCAGCTGCACAGCACTGGTGGGTGATTGGGATGAGACCTGGATGGCCACAGGAATTGCCAAAGAGGGTGGATAAATGCTGGGCATCAAACCCAGTGACACCTGGGACATCATGCCAGTGCTGGGATGGATGGTGGTTGCCCATGCTTAGGTGCCCTGGGTGTCCCTCTCCGCGGTGCAGACAGCAGGATCCTTGTTTAGGAAGAGGGAGAAGCTGTTTGTGGAATCCCATTGGCAGTAGGATGAGTGACCCACTGTCCCCAGCATGGGGCTGTCTACTCCTTGCAGTAGGTCTTGGGACCTCCTCATCATAATCATTTTGTCTTCTCACCCCACTCCAAGCAGCTCCTGCAGGGCATGGTATCTTGTGTGGGCCCAGACTGGGACAGGGGTGCTGCTTTAAGAAGTGTACCATAACCTCAGGCTGCCTGAAGGGGTGACAGAGGATTCCAAGATACGGTTGTTTCCACCCCAGAATATGCTTGTGAAATCATCTGCTTTTGTTCAGCTCTTCCTTCTGATCTGCACTTGGAGCTCAATGAACCAAGTCACTACTTGCAATTTCACCTTCACAGAATCACAGAATCATAGAATTTCCTGGGTTGAAAGAGACCTTTAAGATCATCCAGTCCAGTCATTAACCTAATGCTGAGAAGACCTTGACCAAACCATATCCCCCAGCACTACACCTGCATGACTCTTAAATCCCTCCAGGGATGGGGACTCACCCGCTGCCCTGGGCAGCCTGGGCCAGTGCCTGAGACTCCGTATGGTAAAGAAGTTCTTCCTCACATCCTATCTAAACGTCCTTTGGCACAACTTAAGGCCATTTTCTCTTGTTCTATCATTTGTTACTTAGGAGAACAGACCAACCCCCACCTCTCTACAGCCTCCTTTCAGGTAGCTGGAGAGAGAGGTCACCCCTGAGCCTCCTTTTCTCCAAGCTAAACAACCCCAACTCTCCCGGCAGCTCCTCCTGACATGTGCTCCAGGCCCTTCCCCAGCTCCACTGCCCTTCTCTGGACACTCTCTAGTGCCTCAGTGTCCTGCTGGGAGTGAGGGGCACCAACCTGAACACAGAACTCGANTTGAAAGAGACCTTTAAGATCATCCAGTCCAGTCATTAACCTAATGCTGAGAAGACCTTGACCAAACCATATCCCCCAGCACTACACCTGCATGACTCTTAAATCCCTCCAGGGATGGGGACTCACCCGCTGCCCTGGGCAGCCTGGGCCAGTGCCTGAGACTCCGTAAGGTAAAGAAGTTCCTCTTCACATCCAATCTAAACGTCCTTTGGCACAACTTAAGGCCATTTTCTCTTGTTCTATCATTTTTTACTTAGGAGGACNGATCCCCTCATCCAGGTCATTGATAAAGATATTAAAGAGAACTGGCCCCAGTACTGAGCCCTGGGGGACACCACTGGTGACCAGTCGCCAGCTGGACTTCACTCCATTTCCCACCACTCTTTGGGCCTGGCTATGCAGAGAGTTTTTTGATCCAGTGAAGCATCTGCCCATCCGAGCCGTGAGCAGCCAGTTTCTCCAGGAGGATGCTGTGGGATGACACGTGTGAAAGGCTTTACTGAAGTCTGGATAAACACATCCACAGCCTTGCCCTCATCTACTCAGCAGGGGACCAGGTTGTAGGAGATCAAGGTAGTGAAGCAGGACCTGCCTCTCATAAACCCATGGGCTGACTGGGCTTGATCACCTGATTGTCCTGCATGTCCTGTGTGATGGCACTCGGCATGATCTTCTCCAGCACTGAGGTCAAACTGGCAAGCCTGTAGTTCCTGGATCTTCCTCTGGCCCTTCTTACAGATGGGAGTCACACTGGCTAATTTCCAGCCTGCTGGGACCTGCCTGGTTAGCCGTGACTGCTGAGAAATGATGGAGAGTGTCTCGGTGAGCACCTCTGCCAGCTCGCTCAGAACTCGCGGGTGAATTCAGCCCATCCCATAGACTGGTGTACATCTAAGTGGTGTAGCAGATCATGGACCATCTCTTTCTGGATTGCAGGGGGATGATTCTGCTCCTGGTCTCTGTCTTCAGACCTTGTGCATGGCCATCCCTGCTGGCAGAGCAGTGGTGTCTCTGCATGTGGCTGCATGGACACCCCAATTCGTGGAGCAGCAGCCAGTTATCTGCAGTGAGCCACACAGCTGACAGCTGCCTGCTAGCATATCAGCTAAACCAGGTGGCCTTGCCCTGGTCCTTGTCTCTTGGGGACCAGCAGGTTCATAGCTTCAAGCTCAAGTTTCATCAGAAAATGTGTCTCTTCCTAATAAAGCTATGGGTGGGTTGGAGGCTCACTGCAGAAGTGTTGCCTCAACAACGGGAGCAGATGGGAGTGAGAAGAAGCTGCTCTGTGCTATGGGATGAGGTATCTGGAGTGCCCAAGGGCACCCCATCTCCTGCCCATGGCTAAGGACACAGTTGCCCCTTCAGGAGCAGCTGCTGTGCTCCAGCAGGGTAAGGCTTTGGCATTGCTGAGACTCCACAAAAGCCGACCCACCCTGACAAGCACACTCTTTCCTAGGGCTGTTTATTGTTTGTTCCTAAGACTGATCTACCAGCTGAGACAAGCCAGCTCCCACCATGCTCTGCCCACAGCAGCGTCTGAGACCTCAGCGTGCCTGGTGGCCATGGACACAAGGAGACCATGGTACCCAGTGCTTGTGTCAGACCTCAGCAGCCTGCAGGTGCCAGGGCTGCCCTGTCTGTCCTGTGGGGCAAGGCACTGCAGGCCCCCCCAGCTGGGCCTCACACTGCAGCAGGGATAACAAACCTTCCAGGCATCAGCAAACCCAGGAGATGGCCAAAGCAGGAGAGCCTCCTGCCCAGCCCCTCACTGCATCCTCACCAAGGGGCCGCAGAGTGTGTGGCAGGGCAGCACTGCCCATCTGCTCAGGAGACCCAGTGCTGCTGCTAACACTGTGTGGGGCACACTGGTGACAGTGCCGGGGTAGGTCCCTTCTCCCTGCAGGGCTCTCTCTGTGCCAGGAGTCCCATGGTGCTCTCATCCCAGCTCCTGGCTCCGGACGACCCTGCAGAGGTGGAGGGCAGGACAGTGCCAAGGAAATGCCGAGCAGTCTTAGGGCTGTTTCTGAGCGATGATGTCCCGGATGCAGTTGTACAGGAACAAATACTGGTCCTGTAAGAGAGAGAGGGGTTTCTGGAGTCAGGTTTCTGACAGTCCTGGTTGCAGGACTAACCCTGCAATTTGCCTTTAAAGGTCCTAATTAACTAACAGTGTCTGATGAGAGAGGTGTCCCAAGTGGTCCATGTTTGTCCTGTGTCACCAGAGCGGCCCAGACAGGAAAAATCAGGCCTGGAGATGTAGTTACACCATGTTTATATCCTCCTGCATCATCACCTTTATGACAGGGATGAGAGGAACAGCCCCATCTGAGATGGGGAGGAACAATGCCATCTGACATCCTCAAAGTAGCCTGGTGGCTTTGGGATGTGCCATGGTTTTTGCACCCAAAACAAGACTGAAGAGCAACTGCAGTGATGCTGCAGGGCAGTGAGCGGGGAGAGTTCATCTCTGCTGGAGTGCACAGGGTCTGGCAGTGACATGAGGTCAGGATGGAAGACATCTGGAGCAGGAGTTTCCCTTGGTGGTAGTCTCAGTGTACCTGAGTCAAGTGCTGGCTGTGGATCAGGGAGATCTCTGAAAGTTCTCATATGTAGAAAAAAAGATCTGTGTGAGTTTAGTCCGGTTGCATTGTTTCTCTATTTTTAAGACCAGCAAAATGATCCACCAGTACCAGAGATCTCAAGCCTACTGTGGCTCTAGAAGGCTCTGCTCAAATGCCAGGCTGCTCCAAAGTGATGCTAGGCTACAAAACACCCAGGACTGGCCACCACCACGGCAAGGCTCTGGGAAAGGCAAGATGTGGGAAAGGTAAATGAGGTTGTACTCAGCGCAAAGCTGGAGGGCAGGGCCAGCCTGCAAATTATGTGGGTCGAAATCACATGGTAGCCAGGAAGGGGGGATTAGGGACCCGACAGAGGGGCCTCCGAATAGCTCACTAATACGCTGGCTAAGCTGCAAGTCACGAGGAGCCTCCTCCCCTGCCGGCGGTGGGTTTAGTCCTACTGAAGGGGTGGGAAAGCCACAGATCACACAATGGCTGCAGTTCCAGGTCACCAGAGTGTGTTTTCAATGAGCCTGGCCTGATTGTGAAATCTGGAGAGCCCAGGACTGACTTCAGACTCGCACACTCAACGCCTGGCCAAATGCAAGAGCACATCCCCAGAGATGCGTGCCGTGCTGGAGCTGCGGATGCTTAAATACCTGGTGGTCAAATATGGACAGTCCCTCAAAGGTTCTTCTTACCCCTTGTTTAGATACTAAACCCCCAGAAAAATATCAGCTGACGCCCCCAGCATGACAGCAGCATGCCCCCACCAGAGATGAAGGAGTCCTGGCGAGCCCCCGCAGTGTGGAGGAGTCTGTCAGCCACATGGCAGCGGCCTGGGGCTGGAGGGCAGCCCTGCCAGTCCTTCACTGGCCATGCTGGGATCAGAGCAACCACTGCTCATGGCATGGTGGGGAGGCAGCTGCCTCTGCTGCCCCCTCTCAGCGGGGCAGCAGATTTCGATGGGTGCTTGCTGTGCCTTTACGGGCACATCGTGTCTCAGCTCGACAAGACTGCTGCTGAAATACAAAGCAGCTCTGAAGTGGCAGCAGCGGACGCCTTGCCCTCCTCTGTCTCCCACCATGTGCATGGTTCACATTAATTAAGAATGCGATTGGCCGCTCGCAGGCAGCTCTGCAGCTGGGAAGCCCTGGAGAGATCTGCCCCAGTTCTGTTGTCCCCTGTGGGGATGGTTTCCAGGGATGCTGCATCAGCTCCTTCAGTGGTCACGGCAAATGAAAGCTCTGTCCAGAAAGTGCCCGTCAGGAGGGGCCTGTGAGGCTGGGCTGGGCTGGCAGAGCTCAGCAGGGCAGGGCTGCGGCACCACCAGACAGTGCCATGGCCCACACAGCTGCAGGGCAGCTGCAAATGTGGCGGGGTGTCCCACGGACCCCTTTGCCCATGGCCCCAGCTCTGGCAGCAGGCAGGGGCTGGGAGCAGGCTCTGGATGTGGGGAATGGGGCAGGGAAAGGCACTGGACAAGGAGAACCCCATCAGATTCTGGGTACCCAGGCTGAGGGCTGTCTCCAGAGGCTGGTGAGCAGCTGGTTTGTCATGTAGGATGAAACCAGTGCTTCGTGCTTTCCAGGGCAGAAGAGGAAGAGTCCCCTGTATTTATCATGAGCTCACATGCAATTTAACCTGTTTAAACTCCAGAGCTGCAGAGCTGGAAAGCTTTTCCCTGGGAAAAGACAGTGCCCTCAGCCCCTGGAGTCTGGCAGAGCTGCAGTGTGGGGAGAAAGCATGGAAATAAATTCCTGTATAGGCTGGATGGGCTCCCAGGTGGCAGGCAGCACCTGGGGAGATGGCAGCATGCTGCCATCTCCAGGCAGCTCAGCATGAACATTCTGTTCTGACCCTTCCCCTGTTCTGATCACCTTCCTCCTCCCAACCTACCAGAGTTGGGGTCATGAGGCAGCAGCTTCTTGTCAGCTGGAGGGTCACCCCGTAGACATCCACGATTCTCTCAGCTTTCATCTGGTGCAACAGGCAATCCAGGGAGATCAGCGTCCCCATTTGGCTCACACCACCACTGCAAGGGACAAGGGAGGGTCACTGATGCTGGCTCAAGCTTGGCTGAACCTCTTTGGAAGCGAGCCCCAGCCCCAGAAGCCAGATGAGAAAGTGTGCAGCAGCTGAGTATGGTGGGGATAGAGGACTGTGAGCACTGGTGTAGGTGTCAGGAGGCCTTTGCTGACCAGGGGGGTGGGACCCCAAAGTGCGCATTGAAGGACCCTGAAGATGCAGCCCTCTCTGCCTTGCTGAGCTGTGCATATCTCAGCCAGGCCAGCTCTGCTGATGTGCCAGTTGTGCTGGGTCCTGTGGGACTGTGAGCTCTCCTGGACTGCGAGCAGATGAGGACATCAGAGCTACTCCCAGGAACCTGGCAGCCAGCCCAGAGATGGCCTGAGCACCTCAGCCCAGGAAAACCCGCTCCACCTGTCCCTGCCCCTAGCCCAGCCCTGCTTGCCCTCCCTTCTCCTGTGTGCTTGGCCAAGCAATGGCTTCACCTGACTCCCAAACTCAGAGCTTCTCTGGTTCCCAGGGACCTACTCTCACCATGCCCCAAAGACCTTGGGGTCCTTGGTGGAGGGCGCAGGCTTGTCAGAGGCCAAGCCAAGGTGCTGTGCAGCCCGGTGGGTAGCAGCCCGGTGGGTAGCAGCTCGGGGAGGCTGCCCGTGGGAGGAGCAGAGGTGAGATGTACCTGCAGTGCAGCAGGAGGGGACCGGCTCTCTTCCGGCTGGGCATGCACCGCCTGACAGCTGTGAGAAGCTCCACCAGGCTCTGGACATCTGGTTGCTTCTTGTTGCTCCAGAGCATGTATAGAAACTGTTGTACCTGCCTCTCCTTTGCTTTCTTCTCCTGGTGGGAGACAAAGAATTGACACAGGTGTTGGGGAGGGAGGAGTCAGGATGCAGAAGGGGCCCAGCTCTCCAGTCGTTAGGCTGCCGTATGCTTTTCTGAGCTGACTGACAGCTTCTGTAGAGCTGACCAGGCCGTCTCTGCCGGGGCACTGCCCATCATCCACAGGCGTGTGGTGCAATGGGCAACTTGCTCTCCGTCCCCAGGGCAGCTTGACCTGCTCTTGAGAGGGAGACTGAGAACTGTGTAGGCCTTCCAAAGGTCAGAAAGACCCACCAGCAGGGGGTGGGAGAAGCCCTCAGGGCCTCTCCTGTATGTCTCCAATGTCCACTCAGCAGACGTTCTGGATGTTGTGACCAAGACTCCTTCCCGCATTTATAGACTGCTGGCATTCTGCTCTGGCAGCTCAGACAAGGCTCCAGGGAACTTTCAGCCCTTGCCCCTACAGACCTACTCGCTAGCAGTGAAGACCACCCCAGGCAGAGGGAGCTGGGCCAGCTCCATCAATACATACATGCTTCATTTTGAGCTGAATACACCTCCATCCAGAGATGAGCTTCTCTGTGCCACACTGGATGGTCAGCATCTTTGTGCAGAGAGAGTCTCCTTCCAGGGGCCAGCACACCTCGCTTGGGACCTGTGTGCAAAAGCAAGTTTGGCTTCCTGTTGATGGTTGCCATCTTTCAGATCAGTCATCATCTGAGGGGTCTGTGGGGGTGTTGGACCGAGAACACCCCCAACATCATCACTCCATGTCAGTTCATCCCCTAGCTAAACCCTGAGGGAGTTCTGCAAGATCAGTTTGCAGCCAGCTTCCCTGATAGCACAGAGCTGCCTGGAAGTGGGATCTGCTCAGCAAACGCTCTCCTCTTCAGCTGGTCAGAGGCAGGAGCCTCTCAGGTGCCATGGAGATGCAGCGTGAAGAGTACCAGCTGAGTCCAGAGCCACGGACTGCAGGGCATGCAGACAGAACCTCTGTCGTGACAGGCTGTGTGCTCACTTTGACACAGCAAAGGTTCAGCTTCGGATGAGCTGGGTCTGCACCGGGGCTTCAGGAAGCAGTGGAGAGTTCACATTTTAGAGCTGTGGTAGCTTCCATTTCCAGTAAACAGACCCCTGCTCTGCCATGACACAGGCAGGCACGGCGCCTTACCTCCCTCTTCTCCTGCCATGGGAGAAGTGTGAGGATGGTGTGAACGTCCTGATCCCACACCAGGGTCCAGAAGTCCTCCAGCGTCAACTTATCAGGCCCCTGGACGGCCAGATACTCCCTGCTGGAGCTGCAGCCCTGGTTGGGAATGAGAACGTCAGTCTGCTGCTGTAGAGGGTGACACAGGTACCCCGTCAGCCCAGGTGGCTGCAGGAGAGGCCAGGAAAAGAAGTTCAGCAGGTCAGGAAGCAGTGAGAGCAGAGAAAGCACCAAGGGGGGAAGTGAGGACAGCCCAAACTGGGCAGAGACATGCTCAGTCCCCACAGTCCCCTGTTGTCCACACAGGATCACAGTGGCAGTG
>VWZY01013702.1:72718-87528 GCA_013399075.1 Chloroceryle aenea | reverse complement strand
GGCCTGAGCCAATTATAAAGAGTGAGTGTTAAAAATAAAACACGATAGCAATTGACTACCCATTCCAGTGCTGAAAATGCGCCAAATGACTCCCATAGGAGCCAGGTTGGAATACAGAACGGACTCCGTCCTTAGGGTGCTCCCAGCCGCATCACGGATACACAGCCCACAGGCGAAAACTCNTTCTACCAGAGGCCTCCGTGCCGCTACAGGAGCAGAGCGTTCCGCCCCAGGGAGTCAGCCGTGCCGCGGCCCTCCACCACCGCCCTCTCTCAGGGTCAGGATGGCGGTAAGGGTGGCCCGGTCTGTCTTCACGGGCTGCGGGTGGGCGGCAGCGGCCGAGGGATGCCCTGCTGAGGGCGCAGGGCCCTCCTGGTTCTGGGGTGGTCCGGGAGCTGCTTTCCAGGTGGTGTGGCCGTCGTTAAGAGGCAGGCGGTGGTAGCAGGTGCTCGAAGGCGCTGAGTTGTGGGCATGGATTTATTCCTCCTGCTCGGGAACGGTAATTGCTGAAGGGCTGTAGTGCCGTCCGTGAGAGCCGAGGGTTGAACTGACTTGGTAGCAGTACTTAGAGTCTCTCTCTGACTTTGAGCTTTGGCGAAAATAAAAACAATCAAGCACACCCTATCCTGCCAAGCATCAGTGACAATAGTAGAATTGGGATATAATCTGGTTGTGCCTGGGGTTAGGCTTCAGGAAGCTGGGTTCCAGAGCGTTGCTTAAACTCTTGTGTCGTAGTGTAATAAAAGCTGGTGGATTTTCATTTTTTTTTGTGGTAGGAGGCTATCACCCTTCCTTTGCCATGCGTGACTTTTAACCCTTGTAATGAAAAGCAGAGGTTGTAAGAAGAATTGATTTTAATCATTGTAACATACTTTGTAACATACTTGCTTTCCTTACAGGATTAGCGTTCTGCTAAGAGCCTGCTTGCATAGGAATGAATAATGGGTATTTTCTGCTGAAACCTTAGAATACCTCTCCCATGGTGTTCCACTTCCTTCTTAAGTGTAACGAGTAATAACATTTGTAGCTTGTTTTCATTTGATGTTTGCCATGTTCCTCTTACAAAAGAGTGTTTTCAAGCAGCTGTAAACTAGATCTCATTAGCAGAAATAGTAGTGTGTTCAAACTGTTGGCAATAAAAACAAATGGCTGCAGAAGGCAAGGGACATTGTATTAAATTACTTTAAAATGGCGAACCACAAAATTTATCACTACTAATAGCTTATGTTCATGACAAAAGCAATGTGCTTCTGAACTAGACTTAAAAAGCTTGTAACTAAAAACAAGTAGCTGCTTTCTTACTACCTTGAACTTTGTTGGTCTTCTCAACATTATTTGCTATGGGTTACACTGATAGTTTTAAGAGTTGCTAGCTAAATACAGCAAACCATCCAAGTGTTTCTTACAGTATCATGTCTGTATTTTTCAAGATGGTACTGATTTTTTGTCTTCACAGCTCAGGAGTGCCAAAGCTTCAGTCACAGTGTGGGTTACCACTTTTCATTTAGTCTCTTCCTGTGCAGCAGGAGCTTTAATTTCCCCACTAAGTACCTGAGTTTTCACAGTTACTTATAAATGGTCATGCTTATTTCTTAAAGATTCTGCACTTGAGTATGAATAACTGCAGCCTGGAAAATGTACTGGGATAATTAGGTGGTTTTCAGCTGGGGGGCAGAGGACAAACCCTAAACCATTGCGGAGTCATTCCCTTCCCTATTTCCACTTGTCAATTTTGCAGGTAGCTACCTGTGCAGCATGATGTCTTGTCAAAGGCTGAGTCTGTAGGTGCTTCCTTTCAAGTGACCAACACCCATCATTAAATACCTTCTGCAACTTCTAGCAGGCTAGAACCCTGAAGGCTTTCTCAATCTGTAGTTAGCCAAAAACTACTCCTATAAAACGAATTACTGTGTAGTCTAGATGGTGTCTCAGCTGTATAAAAGGTGGAGAAATATTACCCTTCTCAGATTAATTCTATTTCTGATAAGAATACTTACAAGGTTATTGTGGCTCAAAGCATTTCTTTGACATAGAGTTATATTGGTTTGTCTGGGATGGAGTAAATTTTCTTTGTAGCTCTTTATGGTTCTAAGCTTTGGGTTNAGTGTCTCAATTTTTGGGTTTCAGAAAAAAAAAAAAAAAAAAGCGCTGGTAACACACTCATGTCACACTCATGTTCTAGTTATTGCTGAGGAGTGTTTGCATAGCCTGAAGGTCTTCTCTGTTTCTCAGGCTGCCCTGCCAGCAAGTGGCCTAATAGTGAGCAAGAAGTTGGGAGGGAACACAGCTGACCCGGGTTAACCAAAGAGATACTCTTAACCATATGATATTGTGCTTAGCAATAAAAGCTGGATAAAGGAGGGATAAGGGGAGACATTTCAAGTAATAGGCATGATGAAGCCCTGATTTCCAGGAATTGGCTAAACATCTGCATGCTGATGGGAAGTAGTGCATTATTAATTCCTTGGTTTGCTTTGCTTCTGTGTATGGTTTTGCTTTACCTTTTAAACTGTCTTTTTCTCAACCCACAAGTTTTCTTGCTCTTACCTTTCTGATTCTCATCCCCATCCCTTGGGGGAGTGAGATAGCAGCTGTGTGTGGCTCAGCTGACAGGCAGGTTTAATCCACAGCAAGAGGGTAGTGAGGCTTTGTGGTCCTGCCTTGATTTAGTTTATTGTAATTCTCCTAAAGGCAAAAATTGCCTATTTTTGAGTAACCTGGAAAGGATTTCTTTCAATAATGAAATGTGACTTTCTAGTACTTCCCTGAAATGTTTTATAATGACTGATACAATCACTGTTAAAATCAATGGTGAGGTGTTTTTAAATGATCATCTAAATAATGTTGCTAAAAACCCACAATTGGGTTTTTCTCGGATGACAGGATCTATATAAAATTAATGAAATTTTGTTAGGGAAATAGCTATGTGTTGTGATTTGCCATAATATACCTGTGAGGATGGAGATAGTGCCTTGAGAAAGTGTCAGTCTGAGTTTTGGTAAGAGGTCTAGAGNATAATGTCTGTTGGGTTTTAATTAGAAAAATACATTGTTGATTATGGTTGTCTAGCAAGTGACCCTGAATATAATCTTCTACACAATTCTTTTTCAGATCTCTCTCTGGCCTCTGTGGAAAATGAGGATAAAAATGCTAAATGGCAGTGTGAGCCAGAAAAAGTATTTCCATGTGAAAATACAAAGATGTCTCCATGTGAGAGGAGCTATATATCCATAAAGAGGTTAAGAGACTCCTCCCCACTGAAACTTGTAATAAAACTTGAAGATTCCGAAGAAGAATGTGAAATTGTTGTTGATGTGCCACCACAAGCTATTAAGAAAAAGGCAAGAATATGTAGGAACTCTACAAATGAGAACAAGGAGGAATGGTCTGCTGTAGTGCATGCAGAAAAATTACGTGACAGTGTTGTAGCACACAATCCTGGCTGTACAGGAGAACAATCAGGGGAAAAAAATGTTTTGTGCAAGAACGTAAGTTTAAATAGCGCTAAAAATTTAAGCAGTGGTTCTCAAAAAGCAAATGAGATTTATTTTCTTAATGTAAAAACCGATATATTGAAGGGCAAAACAGATCCCCTTCCTTATAATGAGTATAAACATGTGTCTTCAGTTGCTCCTATTGAGGTAGATAGAGAAAAGGGAATTCTGAAGCAAGGGAATGAAGCAATGAAAAAGTCATTTGTTCAGCAGCATTCTCATGAAGGCAGCACAAGAGCAACACAGTCTACCCTGGGTACTGGTCACTTATCAAAAAATGGAAACACAATTGAAAGACCTTGTAAGAAAATAATAACAAATACAAAGGAAAGTCAGAGCAGAAAAGAAAATGCGAGTAATGTATCTTCTGGGTTATCTCCGTATCCAATGTACTACTTAAACAAGAAAGAAAGTGAAACAGTTCTGACGAGTTCATCTGCTGAGAATGAAGAACACAGCAGGGAAGACACAGAGGACTCTGAATCAGACAATCCTTTAGAGGAATGCCGGAGAATTTTTTATGAGTTTGAAGAATTACAAAAGAAGGATTATGATAAACAGGTATTTTGTTTCCCTTTCAGTGCCAGAGGTTTTTTTCTGGGTGCATGAGGGCAAGATGTCTAGATATATAGTCTAATTCAAATACTTTTTCCAAAATATGTGTCANGCAAAGATAGTGGTTAGTTGCTAACATCTGCAGTTGGAAAGTTTGACTTTCAAGTCCTTAAACTTTGTGCACATAAATATGCCTGGCTGGAAATATTGCTGGGTATTTGGGACGATGAAAATTGTAGTTGTGGGCATAATTAATAAAATAAATTATTACTTTTTCCTCATCTGAAATCTGTAGATTGCTGTTTAGGATGCCATAATTTTAGGTTGTAGCTGTCTTTTCTGAAAGANACGTGACAGTGTTGTAGCACACAATCCTGGCTGTACAGGAGAACAATCAGGGGAAAAAAATGTTTTGTGCAAGAACGTAAGTTTAAATAGCGCTAAAAATTTAAGCAGTGGTTCTCAAAAAGCAAATGAGATTTATTTTCTTAATGTAAAAACCGATATATTGAAGGGCAAAACAGATCCCCTTCCTTATAATGAGTATAAACATGTGTCTTCAGTTGCTCCTATTGAGGTAGATAGAGAAAAGGGAATTCTGAAGCAAGGGAATGAAGCAATGAAAAAGTCATTTGTTCAGCAGCATTCTCATGAAGGCAGCACAAGAGCAACACAGTCTACCCTGGGTACTGGTCACTTATCAAAAAATGGAAACACAATTGAAAGACCTTGTAAGAAAATAATAACAAATACAAAGGAAAGTCAGAGCAGAAAAGAAAATGCGAGTAATGTATCTTCTGGGTTATCTCCGTATCCAATGTACTACTTAAACAAGAAAGAAAGTGAAACAGTTCTGACGAGTTCATCTGCTGAGAATGAAGAACACAGCAGGGAAGACACAGAGGACTCTGAATCAGACAATCCTTTAGAGGAATGCCGGAGAATTTTTTATGAGTTTGAAGAATTACAAAAGAAGGATTATGATAAACAGGTATTTTGTTTCCCTTTCAGTGCCAGAGGTTTTTTTCTGGGTGCATGAGGGCAAGATGTCTAGATATATAGTCTAATTCAAATACTTTTTCCAAAATATGTGTCATGAGAGTTTAAATATTTGACCCTTCACTGCTAGTAGAAAAAAGTATAAGGAACACTTAAGGACTCTCCAGTCTAGTTTGGCAATGGGTGATCTGTATGTTTCCTAAAGTATAAAACTGCTCTGAATAGCTCCATGCCTTGGGGTTGCCATTTTCTCGTTTTACTGTAATATGCAACTGCTTCAGATTTTTGCTTATTAATAGTCTCACGTCCTTATAAAAAAAAATTCAACACCCCCACCCACCCCCGGGACATGTTCCTGTGTGATCCTGCTCTGGCAGGGGTGTTGGACTAGATGATCTTTCGAGGTCCCTCCCTTTCCTTAACAGTCAGTGATTCTACGATTCTGTGAAATGTTGGAACTTTGAGTGCTACTGCCTCAACTTGAAGCACTGTGGCTTAACTCTTTTGAATATAACTCTAATAGTGATGAAATTGGAATTTCCTGGAGAGTTTGAATATGCAGAAACACTGGAGTGAATGATTTGAAGGTATTACTGAAGTCTAGAGCTTTGTAACCGTTGGTCTAAATAGTTGTTTTTAATAGACTCGTGGAGGAAACATAGATCTCAATTTATTAGGAACCGAAGTAAACATTTCTAGACAAAAAAAAGAATTGCACACATGGCAAAATTTGATGTGAGTTATACTCTTGTAGTAAACTGATGGTGAGCATGGCTTTACTTAATATCTGTAGACTCATATTGAACTTCAGATTGGTTAAGTGTTGTAATTTAATTGTGAAAATACTCTTTTAAATTAATTGGAACAGATGTCTTAGCTATTCCCTTAAAAGTTGTAGAAAGTACTGTAATTCTCAGAGTTGGTTTCTGATATGTTTGAAGTGACTGCTTCTCAGGGCAGCTGAGTATTTTAGTAGTTTGGCATAGATCTTGTATACAATCTTGTATACAATTTTGTACCACAAGATTGCAGATACAGCACTTGGAAACCCCAAGTGTCTGTTGCTTTCTCTGCTTTTATGGTACTTTATTTAGGTGGCAATGTTAATAGCAGGCATAATTCTTTAAGCCTCCTCCACCACCCCTGAGCTCCTTCAACTTGGTGTTCTCCCAGGGACAGTAAGTTGAGATCAATCTGATAGCAAAATTCAGTTTTAAGTAGTGTTTTCACCTGAACACCATCTTGCTGTGATTTGGAACTGCTTGAATGTTAACTCTGGTTTTGTGTGTATATCAGATCCATAATAAAAAAGAAACGGTGCCTTTCAAAACCGCTCCTTGGCAGCAGGGTCATGCAGAAGTTGAGCAGGCACATTGGAAGTCTGCAGCTGAAGTTAAGAGGGGACAAGCTTTTATTAACAAAACTTCTGATCAGAAGAGAACTACGTCTGGATTATTAGCTACTCAATTGCAAAGCACTGGAACAATGGGTATGCCAAATTTATCAATAGATTTGACAAACTAAACTTTGTTTTGCTTTCATTAGGCATCACTTGAATGTGTTCATTTCATTGTGGTGAATATTAGCTGTGAGTTAAATGATGGTGAACACTTAGCTTGTGCATATAGATACCCTGTCAATATACAAGGTTATGTTTTACATCTTGGTAGCTGTAGTGGAAAGAGGACAAATAGTGCTAAGTTCTTTGGATATGTACAGTTTTGATTAAAATCCTGCAAAAAATTCTTTTGTTGAAAGTCTTTTGATACACAAGCTGAAAGAATAAGAAAGAAAAACTCACAAGTTTCTCTTTAGTACTGCTATCAACTGTTAAGTTTCTATTCTGAAACATTTAGACTTTCTGAAACAATTTATTAAATATTGTAATTGAAATTTGTATATTATTTTCCCTTTAAATTTTCCTTCATATATGAAAAATCCTGGATTAGAAATTGTTTTCAACATTTGATACTTGTTAAACAATGTTTCTCCTCTAGTTGTTCTATTATCCCTTTAAATGTGTGCTTATGAAGAAACCTACCTAGCAATGAAATTAATAAAATACTGCTTCCTAGTTTTATTAATGTGGTTTTATTGCAGACCCTCTAAAACATCACAAAATTGAGTCATTCTGCCTGTGTATATATTTCTATGAATAACAGTAAAATACATAGTGATGCAAGTGAAGTTAAATGGCCTGACCTCAAGGGTGGGTCCAGAATCTCTTGACAAATTCTTATTTCTATGATCTGTAGCTTTCCTGGCCTGAAAAAGGCAAAGCAATACTCCAAGACAACTACTGATTGCATTTGAAGACGAGGTTAGAATGGTGATTTTCCTGACTTTCTTGCCATCATGCTTATTTGCAGGGGAGATCAAGGGCCCAGGTTTATGTTTAAAAACCATAACTCTCAGAACTTAAAAATAGCTTTTAACTTGACTTGTGTGACTGCTTTATTCTAATGAAGTATGATTTCAAAAGCACTGGAGAACACTTTGCATAAAACCTATTGTCAGAAATGAAGTCTTAATGTGTTTTCTGACATGCCAGTTTTACTTCTGTGTGTTAGTTTACTTTCACCCTGCTTTAACAAAGGAGCTGTTGAATATCTGTGTTTTGGATTAATTTAATTTAACTAATAAAGCTTACAGGAGAGTTTAGATTCAACCTGTATATTCTGTGTCTTTCAGCCTCTTCAAATTGTCTTGAAGTGAAGCCCACTGAAATAAATAGTGGTCAGTGGTCCATACCACCGGGAAGAAAAGCAGCAGCAATGCCCCGTGAATGTTCTGTTGGTTTACTGAAAAGGACTGTTACTGTGCCACACAAGGTAGTGTAGAGTTACTGCTACAGAACTCGGATATGTGAATGGGAACATAAGTGGAAAAACTGCTATTCATGTTAAACAGTCTGTTACAATGTAGATCAGTAATTTGTTATACCAGTATAGCTTTTTAAAGAATACTTGCTTCCTGTGTGCTTTAAGTTTAAGATTGTATTTTCATTTTACTTGGTTGTACTAGACAGCACTACACAAATACAAGCTATGAAATGTATAAATTGTTAATCAAAGTGGTTGTGATGGGAGAATTAAATACTAGTTTGTTTTCATTCAAGTCATGATTCTTTATTTTTCCTTTAAAACTTCCTGTTGTGGCAGATGGTATCTGATTAAAGGCTTTTCTGGACTTCAAGAGAGATCCTTATAAATTAGAGGGCTTTCAAGTAACTTGTCAAAAAGCTTGTCTAAGCATATTTTAATTTGTTAGTGTCAATTTTGCTTTCTAACTTTGTGTGGCAGAGTATAGTTAAGCTTCAGTTCTCAGAAAAATTACTTTAACACTGCTTTTTTTTTTCTAAAGCAGAGGTCACTGAAGATTCCTGAGGTCAGAAAAAGTTAGAAGATCAGAGTTCTGCTTTCTAATTAAAAAAGTCAAAGTGTTTTGGTTTCAGTCTGTTCAGTTATTGACTTTTTTTCTAGATTATTCAGTCTGGATTAATTTGTGCTTCACATCTCCAGTATGTACCTTCTTGCCTCCTAAACTGCATGCCCCAATAATGGTGAGATTAGGTTGTGACACTGATAGATGTTGCCTTTGTTTGCATAAAGGCAGTATTACCCTCTCCTTGGTAGTAGCACACACATTTAAATGTTGCTCTTAAAGGATCTTCCTTAGTGAATAAATGTAGTATAGACATATTACTCCTTATTTTATATACATAATGCATCTTTCTGTCTGGACTTTAGTGAGGTGATTGTATCATGGTTAAACTAATTTACTGCCATGTTTTTAAATGCGATGATTTTAAATTCTGTGCTTTATTTTAAAGTAGGCACAGAGTGTCATGATAAGCAAAAACTCTGCACTGCATAGTCTAACAAAGATTATAGGTTCCTAAAAATAAACTCTTTAAGTCTAGTTCTTTGGGTCATTAGCTTATGCTGTGAATGAAGTACTGCTTGAAATAAGGGCTGCATGGAGAGCATGACTTAATTCATAACTGAACTGCTAGTGCTTGCTGAAGGACTGAAGTTTCTTTAAGGAAAGAGAAGTTAAAATAGTTCTAATACCTCACATAATTTTAAGCAAAAGACTACTTTTTTTAGTTCAAGTAGGGAAAACCTCTATAGCTACTATTTCTGATGGTTGTTTCTGCCTCCATGTCATATGTAATTCCTGTTTTCTGAAGAGCTATTCATCAGCATTTGATTTTTTTGTTGTTATCTTAAGTGGGCAAAAGAATACCTGAATTGGGTTTAGTTCTCTGGGCTGTTTGTTGCATACTGACCACATTAGTATGGGTTTTGTTTGTTTTTATTACAGACTTCTACTCGGAAAAGGCGTGCCATTCCAGAATCACAATCCAAAGTACCACCTGAGACAAGACAACGATATGTCACCTGTTTTCTTTCAGAATGCTTAAAAACTTGTAGCACAGTGAATGAGGCTTTTAAGAAGGTTTGTTGTGTTTTAGTCTTTACAATTTCTCTTCTGAATTAAGTCGATAGATATTAATCATGCACAATGTGTTGTTGGTCATGGGTGATTAATTTTTTTTAAGGGTAATATTTCAGGCTTTTCAGTAAGCAGAGGTGAAAATGTACTTGATCTTATATTTGCCAGTGTCATTGATTGGTTTTGGTTTTCTCCAAGTCAAAACATTTGTCTTTAGCACTGCTAATTAGCTTAAAAAGACATGCTATTTTAGTATTAAAAAGAAAATTTTTCACATGCAAGCATAAAATAAAAATGTTCTTGTGAATACATGAGACTTCCTGGAACATTATAATGACTTTAAGATCTACTTGGGACAGTAGGAATATGTTTGAAGGGCAGCTATAAATCCCTCAATCATTTTGAGCCATAACTTCACATCCACGAAGAGCTACCCAAGCCAAAAGATATAGTCTCGCAGACACAAATATCTCAAAGTTTGACCTTTAAGTGATCTAAATTTCTTGCATGCTGGAAATCAAAAGAATTTATGGAGATGTCCTGATAAGACTTTGTGTATGAACATTAATTTTACATTGAATGAGAGCTTGTAAAATATCAGATGCTGCTACTCTGCAATTTACTGTGGGTTCTATATTATGCTGCATACTTTAGTATGCCTGAATTTTAATTTCCACTAAGTTTTTTAGCTTCCCTTTAACTTCCTCTTGTTATCTCTCAGCTTTGTTAATTCTCCACTTTCTCTTTTCCTTGGATAAAAGGTTGTAACTTGTTAATTGTACCTGCTGCTATGATAGTTATATGGCACTGTTTGTGCCTGAAATGAGCCTCACTTCTGTTGAGAGAAAATAGTGCAAGTACTGAAATAAACCCAGAGAAGAATCCCCTTTCTCCTCCCATGAGACTAATGAACATTCTCCTTGAGTATGCTTTTTCATAGTTAAGTGGTGTTGTATGTTCCTTTTACTTCTATTTTACAAATCTACAGGAAGAAAATTAAGGAAATATTTATTGACCTCAGAATGTAGTAATCCAGCCTTTGAAGAAGGATCAGAAATAGCTGTCTATAGCCACAAGAATGGTTACCCCAGGGGTGTTCAAATTCCCCCCAAGGATTAAATTAGAATTGAATTGAAGCACTGATTCTGCCCACCCCACAACAGATCTTTTTTCATAAGTACTGAGTTTCTTTCTAGATGTCTCATCCATGTGACTTTGTGCCTCTTGTAGCTCTTCAGATTTGTGACACTGCTGGCATGTGTATCTACTTCTAGGTTCAGAATCTCAGATTCTAAAAGTCAGAGCTTTTTATAAAAGTTAGAGTACTCTACTAACACTCAGGTTGTTGGTTTTTTTTCCTGAATATAGGCCTTGGTAGAAGAACAATCTGCCTATAATCGTTCCGTCTGTAAAAAAATGTACCTGAATTTTGCTGTGAAGACTCTCAAAAAACTGAGAGATGAGGGTAATTTCATTTTCAATTAAGACTTTTTTTGTATGAGTTCTTAAGTGTAGTCATTAAAAGAGCAGAGAACGTCCTAAGTTTTATTCAGTTTAACTTTACTAAAGATATTTGTGCATATTTAAATCCTTTTGTAGAAACATGTCACTGAAAGTGATGTTTTGATTTATAAATATTTGCTTTGATTAACAGAAAATCTAAAATTGGGAAGAAATGCTAAATATATGTTTTCCTTCATTCAGGGCAAGTTAGTAGCAGCAGATCTTTTAGTGGCACTGGATCCATGAAGCTGGAGAAAGAGAAAGGTAAAGAAAGGGGAAGGGAGATGTCAGTTCTCCTCTAACCTATAAATGGCCTTCTTTCAACATGAAAACATTACTCTGGTTTTGGTCATGCCTTATCTATTAGCCCATGCAAGGGCTTCCACATAATTGTATTTATATCTGAAGGCTCATTCTTAGGGGAAAAAGTTTAAATTTTGTTTGAAAAGAGGCAGTTCCTTAGTATTGCATGCCTAGCTATTCTAGAAAAGCTAGTGAATTAACATCCCTTTTGTTTAATGTCTTCATTTTGAATAATGTTTCACCTCTAATGACTTCTAATTGCTCTGAGGCATGAGCATATGGCTTTTGCATGTAAAATTATAACGCACAATTTGTCATTTCAGTTTTGGTCTATTTTGTAAGTACTAGGATATTTGCTACTTACATTTGTTTTAAAATTGCTTAAACTTTGGATTTCATTACCTTTAGGTTTTTAGATGTGATACAGGGACTTGTACACTACTTATCTTGCTTGTCTGGGTTTTCATTAGCGTTTACAGGTGGCGATCTGTATGAACTGTTAAAAGATTATCTTCTGACTGAGAAACAATTGAATGAAAATAGCTTCCCTCGACCAAATCCTGAAAAAAATGGTAGTGCTATACTTCCCGGGGTTGTAAAAACTGCTGCATGCAATGGTAAGTGCCTGCTAGACTGCAATATACTGTTTCAGTGTAATAATTGAAGTTGCAGCTATATTTGAATTTCTTACTGTGGAACAGTAAGAGGAACTTAACTTTTATACATGGCTATTCTCAGGAGGCAGCTTATCTATTAATTCTTCTTGTAAATACTGTTTGCACTATATTTTTATAGTTCAGCATATTTTAGCTGTATGACAAGCTATCTAGGAAAATTCTGTGGTTTTTTTTTTAGCTTTCAAAAGAGTGTGCTGTAGGTGTGGTGAAATATATGCTGTTTCTTCCTCTGGAGAACATACACGTAAAGAAGAATGCAACTATCATTCTGGTAGAGTATTGGAACAAAAAGGTACGTATCCTTGACATATGGTCTTGCTGGAAGCTGTTAAAAGTTGTAATGTCTCTTGTGAAAAATGAAAGAGTAGAGTATGAAACTGTGCACAAGGTTCAGCTGAGATACATTCTGCTGTTCTTTTGGGAATGTGTCTAGTTAGTAAAGCCTGTTTTCTCTGAACATAACTTCAGGAAAACTGATGGTAATAAAACCACGTGGGAAGAAGGCAGAGAAATGTTCACTCTATGGCTTTGCGCTGACTTTAAAGTGAACTTTATAATCTTTAAGACACCTTAAATACTCAGAAGCTACATTAAACATTTCCCTCAGGGAGAACAACCTAAACCATGTTATAACTTTCTCTCTCATTTGTTGTTTGCCTTTTGTCTTCATTCCCTTCTGACACAAGTTTTTAATGATGTACATCGTGTTGTCTTGGCATAGGCAGGACCTGTAGGTTGGAGCTGCTTCTTTCCACAGTGCAGTCTTGAGAGAAAAACGAAAGAAATCTGAGAGTAGGAGTGAGCATACAAATTTGTTTTTTTGCTATTCCTATTTGCTGCAAAACCTGCTCAATTTTCAGCTTCTCTTTTTGGCAGTTCCTGGTGGCATGGAAAAACACTACAGCTGTTGTGAGAGAGTAGTTGGGTCTCCTGGATGTCAGACTGCAAAGGTAGGAATAATGTTGTCAGAAGTTTTATATAATATAGGATCTCAGTTTTGCTTTGTGTCCTTTTGACTTAAAGTTGAGTCACAGCTTTCTGTGAATGGTTTGGTATAAGCCTTTTAGATTTGCTTTCCAGAGTTTAGTAAAATATGTGACAAATATTGACAGGAAGGTTTATATATATATACATATATATGCTCCTGAGGCTGTTAGAGGGAAAAAAAAATGGGTATTTAGGTAAGATATATCTAGCAAACATGCACTTAAGTACTAATGGAAACTTTGCAGCTTCATGTCCATGATGGGAGAAGAGAGCAATTAGAAGGCTTCATGAAGACATTCACTAAATCACCACCTTCTGATGGATTCCATGGTGTATATGCTTTGGACTGCGAGATGGTATGAACAACATAAAAAGTTTGGTTTCAATAGGAGGAATCTATATTGCTCAGTGATGAGCAATTTCATAGCTGTAGTGGTTTGGCACTCACATCTCAATTTGACAGAACTCTGACTAGTCACTCTACATGACTAGACCTTTTAATGTTCAATATGCAGTTAGCAAAACTGTTTGAATCTGAGTTTGTACCCAGTTCTGCTCTCTGTACAACTTTACATAATGTAAGGAAATGTCATTGCTGTTGAAATGTTCATTAAATCTTTTTTCTTCAGTGTTACACAATCCACGGCTTGGAACTAACTAGAGTGACAGTGGTTGATTCTAAGCTACAGGTTGTTTATGATACATATGTTAAACCAGATGGTGAAGTTATAGACCACGATCTAAGGTAGGCTGATTAGTCTATAAAGCTTCAGGACTTAATAAATTGGCAGATAAGTGTATAAGAAGAAAGGTGCTTCCCTTGAATGTCTATTCCTGGTAACATAAATCAAGACCTTCAGTCAGGAATGAGACTGTTCTTAGAGGCTTAGATAAGGAGGATTTTTTTTCCTGGTTCAATTTATTCACCACCACCACCATCTGAAGATGCTTTTTCCCCTTCTAAAAAGTTAAGTTAAACCTTACAGAACTTGCTAATTTTTCTAAGGGGATAGAAGGAAATACATAATCCACCTTTTAAATATTGAAAGTGTTTTAAATACAGAAAAGCTGTGTAGAAATAAGCTGTGCATTGATGCCATCAGGATTAACAAAGTTTGGCTGTATTTAGAGCAGATCAGTTATATTTGTTCTTCCTATCGGGTTTTGTCACTGAGATGTAGAAAACATGTTTTCAATTCCTATTCATTCCTTGAAGTTCTGCATCTGCTCTGAGAAGAAACACAGGTTTTGAGCCTCACTAAAAAAAAAAACCAAACTGGAGGAGAAACAACATAATGTGTTTATACTTATTCAACAGCAATATTTGCTCAGAGCCCTGTTGTTGGTCCATGCTTAAAAAGCAGGTTTAGTCCAATTCCAGTGGTAAAGCTAATTTAATAACACCTAGCTTAGCTTCTTTCACTATTATCTAGGTGAAGAAAATAAAAAATAAAAAAAGCCTTATGCTGACTTCAATATTGTGTGATTTCAAAGCTGACTAGTGCTGTTTTTGGATGCTGAGGGAATTGTCACTGTAATCTTAGTTCTTCTACGTTATCTCTTAGTGTCTCTGTTAATGAAGCTCTTCTAAATATGACTTTAGACTCTCTGGAGTAATGGAGGATAATCTGAAGAATACCACAACATCTCTTCTGAGTGTACAGGCAATACTGCTGAACTTGTTCAGTGCAGATACAATTTTAATAGGACATAACTTGGAAAAGACCTTATGTGCTCTCAAGGTAAAATAACCAGTTTGAAACCAATTTCAAGAGGTGACTGCTTGTCTTTATTATGTTGTAATGAATCTCAAAGGAAAAGAATGTTGCATTTC
>VWZY01013702.1:61333-72139 GCA_013399075.1 Chloroceryle aenea | reverse complement strand
AAAAGAAACACGGGTTTTGAGCCTCACAAAAAAAAAAAACCAAACTGGAGGAGAAACAACATAATGTGTTTATACTTATTCAACAGCAATATTTGCTCAGAGCCCTGTTGTTGGTCCATGCTTAAAAAGCAGGTTTAGTCCAATTCTAGTGGTAAAGCTAATTTAATAACACCTAGCTTAGCTTCTTTCACTATTATCTAGGTGAAGAAAATAAAAAATAAAAAAAGCCTTATGCTGACTTCAATATTGTGTGATTTCAAAGCTGACTAGTGCTGTTTTTGGATGCTGAGGGAATTGTCACTGTAATCTTAGTTCTTCTACGTTATCTCTTAGTGTCTCTGTTAATGAAGCTCTTCTAAATATGACTTTAGACTCTCTGGAGTAATGGAGGATAATCTGAAGAATACCACAACATCTCTTCGGAGTGTACAGGCAATACTGCTGAACTTGTTCAGTGCAGATACAATTTTAATAGGACATAACTTGGAAAAGACCTTATGTGCTCTCAAGGTAAAATAACCAGTTTGAAACCAATTTCAAGAGGTGACTGCTTGTCTTTATTATGTTGTAATGAATCTCAAAGGAAAAGAATGTTGCATTTCAGCCAATCAACATGTGTGGAAAAAAAGGAAATGTACTTGATGGTTAAACGATCGTTAGCTGTATTAAAGATATTTACCTTCAGGGAAGGGAGAGATGCATATACAAACACAGTACGGTAAAGTTTTGACACTTGGGCTTATTATGCTGTTTTGTGCTTCTAACTTTGCAACCATACATCACCACTGAGTAATCTTGCCTTTATTTCTGGTGTCTCAAACCTAGAATGGTATGTTTTCTGATCCTTCTAAACTCATGGTGGCAAATTCATAAAATGCAGTGACAATTAAAGTAGTGCTAAGGTATTGCTCTTAGAATCCTGTAGAGAAACTTCTCAGGTATCAGAAATGCATGGATTATTCTATTAAATGTCAAAGACAGCAATATTCTGTAAGAAGCATAACCACCTGCTCAGGAAGACTTCTATCAATGTATATAAATATGTGAAGGGGAAGTGTGAACAAGGCTGGGCCAGATTCTTTCCAGTGGTGCCTGGTGCTAAGGCATGAGGCAGGGGGCACAGGCTGCAAAGCAGGAGGTTCCTGATGAGCTTCATGAAACACTTTCACTGTGAGGGTGAACAAACAGTGACATGCATTGTCCAGAGGTTGTGGAGTCATCTACCATGGAGATGCTCAAAAGCTCTCTTGACATGTTGCTAGGCAACTGGCTCTAGGTGGTCCTGCATGAGCCAGGGGTTTGGACAAGATGACTTGCAGGTCTGTTCCGACATCAACAATTCTGTGATTATTACTAATGAAGGAATTTGAATTTAGCCTTGATAGGCTTCCTTGATAGTGCTATCTCAAGGCAAAGCAAAGGAGAGTTTGCTATATGGTACAGGCTATCTAAAACTAGAATTAGTCATATTCACTGTATATAGACTAAAAGAGAATAAAGGTCAGTGCAGTTTATGGAAATCAGCACACATTACAAGTTTTCCACAGTTTTCTATTCAATAATGAATAGAGGAACACAGGACAGAGGAACTAGCACTTGGATCTCAAAGATTACAGTGGGTGTATTATTGAGAAAGGAAATGGTTTATTTAGGTGCTAGATGGGATCTTTTTAATAAAAAAGGCATGAGACTGTAAGTGGATGTGTAATCATTACTGTGGCCTCTGGTCTTTTCCAGATGATTCATGACACAATAGTGGACACATCAGTAATGTTTCCTCATCGGTTAGGCTTGCCTCACAGAAGAACACTTAGAAGTCTGATGGCTGAATACCTTAGGAGGATTCATCAAGATGATGGTAAGAATACAGGTTCTTATTAAACAATCAGTATATTGTATCATGAAATGAGACAGGAATAACCCAAAAACTTGAGTTAGCAATACACTTAGTGTCACTTAGAGCTGTCTTGGATACCTTTCATTCAATAGTATAGTAAAAGAAGAGAATGTAGATGGAGGGTGATATGTTTGGTGTTACGGTTTAACCTTGGATGGCAATTAAGCACCGCACAGCTTTCACAGTACAGTTGGGTTGTCAGTGTTCAGCATACAGAAGATTTCCAGTTTCTTTGCCTTGTAGAAGGGTCATTCTTTAAATTCTGAAGGTACTGTGATGAGGCTAACAATTGCTTTAAGATTCACTTGCTGATCAAGCTGATGTAAGGAGCTATTCGGCTGGAGTTTTCAGTAGCAAAATTTTAGTACATTTCTTGGCTGTTAAAGACAAATCAGCAATTGTTCTACAGTGTTCATATAATATATATGAAGCATTATATTTGACATAGATATTTTTGCACTGACCATGATAATTCTAAATTGTTGCACTTAATCTGATTTTTAGAGCAATTTTAATCTGGTGTAAGGTACTGTCAGATTCATATTTGCTTTTATCAATGAAGCTTGCCAGACCACAGATAATATATTCTGCTAACATTTTCATTGTCCAGGGAACACATAAATGGTCATGCTGAGGGAAAAACTTGATGGCCTTTGATACCCAGTGGAGTAGCTGGATGCTGCATCTCAAAGCTTACATCTCAAAGCTTATAATATTTTCTTTTGCTCTGGCAGTCTAATGCACAGTGCTGTGGTGGGGTAAGGGGAATGTCCAAAGTTATTTCTACAGAAATAACTGTTCTGAAATAGCCAAAACACTGCCATTATGAGATTCATCTGTTTCAGTTTTGATTTAATCATCCTTTGTTGATCACCACTAACCTAAAATCTAAGCTTAATTTATAGAATGAGGTAGCTACCATTAAAACCTGAAGAAAATCCCAATGCATGACTTCCACTCCCTGTGTTTATATGGGTTTGTACCTCTGCTTTGTGTTAGATTGTGCTAGTACAAGAGAAAGGTTATAAAGTTAGAATCCGTTGTTTTGTAAACCTAGGGATTAGTAGAATCAAAGACCCTTTGTTATCAAAGCAGTAGGTCTGTGGTGATTTAATTTGCTCTAAATTTAATTTGTTGTTTCTTTTTTTGACTTTCTTGTACTGGAGTTTGATTAAAGTGCATTATAAAGGCCTTTCCAGGATTTTTAGTGTCCAAGGTGCAAGAGATGCACAGGTAGCTAGACTGGCAGTATATATTGTACACTGGATTTAACTGAAACTGAATATATAATAGAGCTAGGAGACTGCAGTTCAATAATTGATCTCTTTCAGACTACTTGAAAAACAGGTCTCAGACAATTTATACTTTGAGCTGTTAAAAATAGCAGCAAATGAAGGCTGGAATGGCAAGGCAAAGCACTACTTTGTGGTTGGAAAGCAAATGAGAATGGGAATTTTCTGACAAAAAATTAGTAAGGTTGGAGGGGAAGATCACAGGATCACCTCTTCTTATCCAAATAACAAAATAGTTTTGATTTGATTATAGGCAACTGTTCCATTTTATTTCTTAAGATGAATTTAGGAAAGGAGAGATCTAGAAGCTACAAGGTTATTACCAGCTGTCTTCTGTGAATAGTAGAGGTTAATAAGTAGTATAAACTTCTTTGCCACAGATAAAAGCAATGGCTCTTCTGTTAGCTTCCGCAGCTCTTTATATATCCAATCTGAATAGATATTGCAACGATAGTTCTTATAAATTATGCTGCTGAAAGCATTCTTGTGATGTTCTTACGCTGTTGCAGATGGCTACCATGACTGTGGAAATTGTGTTTACTGAGAGGGAAGTATAACTGCTTTCACTTTCAAGGAGCTACTGCACTGCTTTAAGCAGTAGATACCTGAATTGCAACCACATATCTATAAATGTTCGAAGATCTTTACTTCTGAATCTGGGCTTCAATATAGGAAAAAAACAACTCAAAACACTGGTATTTGAGGCTCATAATAGAAAGCTAGAAGCTTGTACTTCTGTTGAGTCATCTTTTGTTGTGATAGCACTTACTGATTCTGCTGCTTTGGGCAATGGAACATCTCAATGATATCTAAGAAAATTATTTTTCTCCATAGTATCAACTTGCTATATTGAGGTGTTCTTCCCCTGACCAAAAGAGTTGTGGAATCAGTAGATAAGGAATCTCTGCAGTGATGCAGTGCTATACTGCAAAGAAGCAGTATGTTTTAATTTGAGCCACTACCTTAAACATAGATTAAGTAATTTTGCTATGTTCAGGTGGAAATGCTGAACTAATTGTTTGCTGTCAGACCTTTTTTTCACAACTTTTTTGTTTTTAAATAACCAGCCCCTATCCCAATCCTGTTTATCTGAAGTATTAAAGCTTCTTCATTAAAATGTTATATTCAAAATGTATCTTTGCTTAGCAAATTATATAGGATTTAGATTTCCTTAATCATCTCATGTAGGATTTAATGAATGAGCCACACATACTCACATTTGTCAATGTGATAATTTGACTCTGTGTCAAATTTCTGTTTATGAAGATGAAGAGTAGGCCTGCTCTCTATCTTAAAGTTGCTAGGAGACCCTGAATTTGCAACTTGTGGCTTTCAGAAGGGAGTGCTCAAAACTTTCAGTGATTCACTACCATTATCCTGTCAGCCAGCATTTAGTTCTATTAAATTAATGCTAGGAAAGGTACTCTGATACCTACATTAAGACAAACTGATGACAGGATTGTATGTTATTTCTTGGTTGTATTTGTTTTTCTTGTACTACCATTAGCTGGCATTCCAGCCAGAATGCATTAAAACCTGTGCTTTTTATAGTTACAGGAATTGTATAAAATTTGCAAACTTGGAAGTTGTTGACTTTTTATGCTTTAACTAAACATGCAATAAAAATGTATAACTGTATATTATTTAAATACTTTATTCTGTTCAGATTTTGTGGAGCATTTCAGTAGAGCAGGCAAGTAGATTGTTCTTAATAAACCAAGGTAGAAATATACCATGTCATTGCAAAATCAGCTTGTAATATGTTACTCCTTTCAAAATCTGGTTTGAAAGTATGTGACTTGGAGAGGCTCATTTTCCAAAGACAGTATGTTAGATACTCTAGGTTACTAATCCAGGCCCCATTGGATATTGAGTCTGGAGGATGCAGTGGGAAACTGAATATTGCCAGACAATACTGGACTGCTAGAAGCATGTGGTTATTACAGTGCATAAATCCTGGTAGCAAAAAGTTACACCAAGAACTGTCTTAATACATTAAGTATTGTCTTAATATTGTCAACAAGTATTTAATAAGAAAAGCTATCATTTTATAAATACATAATCTAATACTTCAGATTTTTTTGTTCTTCTCTAGTTGCTGGTCATAATTCCAGGGAAAATGCAATAGCTTGTATGGAGCTAATCCTTTGGAAGGCCAAGGAGGATGACAAAAGGAGAAAACGGTGGTGATTACAGATTTGGAGGAACAAGGTGGGGTTCAATGGGAAAACTTGATTGTACCTGCTTGTGAAGCTTAAGATGTAGATGAAGGAGAAAGGCTGAAGTTTTGTGCAAGATGTGCAGAGTAAAGTCTGATATTAAACAGAAAAATCATGTATTTTTTTGTTAGTTATTTTTTCTGTAGTCATCCTCACTACACTGTGTACTTGAAAACAAATTATAATTTGAAGTAGAAGTACTACATAACATTGTTTTTTTGCCTTGTTCAGCCTACGAAATAAACTTGAATCATGCAGCAGAAACTTGTCTTAAGATTGTTTTCTTTTCCCTTTCCTTTTCGATTTCCTTCTACCTCCCTATCTGCTTTCAGAGAGGTATAAATAGGAGGGTTGTATGTTTACTGTACTAATTCACACAAAGTCATAATGGTAGAAATGTGAATTCTGGAGTAGAATCAGATGGTCTCTTAAATTGAGCCTGTAAAAGCTTTTCAATGTAGAAGCAAGAAGCTTTGACTTAAGGTTTCCCCAAAAGTAGAGTATTTCCAGAAATACGTCACTGCTTCAACTAGAATTGGTCTCTGCTCTAAGATATAAT
Source organism: Chloroceryle aenea (assembly GCA_013399075.1). Classification (NCBI taxonomy): domain Eukaryota; kingdom Metazoa; phylum Chordata; class Aves; order Coraciiformes; family Cerylidae; genus Chloroceryle; species Chloroceryle aenea. The sequence continues at coordinate 66,172 of VWZY01013702.1, read as the reverse complement.
TACCTGTCTCCTGTTTAAGATAGGATTCAGCATCTGCTACCTTTGGAGAGGGGGATTTTCAAGTCTGTTGCCACTTATTTTTGTGTGAAGGAAATGAAAATCTAAGAATAGACCACATTTTTGTACAGCACTAGATCTGAGCTGAAGTTACATTATGCACTGATCAGTCAAAGCTGAGTGGTGAGGAAAAAGGGTCTTGGCAGAGGACACTGTATGAGTAGATCAGTAGTATGAGGTTTTCTTCTCACAGATGAGCCCTAAGGAACAAATACGGTGCATGGCCAAATCTGTACTGAAGGTTAAAAACCACAAACTTCTTCATGTGCATTAAAGTACTTGGGGGGATTTGTCCTGTTCTGAGATACTGACAGGCAGTAACTGTGGTAAGAAATAGCATTGTATATTTATTGTCCTATATCTGCTTCTCCATGTCAAAAAACCCTCCCTTCACCCAACAATAAATGATACTTTTCTATATTAATAGAGCAGTCCTGTTTACAGGGCCTGCTATAGCTTAGAGAAGGGTCTTTGTCATGATGTTTATAAAGGGAATATACTTGCTCATGGGATGCCCCCCAGCTTTGAAAACATTTCTTTCTATTGAAAATTACCTTTATTTGGGTTTGAGTAAATCTAAGGAAAGGGATTCATGTATAGCCTGTAAGCCTATTCTCCCTAGTAAAGAAACCTTAGTCATCCAACAAGATATTAACAGACACCAAGCTGATAACTGAGGCTTTACAGGCCATCTAAGGAATATGACTTGTCTTTGTAACTACTTCTTTTAGTTGACTATTGAAATATTAAAAACAAGTGAATAAAATACTGTGCACAGTAAAAATAATTTTAGATACTATTTTTTTATCAATTAGCAAGATGCTAGAAGTAGTGAAAATTCACACCACCTTTCAGTCTGGGTGAAAATAGATGCAGTTAGTCACTGGAACAGTGACCTGTGTCCAACCAGTTGTCTTCCATGTGGGAGGGGCTGATCGGTGTATGACTGGGGGAAAGGCAAAATGGTGTGTCAGGAGCAGTGAATGTTGTGTACTAGCACAGGGAGAGCATTTGCATCAAGAAAGAAAAATTGTTTGACCACATCCTGTTGCTGGATACTGCTGAGAGGAGGCTACTTCCATCAGGTATTTATGTTTTGATGAGATTTATGTAATAGACAATATTTTGTGGTTTAGCTTCATCAAAAGCCTGATCATTATATTTTGGGTAGCAGAGAGGGGCTGTGTTTGACTATAAAGCTGTCAGGCACAGTCTGTCCGTAAGAGTAAGAATTAAATATCCCTGTCATGTAAGACCATATGTGTGCTTCTCCTTCGGTTACTGAGCAATGGGAATAGTGCAGCTATTGACTGAATTAGATGAATTCAGACATCCCCAAAGGTAGTTAAACATTTCAGCTAGTCTAAGGGGAGTAAGGATACTTGTTTGGAGTTTGTTACCCCTGCCATCACAATGGTGTCTAGTGAACCTTACATTACACTAGCCAGTGATGCCTCTTCTCAAATCATTTCTTACCTTTCCTGCAAGCACCCTGTGTTCTGTAGCTCTTGAGTTTTGTTTTGACTTAAGGAATTTTTGTTTTGTCTGTACTCACCAACAATCAGCTGTTGCACTAAATGGAAATTGATTATGATAAGGATTGGGGGAGAATTTGTGTGAAGGCTTTGCTTCTACCTTTTTGTTCTTAACGGCTCTGCTTTCTCTGATCAGGTGTTTGATATCTTCTTAAACTATAGGTAATACTTGATGGTATTTAGCTGCCATTCTGTGTCACAAACTCCTCAAAGTGTGGTCAGTTCTGCTTGTCTGAAATACTACTTTTCTTTCTCAACCAAAAGTACCAAGGACAAGCTTGATAACTGTAGGTGAGAAAATATGGGAAAACCAATGCTGTGATATCGAAAATCAACAGAGAGAATAGGTTGTTATAGTCAAAGAGACTGAGAATAATTTTGAAATTTAAATTTATTTGAGGCAAATGAGCAAAGCAACGCTGGGTGGTCGGGGAGTCTCCTGTTCCACCAACGGTCCGCAAATTCAAGCAGCCTGAACAGACCTTTTTATCCTTTCAGATGTTAATTTCGACATCTCCACCGCCCACTCCCCAGTTTCCGTCAGGGTTTTTTCCTTCAGTCCTGTCCTTAACCCCAGGCACCTTTGATACAAAAGGTCAGATAACAGACGCTCCTATACCTAATCGGTTGACATGACAATACAAGATTGCGGTTTCAGCAGAGCGTTGCTCAAGATAACATTATTACAGTCATCTTCTTGCCTAAGCAGGATGTTTTGTTACAGAGAGAACACTTCTTCGTGTTCAACTTGTTTGATTAGCAAATTATCCCCAGTTACATATTACAAGGTGATGATACCCTGTGTGTAGATGTTCACGGATGTAAATAGGTAGAGGTGTACAAGGAATGTTAATGTGCAGTATTTGGAATAATGGAAAACTGTTGGCACTGCCACCATTATGCTCTTGACAGAAAAGGAAAAAGTAGAAGACACTTGAGAAGGAGGAAGACACATGGGATATGATGTATTGTGCTGTGGAAGACAGAACACACAACCTAATGGTTAACTAAAAACCTTTATCTGCCCCTTACTGCCACAAATTGGGCTTTCCAGAACTGGATAACAGAAACTGAAGTCTAGCTCTTGAACCTGGAATACCTAGTGAAAGAATAGAAGCAATTCATCTGAGATGCTGGTAGAACCAGTGAATGTTTTTAATTGCTCTAGCTTTGTGTTCTGTGGACTAGAGAGACTTATCTGGCTGTATATTGAAATTATTTTCTTTTGTGTATCTTTTTAAATGGCAATTAAAAAAAAATATCTCAGATTAGAAAGCTATCTTATCACACAAACTACCTATTCACAAACTAAGTTTCAGAAGGAGAAACTTTTTTCTGTTTCTCTCTCTAATATCTTCTTTCAGGTCTTGAGGTGTGACCTGATCCACTCGCCTTGAAAGTCAGTAGTTACAAACTATTGAGTCGCAGGGTGGGGGAGGTGTAGGGAAAATATGTGAAAAGCATGAGGTTAGCTGGCATGGGAAGTTTGAATAGGGTAAATCCATGGCATCCCTTATTATTGACTTGATACCAGAAGCTCAGGCCAATCCTGCCTCTATTTGCCTAAAATAAGGATTAGATGGTCTTTCTGGCAGGTTGTTTTGAAGCATTTCAGTACAGTGTCATACCACAGTACGACTGCAAGAGTAAACCCTGCTTGTATATAATAGGTAGTAATTTATAATTATGCAGTGAAATTAAATACAAATTGACTAAGCTTCATGTATATCCAGGCTAATTGTAAAAATATGTTTTACAATATGTAGTATGTTCCCTGGTCCTGTGCTTCATGATAATTGACATATGGCTGCCTCCAATAGCATCAAACACTTCAAACTCTATGCATATTTTGCATGTAAGCAAACATTGACTGCTGAACTGGACAATGAAAAAGCAATAGCATGCCTTATATCTTACAAATGTTAATAGAATTTTTGAACAGATTATTTCTACTAGCCACTTTTACATTCAAATAGGAGTGTTAATTATTCTTGTGAACATACTGGATTGGCATCTGCTTGTGACTCCCATTGATGTATTGAGCTTAGCTTTTTTTTTTTGAATCACAGTGAAATGTCTATGAAATACTGCTGCTGTAAGATACCCCTTTTGATATCAGTAGCTCTTGGAAAGTATAAAAAATATCTAAGATGGCAATACCTAATGCATTACAATATGTATGTATACAATATATCTACATGACTAGGGAAAAAAGAAAGCTCTGCATATGAAACTGCAGATATCATTACTTCAGTCTATTCCTACCCTGAACAGTATATACACTCCTACAGCCTGTGGAGGCAGAGGTTACTTTGTGATATACACATACGTATCTGTAGTAAACCAGTGTTACTCTATTATATACTATTAGAGCTATACACTGTTCCACACAGCACATCACATTTTGGGCTCCAGCAAATTGAGTTCTAGTTCTCTTCAATCCATCACTGATGAATGGAGATTTCTCCTCTCTTAAGCAGCTTCTTCAGCGGAGCAATCAATGCCTGCATAAGTAAACTTCTCGTATAGGGTAGTATTCACATAGGTCTGGGAAGGAAATAAACACAGTGTGATGCAAGGTACATTATCTCAAGAATATTAAAATATACTGAAATTATTCATGGCCTAATTCTTTTCTAAGGGATTCGTTCTTACCTTCCTTTCTTCTAGCATCCTGTTCAGTGACACCAGTATTTGAGCAAATGATGGTCTTTCATATGGTTTCTCTCTCCAGCACTGTCTCATTAGGTCATAGCTGTAAAAATCAAACACCAACATTTGACCATTTAGATACATAGATTAAAGCTACAAATTCACGTTTATTGGAAGATTGTTCATATTCCATTTTTCAAAGGAAAATGGAATTATTCATAGTTAGTTATATTTTCCAGGGCTGGTTGCTGTCTGGAAAGAATTTTGTTTTCCTCTTGAATAATCAAAAAAGTTGTCTTTGAGCTAAAGCCCAGCCATGCTGTGTAAAGAACAGGATATTTGGCAGGCGTAAAGAGCCTGGGAAAGAGTTCATGGCAAATAACAGCACATGATGGGTATGAAGAAAAGCACTTTAAAAGTGTGCACAAGTGGAAATTACTTAAAAGGTTTTTAAAAAATGTAGGGTTCATATTTTCCTGGGTAAAAAGTTTCCTTTATTAGTTTCTTGCAGATATCATGTATTTCCTACAGCAGATGTTGTGTTATTCTGGTTCTATTCTTATTCTATTTTTGTTGTTGTTGTTGTTTTTTGTTT
>VWZY01013702.1:18948-45307 GCA_013399075.1 Chloroceryle aenea | reverse complement strand
GATACAAGTCCCCAGTAAGCAGCACACCTCTCAGAGACTGCATCAGGTTGGCCGCTGGGCACCTCTGTCCCTCTCGGAAGCGCGTTGCCTCCTGCAACAACCCGCTGCCTTTCCTGAGTTGCGATGGCTGTTCTATGGGGAGCAGATGGGACCACCTTACACAGCTCCAGTGCCTCTTCCTCTTCAGTCTGCAGAGTAGGGAAGTGGTTCTGCAAAGGCATCTCAGGCTGCGGGGGGAGGTCTCTTCCTCCTGCAGGTCCCTGGCGTTGCAAGTTTCTGCTATGTGTTACTGGGCCCATTCCCTTCTGCTTGTGATGCTAGGGGAGTCTGGACTTTTGGCCATGGGCTGTGGGTCCACTGCAGCCTGCACTTTCAACAGCTGTGCCCAACAATGAGTACTGATTATCTCAAGCAAGGAGGGGGGAACCCTTTTGTTACTGAACACTGAATATACACTTCGGACTGCTCTTGATGTACCACATCCACATTATTATACGTAGTGATATACAAAGAGTCATGCATCTAGATTATTAACTTTTATGGACTGTAGAGTCTTTTAAGACTGGTCAAGAACAGACTTCACATTACGTTTCAACATTTAGCTGAAGTTTGTGTTTAACAGAATTAAAGAATTCCTCTTACCTTCCACAGACATCCAGGACTGATAACGTTTTGCTGGCTTGTACAGGAGTTTTGTTGACACAACAGGACCATCTCCAAGATGTATCTCAGCATTAATATCAATTATGAGAAAATTATGTCCGCTGTCTGTCAGCCTTGGGGCATACTGTGGCACAGGAGGAACTGAGCAAGAATGCAAGTATTAAACAAGACTTTTAATTGCCTGTATTAGTAAAGTTGATCTTACTAGATCAACAGGAAAATTGGAGATACTGTTCAAGAAAAGTTTTACAAAGTAGATGGGTGTTTAAACCCTAAATCTGTCAGTTTACGTATTTAAAAAATAAATAAATTGTATTTTCTTCTAATCCTTACCTTCATGCTTAGTTTTTCAATACACTTAATTAATATCTTTCTTATAAAACATTTCTGTTTATATTCTGACTGTAGGTATTTATTCAGACATTTCCCTGCAGTGCAGAGAGCATTAAGTTGCATCATGTTCAGTATAGAGTTGCCATTAAAAGTAGAGAGTCAAGGACATTAGAAGAGATTCATGCTTTTACCTTTGACTGTAACTTGAAATGGTTTCTCTGCCATTCCTGCTACTGTCTGCACACTGCAGACCCAGGTTCCTGTATCACGAGGCTGGATTCGATTAATTGTAAACATGGCTTCAGAGCGATTACTGGTAACAATTAGAGCAGGCTGAAATGACAATAGATGTTGTGGAATAATGACTGTAGGCGAGTTAAAATTTAAATTCACATTAAGGAAAGGTGTAACATCGGAGAAAATTTCAGGGTAAAGTGAAACTGGTATGCAAGGAATCCATTTCACAACAGTTCCCTAGGCAACACTGCCTGTGAACAGCACAGCACAGGGGATGGAGTGAAGATTCCACAGCCAGGCCCTGGGAGGTCACAGCAGAGGTGGGAACTTGATGGTCCCGCAGGACTGAAAAGCTGCCAGTTTGCAACCCTGTGCCTCTGTCAGTTTTTGACAAAGCACTGTCCTTGGTGCGGACTTGGCTCATCATAATGTCATTAGAATGCCAAAACACCTCCGTCCCGAAGGCTACCCACCTCCAAAGTGTGACCACCCTGACTAAGCTTGCGCTGTGAATTTTCTTCAGCTCTACNTCTGAGGACCAGCTGGAACGCAAGGGGGTTTATTTTCTGCCAAACTACTTAATCCTTTCATGAGACAGATGTACAGGGCCTGAACAATGTGGGCATTTAGGAATACTCCCATTATACTTTCTCACAGTTTAGGACCTCATCTTAAGTTTATTAATACCAACAGAAAACACCCACAACAGTCAATTCCATAGTTTCACATGTGATCATGAATTCATGAGGTATGTTAGACTAATGAAATTTCACATTATATTTGAAAACCATCTTGTGCACTAACTACAGATAAAGTCCATATAAACATCAGAAAAAATAGGAAGCAATTAATAGGGAGCCTACCTTTAGGACAGTTCCATCTTGCTTCAAAAGTTTAAATTCTTCATCTTTAGGAAGTGGCATCCCAGTTGCTATACAAAATGGCTTGAACTCAACACCAGAATTAAGTTCTACAGGATCTACTAAGTTTTCTATCTGAGGTGAAAGATCTGCTGAACCTACAGAAGATACACAGTGTTTTAACATTAGCCTTCAAACTGAGCTTTAAAAAGGCAGCACCAAACTGGGTTTAGGTGGACAATGAGTAGCACAGGTATCTGATTCTCATTTCACTCATGTAGGCATATGTAAGGATCTCTCTTACCAAATACTGCACTGTTACATCAGTGTAAATATCATGTGGAAAGTACAAGCTCTATGTCCACTCTTCTTTCTTCCCTTTCTCCTCTCTTTCTCCCTGACATATATGTGCACATAGTCTAGCTATGACAAAATAACACACACATCTTGCACTGAATGTACAGTATCAATTTGCTCTCCATTTTTGCTGTTTACAGCAGTAATTAGATAACAACATTATGTATGGTTGCATCACTGCTTTATTTCCCTCCTTGTTTTTATGCTTGAAAGCTTTTACAAGCTAAAGGTGGATTTGTCACTTATCTACTTACCAAGTAGAGATAATAGAAGCTGAATGCATACAGAACACTGTGAAAACCTCTCCTCAGTCCCTAGACATTCTGAATGAGATATGTTCAACTTTGCAAGCTTAACTGTCTCTCTGAGAGACAGAGCTGTTTAAAACTCTGTGGTTGTCTTAGTGTCTCAGTCAACAGTTTCAGAGCATGAGGCACATTGTATAGGAAATTATGCCAATGAATAAGAGGTAGGCAATGGTAAAATGCCATGAGCCTATCCAAAAGCTGATCATGCAGGTAGGTTGTGCAGCTTCTGTCAGTAATGGATATCAAGGTCAGTGCCAAATCCTGTGAAGTAAGGTTTGAAAATATACCTCTAAGGAAAGCCAGATCAGATGAACCCCATGAGATCAGAATTACCAGCCTGCTAAATGCAGCATATGAGGCAGTGACTTAAAAACACTGTATTGAAACTAAAGATGTACAGAAGTGTCTGAGCCCCTGTAACAGAATTGTCAGAGCAAGGATACCAGCCTGGTGTGGTATGCTGTACGTGAATAAAGATCTGTTTCAGGTATACTGGGAAAAGCTGTTTACTACTGTGTTACCTTGCTTTACCTTCTTTTTCACATTGCAGACCATGCCATCCAAGGGAACAGATACAGCCCTTAAATCTGTCGCAAGTTCCTCGATTGTGACAATTACATTTGAGTTTGCAATCGGACCCATAAAAACCAGGTTTGCATTCTGCAAGCACACACATTTCCAGTTAGTGTAAAGACAGTAGAGAATGTTTTCCAGGTTTTCAATCTCATGCATCATTTCTTGAGTAGGGCTTAGCTCCTTTAGTTGGGTTGAGTTTAAAACTGTATGTATTAGCACTAAATCATCCACAGTGCATCCTGAGAACACACTGACATTAAAAAAATAGAGCACTTTTGTATTCAGACATGTCATTTATAGACTAGATGCCAATGTGGAAGGTTCTTCAATCTCAACTGGTTTTTCACTGTTAGTGGCAAAAGGTTTCATCAGTTATGTTGCCAGTGAACAAGATGGCACATACTCATAAAGGAAGATGCACTTTGTTTTCAGTTGGGTCAATGTTATTATCCCTCTTCTACAGAATGTAAAAAGTCTTGTATTTTACACTCCTCTGTTAGTTCCTTTCTATATTTCCTACGTGCAGCACACTAAGGACTCCACCATTCCTCATTTTTTATACTATACCTTTATCACATTCTAGTCCCATCCATCCTGTGGCACAAGAACAACCATATGGATCTGGTAGACAGAACATGTAGTTTCTGCAGCCATAGTTTTCTTTACAGCTTTCTTCACATGTTTTGCCAAATTTATTGGCTCCACAAGCTATTGAAATGAGAGAAGGGAAAGAATAGCTCAACAGCAGTAAGTCCACAAAAAAAAAAATGTTTCTAGTGATGCAACTTTAGAAAACAGAAAACAAGAATTAAAATAAAAAATAGCATTTTCACCCTTTGGATATCAGATATATTGACATCTGTAACAACTTAAGCCATGGCTGTGCTGGTGGTAATGTTCAGTCAGCAGAAACAAACATAACTTTCTCTCATGTGAGGATTCATCAGCAAAGCACCCATTGTTTTAGATATGTGGGGACAGAGCTTCATCAAGAAATACTTTTTATAAGCCTTTTTAATACCAAATGGACAAAGAGTGCCATGAAAACCAAATATTCTTCTTGGAGGTCAGTGCATATGGAACAGTCAAGGTCAAGGTTTTGCTTTTCTGATAAGATTAGTACTACATTATAGTGGTTCAGATGTAACCTATTCCAGTATCCTAGCTCTAGTATTTGCAGCACTGCAATTCAGTGAAAATATTGGGATATATATTTATCATTGAACCTAAAAGTTGCTTGGAGAGATCAGACCAATGAGATGATTGCTTTAATTCTTCCAGAATCCAAACTAATTGTCACAGACATGTGCTGTTGATATGCTCCTACAGAGACAAATCACCTGTTGAGAAAGTTATCAGCTTGCTCAAAAGTAGCCAGGGATTCTCTGTCACAGGGCTTCATTTCCCAGTGCCAGTGTATCCTTAAGACCTCCTATTCTACCATACATTTGACCATTAGTCCATGGCTTTAACCACACTGACTTCAGGCAGAATCATACAACAGCCCAGGTTAGAAGGGACCTCAAATGATCATCTGGTCCAGCCTCTCACAGGAAAAGGAGCCTAGATGAGATTACCTAGCACACTGTCCCTGTGCAAGATCAAGAAGAGCTGGAAACTTTCATCTGCTCTGGCAATATATTCCTTACTGGGAGAAGAGAATCACAACTATAAGAACAGCCTTACTAATTCAAAGTTCATCTCACCCAACACTGTCCTGTCTCCAGCACCAGCTGTAAAAGCTATAGCTATAAAGAATAAAGCAAGGCTACTCCATTTGAATCCTTCCTCAATAATCTGCCAGCTTCTCCTACTGAGAAAAAAATAATAAGCAATATGTGAAAATAATATTGCTTACCCTTCTCACATGTTTTTCCCATAAAACCTGGAGGACAGATGCATTCCCCAGTATCTTCATGACAAATGCCATTGTTCATGCAGGAAGGGCAGTGGGAGCTGCAGGAAGGGCCCCATTTCTGAGCTTCACATCCTTTTATGAAAAAAAGATAATGACATATTTGTTGTCTTCTTATTCAATACCCAACCAAGCAGTAAAATTCTTTTTAATTAAGACAATCAGTAAAATACATTAAATATATTAAAAATATGACCCTTATGGACCCCTAAAACTTCAGCCAGCTGACCTAATGTAAGGAATCACTTTTTTCATTGTGGAAGTGAGTCTGTTTCTGGATGAATGATTTCTGGAGAAATGCTGCACAGTACACAGTATTACTACATAACACCTTCAAGGAAGGAACTGAAAAAGTCTTCCTTTTTTGAAAGTAGATAGATTTTTTTTTTTTTTTTAATTTGTAAGAGTAAGTTTGGCAGTTGATAAAGATGTTGTATTTAAGAATTTCATTCTTAAGCAAAGATCCTGAGACAGGATCACTAAAACTGAGCAATCTGGGCTTGGCTCAGCTTTTTCAGGTTTCAGCAAGCATTTAATGAATTGACATGGCACTTGGAGCTCTATCTCATTCTCCTGGAATTAAATTCTTACATGTGGATACTTAGGAAAAATTATACATTGCTGAAAATTATCAGTCTATAATTGTAATTCAAATAAAGACAGGACGTTTTTGAGCAGAGTCATGCAATCACCCATTCCATTTATTGTGCTGCAGGAGATTTTCCAAAAGGCAGGATGGGCAAGAAAAAAGCCTGTTTCAAGACAGGGGGCAGAATTTATGGATAAGTCTTCTGCTGTGCAGCTTGGCACTAGAGTAGACATCAGGTCTTGGACTATTTTATTTAGTAAAGCAGCAGTAGCTTCTAAATGGAAGTTTGGGGCATTGTGTTGATGCATTTGCAACTCCTGGAGGTATGCTGTAGATGTCAGCTTTTTTCCATCAGAAACAGTTTATACATAATGTAAGATACTAGAACAGCTATTTATTTTTATATATATTTTTAAAATTAAAGTAAATAGAATATAATTTTATTTATATCTNCTGATTTTGTATATATTTATATATATACTTTAAAAAAAAATATTAATATTTTTGTTTTCATTATCACCGTTTAAGATTTCTTTTCTAATCGCTCAGTCTCTCTCCCTTACTCCCTTTCTCTTTCCCTTTGGGGAAGGAGGGCAGATAACAGAGAATGTCTATGTCTCAGGGGCTGACCTGACCCTAAACCATGACAATCAGCTACAAGACAGGTAGAATACTTAATGAAAAATAGATGCCTGCATTGTAAACTGGTCTTGTCACCCACTGGGAGTTGAACTTTAAGAGTTAAGGCTAGGGTAGTTTGTGAAATTACAATAACATATACTAAAAATGATTAATAAGGTTTGGATGTAGCCCACCATAAAGCACAAAAACATTTCAAAATTCCTGTTTTGTTCTCAGCCCCACATGTCATATTCACGAGAGACTTGGTGCCACCCTCTTTATTTATACTTAGTTGTTTTTTCAAAGGCTGAGATGCTGAGAAAGGAACTATCTGGCAATAGTTAAGTTGAATATAACCTGAATCAGAATTGTTTTTCTCTCCCAGCTGTTTAAATCAGTAGCAGCTTGCACCGAAGATCCTTGGGAAAAATTTCTTCTGACATAATCTAATGTCAGCTTATGCCAAGAAAGATTCTGGCCCTTATTTGGGCACAATGTAAGTTCCATTTCAGATTTATTATGACTTTAAACAATTGATCATCAGCACACATTAATGGAACTTACGTCTTACAATAAGCCTTGTGTAAGCAGAAGTAAAGAGGTTTCCTCCTATATATCTGGCAGAGTAAACTCCTGCATCCTGTGGCTGAACTTGAGGATAGGAGACTTCCAGCTCCCCTGGCACTTCATGCCTGGGTACAGAGTGGATGAAGGAACCTGAGGAAGGAACATGCAGATAAAACAGGCAGAAGTCATTCACCCTTTACAGACAGAAGTGAGTTTGCATTTGTTACTGAGGAAGGGCAGTTGGAATGAGCTAAGCAGAAGAATCTATTAATTATGAATTTGATGACAGCTTTTTAACTATACTAATGTTTTTGTAATTGGAGAGCTGCAAGTGAAAAGGAAGGTAGATGAGGAGATTTATTAGATAAATGGGACAAACGCTTTTGTGTTCAGTGTTGCTTTATGGAAACATTGCTAAAAATCTGGTGGTTATAACAGTTCATTTTGTTCCTTGGCCTTCCCTGAAGTGAGGGCTAATAATCTGTAGACTCTAGTGTGGCTGGGAGGAGTCAAATAGCAAATACTAGAGAGGTTGTTTTTAACCTGAGTAGCACAAAGATTTACTTAGCAGACCAAAGCAAGAATGTAGCACAGGTTCATCTTCCCAGACTTAATGTGTCTCTGTCCCATTTTATTTTATTTTATTTTTATTTTTCACCAAGGAAGCTTTTCTGTTATTCTGTGTTTGCTGTAGTTGGTCATACATGCTTGCTAAGGCCATACCACTTTGTCTTCTCTCAACCCTCTGGATCACCAAGTAACATTTGAACATGATTGCTGTCAAAAACAAGCTGCATCCAGTGGACCTCTGGGAGCCCTTCCATTTCAGCCTCCTAGTGCAAGGCTGCTGCAGTCAGCTAATGTAAAGTGCAGCCATCTATCACCAAAACACACCTGCACATGATCATGCACACTGAACTGACAAAGCCAGCTTCCAACAGACCCACACAGCAGTACTGTGTGTCTACAGGTACTGCATGTGCACACAAGACTCACATATTAGCTAGATGAACAACCCAGAAAGCCCAATCCTATTTTCACTTGCCAGCAAGTCAGGCTTGCTGGTAGTTCTTAAAAATTTACACACCCAAAACTAGATGTAATCTAACCTGGACCTGCAGTCTCTCTAGTAGCTGATTCTCAGACCTCTTATCCTACTCACTGGGTAGCCTGGCATGAAATTCACTAGTGTCACACATGCACACATACAGTCACATGCAATTGGTCTAGCTAAAGCAAATGGCTTTAGACAGTCTCTACAGTTGCTGTCCCTAGACATACAAGCCCCTTTGACCCTTGACATGTGTTTCCAGTTACTAGGAGACCTGACATGCCTTCTATGCTGGCCTGAAGGTGACTAGGAGATTATAAATGTGCAAACCAGGAAGAGAGCACACTTAACGTTAAAGAATAATTTTAATAATGTTTAATAAGGTTGGACCAACTGTAGTGCAGATTGGCCAGACCAGTGACACCTTTTCCCCACGCTTCTTGCCCCATTTTCCCATGCTTATTCCTTTCCCACTCACTTTGTCCCCTCTTTCTCTAAATATCCCATTATTTCACACATGCTCACAATCTCCCTCAATCATTCCATAACAAGTTTGCTCTTTCCTCATGAGACCCTTGATAATCTTGCTGCCCACTTCTTATACTTACAAAACTCTTATTGAAGCTGCTCAGAGCTTTGTGTTCTTCCCTCAGTGGCACTTGGAAGTGTGTGTCTATTTGTTACTTCTTTAGCTTTTAGTCTTAGTCTTTCATGCTGAATGACCATTAACCAGGTGATATTCCCATCAATCAAATGGCCTTGCCTTCTATATCCCATTATAGTTGTACTCATAATTAAATTACTTTTTTCACATTAGTTAAATATTTTAGAAGGTAAACAGCATCAGGTAGTATCTTTACTGTTTGCGGTCATACATACTGTCATACTATCAACTTGACTACGGTCAAATTTCAGGCAGCCTAGAAACATAATCTTTACTGAGGATCATAATAAAAACAACTCTTGGTTCAGTTTAGTCCATGACAAGGCATAACAGTTCCTCAAGAAAACAGGGCCAAAGAAAAAGAGCAAAGGATAAAAGTGATTAGTTCTAAAACTGTGGGGCTTTTTTTCACATATCTGTTTAGTTACAAGCTGCAAAACAGACTTGGCAGCAAAGCATTAAGAAAGCCTTATGCCCATAGCTTGTTAGTAAGCATCAGTTTTTGTGATTTGTTTTCCAAAGTGGCATGTGTTTTTCCAATATCTTAAAGCAATCTTGTTTAGCAGAACAGTTTCATTCTCTAGACAGTATTTGTGAGGGTCTGCAAGGGGAAAGTGGTACTTTAAATGACAGAAGTGAAAGACTGCAACTGTTAAATATAAGAGGAAAAGTATTTTCTCTTCTTTGCCAGCTGTTGTATGAGGAATCTTCAGGGATGCTATTTCAGCTGAAATCTCAGGTGGAGAATTTGACCTACTGTCCAGAGTCATGGTTAATTTGGGGGTTTTGGCCGAATTTCCAGAATCTCAGCTAAGACAGCACCATGATGTAAGCAGTCCTGTTCTGACAATATCAGCTGGTTCTCCTAAGAGAAAATGATGGCAGGAGATCACAAAATTTCCCTGGGGATTTTGAAAAGACAAGTGATGGCAAACTTTCTCCACTGTTCACTGCCCCAAAGAGTGAAGAAAAAGGTCTCTAAGAAACTTTGCTTTGCATTTTTCCTTTTTTGGGGATATTTTTCTCTTCCAGGCTGTAGACAAGTACTCAAAGTATTCAGTAACTGTGGTTAAGGTTGGCCCACTGCAAGCATTTTTCTGCAGTGTGCTGAAACTTCCTTACCTCATCCTGCTCTATTTACTCCCTGTATCCTGGTAGCTCACTCTAAGTTAGACTGTCAGTAGACAAAGATGGACCAGTACACTATGTGTGCTTTCCACAACTAACATTTGTTGGGGTCTAACATTCTGATCAAGTATGTAGGCACTGTGAGTTTTAGTGAACACTGTTTTACTACATTTCTACGGGAGGTAGATAGCAAACTGCACTTATTTCCAAGTGTCAACACATAGCTGAACATGTGATTTAAGTGATGTGTTAGATAAGCTGGTGTCATCAAATTTACAACTTGACTACTTTTTGTAGTTGAATGAAATAATGATTAGATTTTGTTGACAGTTTTGCCTTTCTCATAGCAGATAACTATTACTTAATTTCTTAGCCTGTATAGCTTCATAGAAGCTAAATGGCCTCTAAAATCCATTTGAAGAAGGAAAGGTATGCATTTGAAAAGCAGTGGAAATGCAAAGAATAATTCAGTAATGAGGCCTTCAGAGTCACACAGGAAAAAAAAATAACTAAAATTTGCAAGGCAAATCTATGATTGAATATAGAAGGAAATCAAAAAGGAAAATGAGAAATAAGCAAAAGTATTAACAGAAGATTTTTTTCTTCTGGTGGAAGAAAAACAGGACAGGTCAATATGCTGAATATGGAAATAGCTCCTTTAAGGAGCATTAAATGCATGAGGAATTTCATCTGCTCCAGTTGCACATCATAAGCATCATCAGCAATGACTTTCAATATTACATGGCACTTGACTAAGACAATGATAACAGGAAAAGACAAGAGAGAAAGGTTAATTACCATTTTTGTAGATCACTGCATCTTCCTCTTTTGCTGCCATTCTGATGAAGGAAATATTAACATGCTCTCCCTTATTTGCTGTAACAGTTAATGCCACAGGGTGGAATGAGGCTGAAAACAGAACAGGAAAGAAGTATGGGATAAATAGCAACAGATTTTGTCTCTGTCTAGTCTCTGGGTCGAAAGCTGAATATGGTTTACAGCATTACTGTGATTCAGATTTTGTTAGAGCACACACTATCACCAGCACTTCCACTAGAACCTGAGCTATGAAATTAAACCAAGAAACTGGATTTTAGCTGAGTAACTGAAAACACTTCCTAACTAGGAGCTCCAACTGGCTGTAACACTTTCCCAAGTTTCTTCATGCCTTGAGGCATTTTTAAAGCAGACTGGTTGAAGAAGGGAATAAGCTGTCATTGGTAAATACCCTAAATCACTCAGTTCTTTTCTGTATAAGCTTTATGATGCAGAACAATCAAGATAGTTCATGAGATCATAGTCTTGCGGGGTCTGGGGGAGATACAGTAAGACAGACTAGGTCTGTGCTTGTTCAATACACTCTCTGTAAATACTGAGAGTGTTGGTTTGCACTAAGAACAAAAGAAAAAGACTTATTTGCATGCAGTGATACTTTTACCAAAATATTCTCCTCTGAAAATGTGTCTTAAGTCTGTTCTGAATCCTGGTTTTGTTCAGTTCCTGGGAGTCTCATGATGCTTCAACCTCACTCCTCAGCAAGGTTAGTGGGACCTCTCTGACAGAAAGACCCACCTTAGCAGGAAGGAATCCTTGAAGGGCTATTCATACACCTACTTGGCTCTGCATTTGCACAAGTTCCATTTCTATTAAAGTAAAATTTATTTCACATGGAATGTTTTGCTTAGGGAACAGATCCATAAGTTAGTATGAATGGATAAATAACTTATTCATAACAAAAATTGTCATTTATCTATAGCTATGTCTTTTTATGGGGGGTTATTTTTCCAAAACTGTCAGTAAAGTATGCTTTGGTTCATATCAATGGTTACAAAAAATAAATTTGGAATGTGGTTAAAACTTTATGGCAAAGAAATGCACAGGGATAGATCAGATAGCAGAGAAAAAAAAAATGCTGAACTTTGTTATGTATGAATTAGAGCTGTACAAAATGAGCAGATAGATGGTACCTCAAAGTTCGTATGAAGCTGAAATTATGCTGGTACCTCCATAGTATTATTTTGTAAACTCTGAGAGGAAAAAAGGGGTAGTATTTTTTCAATATTTGAAGAAACAACATTTTAATACTTCCATTTCAAAATGTCATTTTAATTAAAAAATAAAAATGTTGGTATTATGTTATATGATCTAAAATAAAAGCAAGAAAATTTGAGAAAAAAAAACGAAGGCCTTTCTATCAGTGCAAGACAACCTCTCTCCCAGAATTTTATTTCCTTGAGAATTTTGACTTTGTAATGTTTCATTTCTGATTTGAAATATGACAACTATTGAAAACTCACAGCTCTTTTCAGAATGGAATTTCCATCCCCTGTGCAGTTCTAGTGTTTATGCTCTGAGCCTCTGCCATGTGTTTTCATTTCTACTGTCCAGCTGATTTCATCAGGACTCTTCTTTCATGATGAATCTATTGAGCATTTGCTATTTTTCTCATGTACATCTTAGAGAAACAGACTTCTAATATAGATAAATGAAATCAGATCGTTAGAAACAGGCAAACAAAGCCTGAAAGTGGTCCCAAATTACTGTCAACTCCTGAGTTACAAGTTATTTATGAATAACAAATGCATGGTGAAAATCACGATCCATTTAGGAAAATTGAACAGCTTTCCCAGAACTGCATTGCTTGTTACAAATGATCCTAAGTGGTTCAGCTGCAGTGTTTTTGGGACCAAATTTAGTAAGCAAGTCATTACTAATTGTTTTAACAAGATATTAAACTCTTGTAGTCTCTTTTTTTTTCCTTTGTATGTTCTCTAGCTTAACCACAAGACTTTTTCTTCAGAGTATTGTTGCAGTAGAAAGAAATGCACATTCCCAGTTCCAAAGTATTTTTAGACTGTGACTTGTAAATCAGGATTTCATATCGCAACTGTGTCAATTCCTTATAGAGACATAATGAACAGGGTTGCAGGGCAAGTGTCATAATTGTCTGTCACTGGTATTTCCATTATTGTCCTTCTGCCTGCTCTAGAGAGTTTCAGTGGGGAGACTCAATTGTATATATGAAAAGATACATTTAATGTGTAGAGATATTGCATAAATTACATTTGACTCGATGTAGAACAGGCTACATAGCTTTCTATTATAGATATGTGTGCTATATGCATATAAGCATTATTCCCCATACATACAGAAAGCATAATCTGTTCCTGCTCATTACATATGTATGTGTATATATGTGTGGCCATAGTGCTACAATACAAAGAATTCAGGAGAATGGATTGGTTACTTTCAGAATGCCACATGTGTATAGAAAACCAGGAAAATTAACATGTTATCTTTACGTATTATATATTATTGTCTTTACATATTATATAGTAAAACACTGTATCTGCGTATCTGATATTAGGTACATAACCAGGTAGATGATAGTTTCCAGTAAAGTCGGTTGGGCTACCCAAATGTTTAATGTTTAGTGAGTGAGCCACTTCTTTCCCTCGGGCTAAAAAAACAGTGGCTGGATTTTCAGAAATGCTAGTCCTTCCTGTGCCTTTTGTGTCTTCAATAGGATACTGCACATTTCAATTCTTGTTCAATTTTTGGTGTTGAAAAACACATTCTGCCTTTAAAAATTATTCAGACAATAACAGTAAAGGGAAAAAGGCATGTTTTCCAATACAGATGCTTTGCTAAACCTCACAATACTTCACTGACCTCTTCTTCCTCTTTCTGCACACTTTAATAGCTTTGAGAATTTCTGTTGTGACTCTTTCTCACTCATCTAACCTGATTAGATTGTAGCATTCACCTATCAGCTGCTAACAGAAATTTTGGCAGTGAAATCTTTTGCAGAGAAAAATCTGAGAAATTGATTCAAACACAGAAATTATTCAAAGAAACTGACCTAATGTTGGTGTCAGTGGTGTGTTATTTCTGGTTAGAACAACTTCCATCACATAGGAAGCTCTCAAAGTTTGATGACTTTAAATTTGCTGCTTCTACATCCACAGATACCAAATGCAAAAAACTGATTGATTCAAAGACATTCTTCTACCCATGGAGGTTGTTCTACATGTCAGGCTCACTGGCATTCTGCCACAGGCAGGGAGGGTCACACTGACTTTCCATGGACTCTTATCTTATCTCCTCCTTATTGCAGCCTCTTTTGAAACAATGGAGCTGTCAGCCTGCATCTGCAGAGCTTTCTTGGTGACCAGTCCAACCCTTCAAATACTACATTTGGTCAGAGAAAGCTTAAGCCAAAGAAAAATTCACTTGTCCTGCCTGTCTTGCTTCTAACATTCTCATGCTAAAATAAATAACTAGACAGTAGCTGTAGTTCAGACAAAAGGAACACCTCTGTTTCTAAATTTGCTATATAATTTCAGGTGATACTAAGAATTATAATTGCTCTTACTAAAACCTTATAAAGGAAGGTTAAAAGTGTCAAGTCTCCTCACAGACCAGCTGCCATTGTACAAAACATTACCAATACAGTGCAGCATAGTAAAAAGTGGCTGAAGTTTTGAAAAACTTTATTTGCTGCAGAAAATTAGCCAAAATGTCGTGCACTTCTTGTAATTTATGGTGACCTCTGTTTTGGAACTTGTCCCGGAAGTCTAGTGAGGTCCTGAAAATTATGCACATAAGAAAATCAATTTAATTGCTAGAGTGCTGGACCCTGAAAATCCCACCTTCTCTCCCTACCATCTCCCTGCTGTATTAATTACTTATACTGTGCATAGCCTTAAAACCAAAACCAAGCAAATAGTGAAATCCATAGTAGATTTTTCCAAATAACCTTCTTAGATTTTGAGAAACTTCTCTGGAGTTTCTTTCTAGTGTTGAGTTGGATTGTTTTTTTTCATAGTGACACAGACACTGTGTTGGTGAGCTGTAGTTTTACTGAGCCTTAGATGAGGCAGTTAATTTCTAGGCTCAGGCTGCCCAATTATTTTAAAAAAAGATAGTGATATTACATCTTAGACCTGTCAAAACTTTAAAATGGAAGTATGTTTAGAAACATATGGGATGTGAAAAACACAGAGCAGGAGTTACCGTATGTGATATTTCATAGGGTCAGTGAGGCCAATGCTTGCTTTATTGGCCCCCTGACTTTGTGTTCCTGGCAGTAGCTAGATACAGGCAGAATACCTTCAGATGTCTAGCTAATGACTAGCAGCCAGCGATAACTGCCAGTCTGCAAGCAGTGACACGCAGATTTCAGAATTGGCCACCATGCAGTACCTCCCAATGGCATCTTCATGGTATGTATCCTTGTCACCTCATCCTTGAGTTTTCCTTCACAGTAATATGCTCCAATAGTTTCACTGGCCTGTTCCCTCTTCCACACCACTGTTTTGGCTGTTACTCTCTTTGAATCTTCATTAACTTCCAGAGGTTCCCGGTGCTGGTTTGTCACATCTTCCTGGTCTCGGTCTATTGTGATAGACTCACGGGAACGCCATTTGGAAGTAATACAGATAAGTGATGTCTCCGAGTTGCCCACCAGAGGGAATGAATTGATCAGTATGAGGTCCAGTGCTGCTTCTACTTTACCTGATTAAAAAAAAAAAAAAAAAAAAAAAAAAAAAANAAAAAAAAAGAAAAAACAAACAAGACAAAAACATTTACTGCACAATTTGGGTACGTGTCCAACCAGTTAAGCTGTTTCTCTGGCTGGCGTCTTGCACAGCTTTTGTACAAAATAGGAAGACTGTAGATTAAGTATTCTGCTACAATGACTCTGAATTTATTTTTTATTTAATGAACACATGGAATTTGTTATTCTCAGAAGAGGAAATAAGCCTCACAAACTTGTGGATTTTTTTTGTAAGAGCCATTGCAGAAGCCCAAGGAAAACCATGAGGTGCAGAAGCAGATAGATTCTTGGATAGACAAGTAAATAAATGCCCCAGGTACAGTGCTTTGTTGGTAACAGGGTCATTATGTCAGTTTAATAGTGGGATTTTTTTATGTCCTTTACATGGATTTATTATGAATAAAAGCAGATAAATCTTTCAGTTACAGGAACTGGTAATACTTTGAATATTTGGAGTAATTTTTTCAGGTGTTTTATGAATTTGGATTAATGATTTCATAAATATTCATGTGTTAGCCATTCAAAGCCCTAAAAGACAGCAGCAAGAACTATGGCACAAAGAAACTTTCTCAAAAACAAAGAGCAAATCAGCAACATTAGTAAAGACATTTTTCATGAGATTAGGCTCAAATGAAACAAAATGTCTCCCTTTGATCAATAGAACTGCCAGGAGTACAGGGAGGTGGATGATCTCTGAAAATGATACATACAAGTCTAATTAAAACAGTCTCTGGCAAGGTGTTACAGATATAGTTTTTCAAATGCGAATAGCAGGAGGGAACTACAGCTCTTCATAATCAACAGATTGCAAATAACAGGAGTTTCCCTTTACTTTTGAAATTCAGGGTAAGGAGAAGGGAAACACGTATTTTCCATCTGAAACAGGAAGAATAGTTGATTTCTTTTATTCATCACATCTGCTTTCCTGCTTTGGATACAAATGTATTTTTTATTTACACAGAGACCAAATATTCAGTGCCACTCAGCTTCCAAATGTTCCTCTGATTGGAAAGCAGGGACATAGTCTTAGATAAGGGTGGTCAAGAAGTCTCAGCGCTGACTGCAGTCTTTGCATGTGTCTCTGTAGTGATTAGGGCCAAGGGAGGAGGTTCTTCTCCATTTTCAAGGCCAGCAACCACTCTGGGGACTGAAGTATCTTGACAGCACACTGACAGTCACCACACCCAGCCAGCTGGCCACAGTTAGCACCATGTAATGTGCCAGCCCAGATAACCTGCAGTTAGTTACATAATAGAGAAATCAAACCTTCTGGAAAGGATGCAACAGCCAGTTTAGTAAATATTGCATAAAAGTATAGATTGGCAAAGTTAATTCATCCTGTTTCATGTTACAAAAATAAATCTTTTGAACAAAGCTAAAGAAGTGTGAGATAGAAATGAAGCCAGACTCATACATTCATTTTATAGGGCATTTATCTCAACCTTTTAACTTTAATACGATGAGCATATTTTTTCTTTACTGTGGGCCTGATGTGTCAGCTGAAGGCAGATGTAATTGAAGAGACACCAGCACTAAGCATGGAGAGCTTCAGTTTGTATCAGAAGGAACCTCATGGCAGGTAGAAATATTCTTAAAATCATAAACTTCAAGATCCTGATTTCTGCAAACTTTTGTGAAGCTCAGAATCAAATTTGGATCCAAGTCTTGTGATTGACATGATTATCTGTGTTGAGGTCAGGCAGGATGTTGCAGATCAGAACCGATACATTTCTGCCTAGCATCCACAGGGCACAGAGATGCAAACCTCTTTCTAGTACAGATGTATGGGCCCAATCTGTAGGGTCATTCAGAGGATGGCGGCTCAGTCAGAGCTCCTGTTCCATTTCTCTAACATTTCTCTGTTCCCCTGACTTCCAACATAGACTGAAAGATGTAAATAACACCTCTTTCCCCTCCCTTGCATCTCAATCTTTTAATATGCTGAGAAGAAGTAATAGAAGTCTAAGTTCTAAGGACTATTTTCATGTTGCTTTTGATCCCTATGCAAGATATAGCAAAGAAATATCATATCAGATCCAAGACATTTGCTGCATAATTTTCTATTTCTTTAGTAATACTAATCATGTAACCAAGGTGTAGAACAGCCATAGCTGAGGCATATTGCTTATTTACACTTGTGATTACTCCAGATGAATCAAAATCTAGCTACTGATGGATAAATAGTGTTCTGAGTGCTTGTTTAAATATTGGTGGGGTTTTTTTGTCACATTAGGCATTGCAGAGTAACCCAGACACCTGTGTGAGGCAGATGCAGCAGAGATGGAGTTACTTGTCTTCCCAGAGAAATAGTAGGAGGCCCTTTTGCATCTAAAAGGGAATAATATCTATGCATAAGTATGGAGTCATATACCAAGCATGATTTGGCAGCTAATGCTTCACAGCTGGAATATATTGCAAGCAGAAATTAAAACATATATAAATGAAAGTTTTACACTAAGAAAAGCTATGCTTTAGGTGTATTTTGAAAAAAAAAAACCCAAACAAAACGACACCCTAGCAGCACAGTAACTTGAAGGCAACTCATTTATTCAACTCAGAATCTAGTAGGCATTTTAAAGTCATCCTCAGGCTTCCAAGGTGGTAAGACAGCTTTCTTTGACTCCACTGAGAGCAGCTGCCCTAAAACTGTGGAAAAAGAACAAGAACAAAAACAAAAAAAAAAAAAGAAAAGCAAAAAAAATTTCCAAACAAACACAACACAAAACAAACAAACAAAACAAAGCAAAACCAAACCAAACAAACAAAAAAAAACCACCAACCAACCAAAAAAAAATCTTATATTCACTCAACTGTCCTTGCTAAAAAGGTCTGCCTGGTCTGGCAAAACCTTGATGTTAATGAAGACTTTGAGTATGTAAAGACCAAATAAGGACAACGGGATTTAGGTCTCTGAGGAAAGCACAAAAAATACAGACAGGAAAGGGACTGTCTCTGTACCAGTGACAAACCTCTGTGCTTCCTTGAAAAATTCCTTTGACTCCTGCCCTGGTCCTTGAAGAACTGACCTTATCAGGAAGGCAATTTGCTGTGTGTGCAAATAGATTTTGAGAAGAGAAAGAACATTTGCAGAAGGCTAATGCTGGAAATAGGAGATGCCACGCAGAGAGAGTTCTCATTCATTGGCCAGTATATATGCACAAGCTCAATATGGTGCCCTTGCAGCACAGACAAAATGTCATCCTATAAAACATTAAGTTTAAATAATAATGCACACACTACAACCCAGATGGCAAAATGAAGGGAGACCTTTCAAGTTCATCTTGGTCCACTCTTTACTACAGGATCATGCTCTTTCTAGGTGATATTTGGATGTGTCTTTTAGAGCTTCTCTAGCACATATTCACCTGGTGTAACTGTGTTGAACAGAGAATATATATCGCACTGTTTCTGCAGCCCCTGTGTGTTTTCATTCCCTACCAAAATGCCATTCATACAGGCACAGATTCATCAGAGTCTTGTGCTGTGTTGCACCATCAAAACTCAGCCAGGACCAGCTGGAAGAAACAGCTCTCAGAAATTCCCTGGAACACATCCCAGACACTTTCTGCTCAAAGAGCAAGAAAGTCTCTGATAAAGTTTAAAACATCACTTCCCTAGATCAGAATTGGTGTTAGACACAAGTTTGGGAATAAAACAATGCAGCAATCTTGAGCTGAGTTAGTTTAATGCCACAGATGAGTACACACAATCTTATCAGAACAGAAAAGTGCTATGACTTGTCCTTTCACAAAGTACCTGCCCAGATACTTCCAGATTTACACTGTTGACCCTTGTCTGGTCCTCAGGAAAACATGGAGATACTCAAGACATTTTCTAGTTAATATGAGGCCTTTGCAAAGTTGCCTGTTAAATGGATCAGTGTTAACACTGTAGAGCGACTATCACTCTACCATAGCAAGAAGCCAGAGTGGTCAGGTCTAAGATGGTACAGTAAAGGATAACCATATTCCACCATGCCCAAACATGTACTTAATCACTAGTGCATGTTTGCAATGTGTACTGAGAATGCAGAGTTCTGAGTAAATTTTTTAGTTATCAATTATTACTGAGTACTAGTAGGAGGAAAGAAATTGATTACATATAATACATCAAATGATGTATTTATTTTCCTTATATTCATAGAGCTCTGCTTTTCATTTCTTGAAGTGACTATAAGCTGGAAGTCCTTCCCTTAGCATTTGGAGCATAACAGAGGAAAAGAGCTGTGGTAAGAGGTAAATGGAAAGATTAATACTTTTAAAGCACCAATTATTTAAGAGTAGAGGGGAAAT
Source organism: Chloroceryle aenea (assembly GCA_013399075.1). NCBI lineage: Eukaryota > Metazoa > Chordata > Aves > Coraciiformes > Cerylidae > Chloroceryle > Chloroceryle aenea. The sequence goes on along the minus strand of VWZY01013702.1, from coordinate 25,586 downwards.
AATTCTCATAAATGCCACCCATTATTTTTTCAAGTGAAGCAAATGGAATAAAAGGTGATGTGATTTAAAATGCCTAGGCTGTTCATTTTTATTTTTTTATTCTTTTATTTTATTTTTTTTTTTTTTTTTTCTTCTTCTTGAAACACAAAGTATTTCTGATATTAACTACCCGGGAATATGAATGCAAAACCTATAGATACTTTAAAAACAAGGACAAATTAGAATTTATGCATATTGTTACATAAGTCACTATGGGATTTAAAAATCATTTTGAGACTGATGGAAGCGTATGTCCCAGACTGTCAAGTCATAAACCTCTCCTCCTTCAGGTTTCTTAAAAAACAAAACCAAGCACTCCCTCTGCTTGAAAGAATAAGATTTTGATTTAGAACAAGATTAAGCTGCTAAACAGCCTGGACCTCAGTGTTTCTCATTAGGTTTTGTTCTGTAACTACAAATTCATATGTACACTTCTCGATTGTATGTTTCTGTATAAAACTACACATCAGATTAAAATATTTTAACTGATCTATTTAGGAATACAAATGGCAATCATGCAAGCAGCTTTTCTGAAAAAGTATAACACTTGATAAATTCTTAATGAAGTACTGAACAAATTGAAATATTTTTAATTAACTAATTAGCCAATTTGAAAGATAATCAACATGGAAGTAATGTAAACAAAGTACAAAATGTTAACAAAATAGGTCTTCTCATCCTTAAATAAAAATAAAAATATATTTAAAATAAAAAAACAAAACAAAACAAAACAAACAAACCAACCAAAACAACAACAAAAACAAACAAACAAACAAACAAAAAAACAAACCAACCAAACAAAAAAACCCACACAAGAACTCTCCTTAATGCTAACTCTGCCAACTCTAGCAGAAACCAACCCAAAAACATTAGCTGTTTGGAGATACTTTTCATATGGAGACTGGAACATAGACCACACCAGAATTTTGCAGTCTTTATTTCCTCTTTTTCTGTTCACTCAACATTTTTCTTAATAATCTTGGGTTTTTTTCTCATTCATTCTCTACAAAAGTAAATAATCTGTGGGGATGTAATAATTTTATGTGTTTAGTAGTCTCTTAGTGTCCTGGAAGCTTCATCTGGATTACAAAGATAGCAGCAGCTTGGGTAATATCTCCCAGTGAGTCAAGTTTTCCTCTGACAGCTCCACAGAAAAACATGGCTGAAATTCTTATTATTCAAAAAGATCAAGATTCTCTGAAACACAGAAGAAGCAAGGGAAAACAAAACAAAACAAAACAAAACAAAACAAAACAAAACAACAAAAAAAAGACAGGAATGCTAATGAAAACCAGCCCATAAATGAGCAAATATTCAGATTTTACAAAAAGACTTTTCCTTTTGTCCATAGAAAGAATCTTCCTGTTTGCACCTTATGTGATGCTACTGGTCAGCTGTGGGATATCTCACAGCTCAACTACTGGTACCTCTTGCCCTTAGAAATAGGACATTATTTGTGGAGGAAAGGTGTTGTGAAACTAGTAAGAGACAAAAAATTTAGTGGCAGAAGATCCCTTTGCTACTTACTGTTAGTTGGAAGACCAGTGTGTCTGTCAAAGCTAGTATGGCTAATGGTTTCTAACAGGTACTTGGGTACATCTGGAGCAGCTGAAGGACATACAACAGTCTTTTATAAAATAGGGTATATTTGTTTTGTGTACATTTCAGTTATTTCACAATCCATCAAAGCAATCATTGAAGATTAAAAAGATAGAAAAGAAACACTGGTGCAGCTCGGTTGGGGATTTTACACACACAAACGTGTGTGTGTAAGTAACTAAAGTATGGAAAGATGATTTCTCATGCCTTCTCCTTAGGCCTGGTTGACCATAAGTAAATAAAGCAGAAAACAACATATCAGCAGAAATTACTTACTTAACAACCCACTCACAATGTGCTATGTAATGTTTAAAAAAGATGAGAGGTGTGTAAAGGTGAAGTAGAAGAGATCTGTAGTTCAGCTACACCTTGCTGAATTTGCAGCTAGCCAAATATGGGTACTACTGCCCAGACAGTACTCGCAAGCAACAGTAAGTATGTCCATAACCAGGGTGGTCCTTGTAAAGTAGCATTATGAAACTACTATGTACCCTGCATATGAGAAAAACTGTATGTTGTTTGTGTGCATGTGCCAAGGGGAGATGTGCAAAATAACACAGGTTATAATTAGTCTTCATAGGCTGTATCAGTGCATACAACATGCATATGGCTGGAAGTACTTATGAGCACTGGTTGCTGGATGGACATTCTCTAATACGTTCTTTGCCACTTACTTACTTTGCCACTTACTGATTTTTACGAGTAGAGTAGCAGGAGGTGTTTCTGGTGCTGAGCACACTCTGTGACTAATGATGCTAAGATCCTTGACCAGTGACAGAATTGAGATGAACAGCCATAATACAAGAGAAAATGTACACTCCAAAGTGGAAATTAACAAAGCCAGTTTGTTGCATAGACTGACAAAATGCAAAATGTAAAAAATACCAGGCAAACAAAATACCAACTTTGAAGCAAAAAGTTTACATGTATTAGCCTTAAATAGTGAAATGACATTTTTGAACCTGTCCTCAAAAATCCTTTCAGTACTACTATTTTCACAAACTAGTGTTTGCATTTCCTAGTGATGAATTACAAAATTTATTTTGATGGGTTTTTTTACTTTTTTATGATATCACCATTGTTTAACATTATTAGTGCATGCTCTTAGTTTGGGTGTTAATTGGAGAGCAGTTATCAAATCTGTACCTTAAAAATAATCAGCATTTTAAACTCCACAAAGGAAAGTTATCAGTCCATACAGAGGCTGGTTCTTTGCTGTATGTCTCCACTGAAACCACAATGGAACATCATCCTAAACACAATCTTGCTGCTAGCACAGGGTAGATACTGTCTTTGGAAGACAGTTCTTCATTTCAGTTTCTCTAAGATTTTCATCCTTGCAGTTCCACATAGACCTTGCATCACAGTGGGAGCTGCTCAAGGAATTATACGTCTGTCTCACACAAGTCATTAAGTGCATCCATTTTTTTGTTCATTTCTTTTGTGTCTACCCAACACCCTCCAAACCATAATGCCTTCTTGGTCCTCCATGGAAAGCTGAACAGGGTTTTTGTGTGTTTAAGAGATGGGTCTGGGACAAATAGGCATATGTCTGTGACATACAGAGTGAGTTTCAAACCCAGGTAATTCTCATTGTCAGCTGCACATCTCCTATGCCCTAAAAACAGCTGCTCAGCTGTTGTCAGTTTCTCTGACTGCTATGTTCCCTCTTGTCCACCTAAAGCCTTCCAGATTAAATTCTTGTGGTTATCAGACCATCTTTGCAAAATGTTACAGGTTCTTTTTTTTTTCCCTGAAATGAAATTTCATCAAAAACTTAATCCATCCAGCAAGCTTAATTATGACTAAATACCCAAAAAATCTAATCTACATGTATATTTATATATATGAAATATGTATCTAAAACAATAGCATATGACATCACTTCTGAATGTAGTGTGATTTCATTTCACCCTTTTAGATTTTATTCCTCTGGGTCTGATGAAATGCCTTTTCACTCCTGACTATTCCCAGCTGCTGAAGTGGACTTTGGGAACTCAGGCTTCCCAAGAGCTACTCTACCTCTCACTAGGTCTGAACCAGACACATACCAGAAGCAAACTCTAAAGCTAAAAAATAAAGTAACTGGAGAGAATCAGCCCACTTTTGTAATTCAACTTATGGTAGGTACACAATGCTGCCTAAACAGGCTGAAGCTGTTGGTTTTGGCTTCTAGCTGCAGAATCAAGGAGCAGTGAATCAGGTCACAGCTGGAACATTTTTCTTTGCAAACATATAGCCAACAATGTAACTAAAGCAAAACAGCTCTTTCTCCCAGAAGACAGATCCATCAGTTTTGTAGGCATGATTGTCCTAACAGAACTGTTCAGAAATATCAAAAATTCAGTGAGCCAGAGATCTAACCAGTGATCCCTGTGGAAGGCCCATTACTTCTGGATTAGCTGAAGGCTATATCTCAGAAAGAGTTTATATTCCATGAACATTTCAGTCTCAAGAAAAAGGTGCCAGGATACTGTTCCCTCTGGGTAGATAACCTGAGTGTGACAAACAGATACAATTGCTGGGTCTCACAAATCAAGTACACTTCAGGAACAAGGAATGCAATCCATTTTTAAATTTCTCTTGAAATTCACATTAGTAATTTGATAATTTAGGTGTCTGAAAGGTTGTCAGTGTAATATCTAGTCAGCATAGTTGAGAAGAAAATCTCAAGTGTGGTTTTGTCTCCATGGAGGGTCTGTGGGAGGGTAAAACCACAGCACTGCAGCTGTAGGACAGATTGAAGTACAGGTGCCATTTTGGTCTGACAGCAGCATATTTGAAGAAACTCACACAGGCCTAGTCCATTTATTTATGGGAAGAATGACATTCATGTTCACTTTCGCAGGCATGTATTAAAAAGAAGGTTAATATGGGTTTTCTTTTCTTGGCTAAGTTAAGCATCAGAAAAGAAAAACAAGTATTGAAACAGATTAGAACTTTCTACTCTAAGAATTATGATTACTTGTCATTTTGAAGATCCTACAGCATAATAATGTTGCTTGCCTGTCTGGTAATGTATGTTAAAAAATGCTAAATATGTAAATGAGTCACATAATAGTGATAATAAATACAATTTTTTATTTTTTTTCAGAAAACCTATTATCCCAGAGAAAACACAGCCATCAACAAGTTGATAGAGAGCTACCACTGGATGCCACTGCACTGTTTCCTCCACAATTACCCTTTCTTAAAAGGGTAGTATAACCTTTTGAGTACTTTACCATATATGGGTCAATAGCTAAATCACAAAAAATAAAATTTAAAAAAAATAAAGAAAAGATAAGTATTTTTATAAACTCACTGGATCTAAGAGTATTGGTAGAGCAAATTATAGCACAGAGGATTGTGTCTGTCTTGGAGATTGGAGACATTTGACAATGTATTACTTTCCTGCCAAAAATAGTCAAAGAAATATGTTTGGAACTGTTTTTAATTGTTTCTGGTTTCCCTTATGAACATTTCTGTGAGTTAGCCCATGGTGAGAAGCTGCAAGCAAATTTCCAGGACATCCAAGGATGGTGTTAGTAGGCAAATAGCAAGTTCTGACACTCATTCATTGCTTTGTTCTCCTTTGTCCTATTCCTTCCAAGGGAATCGTTGAGTCTGCAGTTCTTCTTTGGTCAGGGATTAGCAGCTCGTACGTAGTCATAAGGCTGAGGTCTGTATCAAGGTGGATGCTAGGAGCCTTTTGATTCTACAAAATGTTAACTGGAGCAGAATCAGCCATAAGAAAATCATGTGATAATGTTCAGTCTAATTTCAAGAATCCCAACAGGATTAAATTCAACCCCTTGCCAGTTTAACTGAACATTTGCTATAGCAAGCAGTGACTGTATATACAGTGCAAAAGTGAGGATTTGTCTGTATTGTCTATGCTACTATCCAAAACAGATCTTTAACTATAGCTGTGAATGTAGTANTAGTTAAAAATAAAACTGTTATAAAAAAAAAAAAAACAGAAAAAAAAAAGAAAATTCATTAAACTGAAGGACATTGTTTGTAATGGGAGCCAAGTGGATGGTTTTCACCTTGGAAAAGGGTGGAGTGGATTTTGTGCCTACCTAGCAACATACCCAGAGAAGCCCATGATCACTGGGGAAAAGGTTAAGCCAGTTCACTGTCTGTGCTGAGTGTAAAGCCTCCCCTGCTCAGGGAATGTCACTTCTGCTTTCCTGAACTCCGCCTGCAGTATCTAGAGGAAAGCGGGCTCGCATTGTCTTCCACTGCTCGCCCCAGGAAGCATGATATCATTCTCAAACAAAAGCGGGAAAGCTGACAGATCTATTGAGATGGGTGTGACTACAGCACACACCTCGCTGGTCAGCCCTTGTGGAAAAGGCAGTGACTGGCAGCTCTTCCGTACTGAGTTGCCTACACTGTCCATGTTTACAGTTAATCTCTGAAGTCAACTTTTGTTTCTCCTGTATCTGTGACTTAATGAACATTGCTTGCTTTCTGCATCAGTTAGATATATACTACCACGTAAAGAAACAGAAAAGGCAAAATATCTGGGGTAACTGGACTTTCTTTTTGTCTCTTCATCCATAATGCTTACAGCATCAGATAGCTCCATAAAGTGAAATGCTGGAAGTAATTTGATGACCACATAGTTTGAATCAACATGCAGCTAAAGAATCAAGAAATGTAAGCCACAAAAGAGTAGCTGGTAAACTATATGCAGTCTATTACAGCAATGGCTAGGTAAGAACACTCCCAAACATGCATTCAACCGACTTTAAACACTTTTTCTTTTTTATTTCCCCTGTATTAATCTTTAGTCTTTTTATAAATGGCAAAAGTAACATCTCAAACTCATTTGTTCATAATTTCACTTAGTTATTAACATGCTGTTAATCAAGAAGACCTGGAAATTACAAGGCAAGTTACACAACAATGAGGACTTCTACCTTTTCTTTCTATTTTCTGGCTTTCATGGCAGCACAGCCTGTAATTTTACAGCATATGCCCTTTTTACTGTGAGATGGAACAACCTATGT
>VWZY01013702.1:241-12854 GCA_013399075.1 Chloroceryle aenea | reverse complement strand
CTTGGAAAGACTCAGAAAGGCTGTCCAACCCCATGCAATTTCTAAAGTGTTTCCCTGAGGAACATCAGGTTTATTGGTGGCTAACTGCTAACACATATCAGCATTTACATTTATCTTAACACCCATCACAGTGGCATGTGTGAGTTTTTAAATTAGCTACAGCAGGGAAACACACTGTCTTTCAACATGTAAATGTAATCCTATCATCAAACATGGCTTTTCATAATTCTGTTTGCTGAAGGCTAATTCTATGATATATCAAGTGCCCTGAACTCTTGACACCAGCCTTTCCTCTTTAGATAAGCAGCACTCTTGTCTCAGGAACAATCCATTCATACATGCTGTAGCACATGGAAAATGTGAGGAGGAAAAAGAAACAATGCCATGCAGCACTTCTTTAATCAGGTAAATGTGGTAGGAGAAAGCACATGTCCTATTTCAGTGTCCGACCACATTATGCTTTTTGGAAAAACGCCATTGCTTTGGCCTTGACATGATGTTAATATGTGTTAGTAGGAGGCAGTAAAAGAGCTTCAGGAATTATTACTCAGCACAGTCAGCTGTAATGGGAAGCAGAGGCTCATAAATGACAAGGGTTTAAGCTTCTTTTCTTAAACAGATCCTGTACTCCCCGCACAGAGTAACCTGTCTCTGTGAGGCCTACCACCGACCCTCAGCCATTATTTTGCATCACCTGGAAATGAAAAGTAGCAGCCAGGTGGCCAGTCAGAGGACTTGCTGGTACAAGGGATCAAGATGGGGAATATCCCTACTCAATGCTGTGGCTCTCTAGAAACTGGAAGGTGATAAAGGTTTCTGTGTCACATAGTTAAAGATAACTCATACTAACGTGGAAGGGACAGCTCAGAGAGGTGGTGATACTGTAATACTTGAGAAGGTGCTGATACTGTAATAGGTGGTTGTGAGAAACATCAGCATGAGGTAGAAAAGGTAACAAAGTCTGGTTTTTGTTGCTGCTTTTTCTCTTGATGTGGCAGCCTGTGCTGAGTAGGTGCAGTTACTTTCTGCTTTTTCTACTGACTCTCCTGCACATGCATGCTCAAAATGAAAATCAGGATTGCAAACAGCTCAGTGTTTTTGTTTTCTTCCCAATAAAGAGCTTCTCAGATTTTCAGGAAACCATGGCCTGGAAAATGGCTGAGTGTTGAGCAGCCTACAAAACCACCTAAGCCAAAGGGAACTGTTGCTTTCCTGTCTTCTGTGCTAGTGAAAGGGACTTACTAATGGGGAAAGTTCAGCTAATGAAATGACAAAGGAGTAATTCAGGTCCTATGTACTAATAAGTTCACTGTGAAGTACATCAGGTTGTTTGACTCATCTATAGCCTGGAAACTTTTACTTTGCGAGTATTTTGCTGAAACAGGCTTCATGCAGATTTTAGAATGGCCTGTTGTCAGGAGAAGGGCAACACCAAAAAAATTATTTCCCATTTTTTTTGCTGACAAAAGGGACCTAGAGTATTTTTTTTAAAATGTGAAAAGGAAAATTAAGAGCCAGAACTGGTAATGGCCAGTGATGATGTCAAGTGCATATATGATGGCAAAAGAATGAGAAGCAAGCAAACTAGTTATGTCCCATTTAGTTTGCATGCGAAGAACAAAATTTTATCCCTGTAGTCATTGTTTTTTGAGCCCATTGTTTTTCTTCTTAGAGCATTTCTGTTCTGTTTGTTTGGTTTTTTTTTTTAAGATCTGCTAAAATGAATGATTCTGAACATATGATAAATTGCCCTTAAGTCAAGCTTTTACTTCTCTGCCAACACTGGATATAGTTCTTGGAGCACAAATATAAGTGATGTTAATACTCCTACTGCCCCAAAATCAAAATAAGTCTGGACATGAGTGAGATTTTGCAGCTTGAAAGAGGTATCAATAAACTGAAAGTAAGCAGAGCTCAGGTAGAAGCTACAGAGTTTATAATTTTTCTGGTCTCTGTTAGTTCTTTTCTGCTTAATTTTTCCAGAATACATTTTGAAGGATGAATGAGTCTGTGTATTTACGTTTAAAGGCAAAAACAGTATATCCAAGTATCTTCAAGATCTTAACATTAAATCACCTCAAATAATGCATAGCAATAAAAATGTGACTGCCTAATGTAGCCCAGCATTAATGAGGCAAATTTCCTATCTTTGCAATTTGGAGAGATAAAGACTAATTGCGTTAGCCACTTAATACACACGAGGTTTGCAGATCTGACCCTTGCTTCCAAGGACGAGGATATGGGTCATGCTAATTAGATCTCGGGGTTATTGTTTTCATCCATTAAGGTTCAAAAAATTCATTCCTAAAATCCCATTTGCAGGACCCACTATCTTCCACTGAATTACTCACAGTGTTAATATGATTCTAATGTTAATTTTTATTTGATGACTGTATCATTTAACTTTACTAACTTTAAGCAGCATTCAATAAGTGCAACAAAGAGATAAATTTGCTGTCTACTTGGCTATGCTTCCAAAATTATGTCACACTGGGATTGTCTAAAATCTTGTACTGATGTAGGTCAGCTGCACTGTAACTTCTGTAACAGTTCCTTCTCTTAAATGCTCCAGCTTTAACTTCAGTCTTCCCTCTGCCAGAGTAAAAGATTTCTAAATGGCTTTTTTTTTTTTTTTTCATTTTTGAGAGAATTTGAACAATGTAATTTTAGCAATCTTTGAAATACGGAATTGTGAAAGATGTGCATGTCTCATCTTAAGGTGAGAAGTTAAAAAGAAGATTTGCATATAGGTAATGAACTTCAGTAACATTCTGTTCAATAATCATAATAAATTATTAAATATAGCAAACTTGAACACAAGTCAAGCCATTAAATACCCTCTCTTAATTGAATTTGGAAGAAAAAGAAGTATCAGGAAGGATACTTAAAATCTGAAGGCTTTATTTGGATCTTTTTCTCTCATACATAATGGCTGGGGTGGCTGATACTACTGATAATTTCTGCTGTAATAATTATTTTCTTTTTCTTTCTAATTTTCAAACATGCTGAGTCCCCCTCACTCTACTTGAAATAAATCAGTGCTCAGTGAAACCAGCTCAGTCACTTTAAATGAACATAGCTTTCAAGGAATTAACTTTACAAGAGGAAACAAGAGCAGATCATTTTACATTTCTGGCTCTTCTTTTTTTCTTTTTCTTTTTTCAAATGTGGGAGGCTTCCTCCATTTCACACATTTGGCATATAGTCCAGCTAGTCCTACTTCCTTAAAGGAGAAGCTGCCAGTGTATTCTGCAAGTCAGGGCAAGTAACATTTCTTCCTCTACTCCAAACTTCTGCTGATCCCAAATGACTGATCAAAGCTGAGATTTGAATTGAGATCATCTCTGCAGTTGTGAAATGCTTCAAGACTTCTGTCCTCTTTACTGAAGAAGAAAAAGATGACAACTCTTTTGTTTGCAAGTAATTAAAGTTCCTTCCCAGTGATTACTGGAAGCCATATCCAGACACATGAAGAATGGGAAGGTGCTCATGAGTAGATAGCATGGATGTATGAAGGGGAAATTATGCTTAAGCAACCCGATAACCTGCCAAAATGAGGTAACTAACTCAGTAATCACGGAAAGACGTGTGGATGTTGTTTACCTAAACACCAGCAAGGCATTTGACATGGTTTTCCGTAAAATCATGATGGGTAAGCTGACAAAATACAGATTAGGTAAGGAGACAGTGAGGTGAACTGAAAAATGGCTTGGTGTTCACTGTGTGATCAGTGACCCACAGTCCAGTGGGAAACCAGTCAGTAGTGGTGTACCCGAAGGGTGGATACTGTTTAAGCTTGTCATTAACAACCTGGCTGATGTGTCAGAGTGCACCTTTAACAAGTTTGCAGATGATACAAAGCTCAGAGGAGAGAGGCTGAGGCACCAGATGGTAGTGCTGCTCTTTAGAGGGACAATAGGTTGAAGCAATGGGCAGACTGTAATATAAAATTCTGCAAAGACAAATGCATGGTCCTCACCCTGGGGAGGAACAGCCTGGGCATCCAGGCACACTGCAAGCTGAGTGACTGGAAAGCAGCTTTGCTGAGAAGAACCTTGGGGTCCTTCCTGGTTGACACCAAGCTGACCAAGACCCACCAATGCACAGCAAAAAAGGCCAACAGAGTGCCATGGTGTGTTAGGAAGAGCATGGCCAACAGGCCGATTGAGGTGATCCTTACCTCTCTTCAGCCTTGCTGAGGCAGGTGAGCAGAAAAGGTTTTAAATTTCTCTTCCCCATAGATGCTGCCAGATGATTAATGTCCTCTCAGTCTGAAGTCACAGTATAAAATGGATACATGATTTGCCTGGGCAGAGAGACCCCTGTTACTGACTTAGTGTCTTGAAATATACACAGGAGCTTTGGTGAAAAAACAAGTGTCTGGTGCTTAAACTTGTATTAAAAAAATGATAAAAAGAGTTAAAGTTATTTTCACAACGACTTTAGGAGGTATATATGGATACTATTTACTCAGCCCACTACTGGGAATGAGTTACTAATCTCCTACAGGGAGACTAAACACCTCCTTTGGCACTCACCATTTAGAAGTCATACAGTTCTTTTCAGCCATAGGTACTCTAACCATAATCCAGGACCATAAACATGAACTGTTAAAAAAAGAACAATTGACTAGATTCTCAGACAGAAAGCGCTGATCTGGAGATCATTCAATAGAAAAGGAAAAGAAGAGCATGCAGGAGAGAGGACTTTTATGACAGGGATTTCCTGGGGAACACGACATAAACCTGTAAAATTTACCATGCTATCTTACAGAATCTCTACCAAGGAATAAAACCATCCCCTTTCCGGAGTGAAAGTGAATTTAAAGCAGTCTGTTTATTCAGTCTGCAGCTTTTTCCATTGTTCATTAAAATATGTCATTGTAGCAAAAGTGGAATTCAGGAGGCGATCTCTCCTGCTGATGGTTTGATTGGTGAGAGCATTAGACTTCAACTTTATCTCATCAAATAATGGGCTCTCTCTGGAATAGCTGAAACTTTGACAGGAAGAGACATTAGTGGGAATTTCCCCTAGATAACAGTCCTTAGTTTATAGAAATCTTGTTCCATTTTCTCTAAAAACTATACAGAAATAAATATGCAAAGCAACAGCCGAATTCGGAAACTCAGTGCTCCCCGCAAGAATCTTCCATCGCTCTGTGTTAGGTATCTTCTTAGACTCAAAATAGCAATCATAGATTCTGAGAAAATTAGTGCTAAAAATACAGAACTTCTATTTTAACAGACTCAGCACATTTTTTAATTGTCTACTCCAGTTCTATAAAGTAAATTCAATTTCTTACTCAGAAAATAGTTTCTAAGAGGCAAAACCAACTAATAAATCTAGAACCCACTGATTTTCATTATTTTTTTTTGTAAAAGGCTAGATTACTATCTAGGTACATTTTCTATCTGTAGTGAACTGTGTTTTCTTCTCTTTGATCAGGACTATCTTGCAACACACCAGGTGGAGAAAATTATCAATAGGTAGTTGATAATTACATTACACGTAGAATGTGAGGGAAATACATACACAGAAATTTTGGTTTATGTAAACATTACCTGAAATTTCTGTATCACAAAGCACCTTTTTATTTCTGTAACAGTCATGGTTTTGTTCTATGTTGAATCTCTTTTTATGTATTTTTGTCAAAGTAAGAGGTTGCATATGGCACTGCTAGTTGAAACCCGAGAAAAAAAAAGCACTGCGGAAAACAGATAATTTTCTTGTTATTTCCTTTATTGGTGAAAACTACAAAAGTAAAATATTCTGCACAAAGTCAGTATTATCTATGTTTCACTATTTTTTATCACAGTTCTCTCTGTATAATTACATTTAAAAAATATAAAATATGACAGTTAATCACTTCTCCATTGGGAAATCAGTATTTGCTGACAGACCCAGCGTACATTTGCTTTTATTGTAAGACTTCATACTCGGAAGCAGTTCTGATTTGAAAGCATGCTTGTCACCCTTAGATATTTTCCTTACTTGTTATAAATCAATATTTAAATAGGGAAGGTATGCTGACATTACCGTTTGCCTTATTGCACACTTAAGATAATGCTTATAAGACCCTGTCAGGCAGTCCTCATTCAGGGAAAACTACTGTGCTTGGCATGGGGAAGGCTTCAAGACAATTACAGATTCACTGTGCAATGCAGACTAAAGTTTCAGATTTGAGATGCAATCCAACGGTGGGACTCAGTAAACTGTTCCTGTGATTTTATACTCATTGTGCAGTATTTCCTGTATTTCTACAATTCAAAGTTTTTAAAATTCAAAAGTTTATTTCTAACATTTTTAAATGTTGCAAAAGGAAGGATACTAGTAAAACTGGTGACTTCTAAAAACATAGAAAAATACTTTTAAGAGTATCTGTCACTGTTGTGGTGAGCAAATGAGCTCAGTAGTCTAGCTTTCCATGCTGCCTGTGCACATCTTTCATTGTTGGTCCACTGGCGCAGGAAGGAAGTGCCTGGGTTAAGTTCTTGGTGTTCTGTAGAGATTCTATGAGAGCTTTGTTGTATTCTGTGACCAGCTTTCTCACGTTCTTCATTATTGGCTGGTAGTCACTCTCCTGACTTTTTGTTGCTATGACTGATTAAAAGAATTAAGGAACCAAACTGCCAGTATAAATATTAAGCATAATTAGAGATCATAAGGGAACCATAATACAGTCAGTTTCCTTCTGTGAAAACTCTCAAAGGATGCAAATAATGGAAAAAAATCAAATAGGGTCTAAAAGATTTAGACTAATTTATTAGCTGTCATCTCATGCCAAGTGTGGGGAAAAAAAAAAATCAGTAAAAAAAAAAGATTCCTGAATCCGTTTTGTTTTATGTTATATAAGCAAGAGGTCTCCCGTAGAAGACTTTGCACATTGTTAGACTGCAAACAAAACCATTTAAAGGCACTCACCTATTTACAGACACAAGGGTTTAAAACTCTGGCTATGGAGACCATTTTGTCCCAGTAGCCAAAAAAGGCTATATAAGGGCCTGCACTTGTAGCATATTAGGAGGCCCTTTTACTATCCTAATGATTTGTTTATCTTCATTTGTTCTAGAGCTTTTTCTGTTAGAAAAAAACAGAATCTAAGATTCTAGCCTTAGTAAAATATTCCTGTAGAACCTCCTGTAGAGGAGATGGGTCCAATTAAACTAGATGGTCCAAGACTTTTTTTTCAGAGCTTTTCTAAGAGTTAGAGCACTTATCAGACACAAAACCTGGGATATTTGGTATATGAAAAAGATAACACTATATGAAGATTTTATTTTCTTTTTCTCCCTGAAGGCAAGGCTATTATAGAATTGCCTAAAATACATTATTGTGCCACTTCCTGAGACATTTAGCAATGTCTGTTGTCCAACACACAACGCTGGAGGGTATGGTCCAGTTTTGCTGTTACTTTTACCAATTATATTTGTATTGTAATCATTTAACAGTGATTCTATTCATCTTTAAGAATTCAGATCTTTAGTTTCCTAAACAATTTTAAAGAAGTGAATTTATCATAGTGAATTCAAATCCCTAGAATATAAAATAAAAGTGCAACTCTGCCCTACTCAGATCTCTACAGTAACTACAGGGAATAGTACAAGATAAGAACACCACCAATGAAAAAAACTTCAGTGATTTTGCTAATTTCAAAAACTGTATTATGAAAGTCTCTTTGAGCAAATAAGGTTTTGCTAATATTTTGGAAGGTCTTACATGACCAGTGGAATGTAACTCTTTAATTAGCATCACATAATGAGAGAGCTACAATGCGGTTCCCCCACCCCAGCCCATTTTGCAGCTAAAAAATCTACTCGCCATATTTTAACACACTTATCTGATTTTATTTTCCCCTATAATGTGCAATTCCTCTTCTATTTGATAAGAAATACATTAAAAACATATCATTTGTTGTATACTTTTTCATCATTGCTATTCGCAGTGTTTTAAAATTGCAAAATACCATGCAAAGTCACCATGATACACAGATTTTAAAACAATATTACACTTGCTGGATAATTTCAGTTAAGACTGGACAGAGGTGAAGAAGATCTTCACATGAAACCTAACGGCATACCTGACCCAAGAGGAAAAACTCCGGGCTGCAAGACAAATCTTATGCTTTAGGACTCTGTAAAATCATTACAGACGACACATGCAATTTTTGCCATATATAATATCTATCAGCTAACCAGATATTTGCAAAGCATCACCCTTCCCCTCCTCCCTTGTCTCCTGCTCCCCATTTGTCCTGTCTTATTCTGCTGGAGGAAACAAGACTTCCTCCGCAATTAATATAGTGTATGAATTTACTGTATTTCTTAAAGAAAAGGATACACTCCTTCATCATAAAGTTATTCTGCTCATGGTGCTGCCACTTCCTCTCCAAATTTGTAAGCTGAAAACACAGAAAGTGAGAAAATTGAATATTATAATTATTACACATGTACTTTATACAGAGAATCTCCCCAAAATGTTGTATAAATTCCTTGTACTTTTATCACCTGATAAGATCAAAGTTATTTCAGAAAAAAGTCACAGAAATGAGAAACAATGGCAAAATGAATGATTTTTAAAGCTGTCAATGATTAACCTGTTCATAGTTTAGCACTTCAAAAAACTATTTGTGTATAAGGAATATTGAAAGCAACTGCAGTTGTAGATGAGAAAAAAATCAGAATTCAAGAAGTCATATAGAGAAGCAACTAAGCAAGTATGTACATGCAAGCAAGTCAGCAGTAAAAAGGGCAACACTGTGGGGAGATAGTAATTCTTGTAATTCTTCCTATCTTCATATCATTTAAATGATCTTTTCTTAAAATCATTAAGATCTAAAATCACCAAAGATACAGTATTTCCTGACAGTGTCTTGGACTTTGAGCTATACAGAAGAAACTTCCTTACTTCCATAGTTAAGTTTCCTGTCTGATTCCAGAAGTTGTGATAAGAGCAGAGCTGCAGTGAGAAGATTGTAGGAGTGTGGGTTAAGTGCTGGCACTTCTTCAATACTTTCAGCATCAACAGGAAACTAATGTGGACATTATATCGATGGCTGTTTCCTTGCAATACAATTTTATATTTATTTTTCTGATGCTACTGTTCAAGGTTCTGCATTTCAAGATATGCAGATGTTATTTTTAAATGCAAAAACTGAAAATCATCCTGAGACTAAACTTTCAGTGAAAACTAAGGTATTAAATTAGGAAAATATTGCAACATTTTACTTAATAGCTTATTCTTAAGCTAGAAGATATGAAAATAGCTTCTATATTACTCAAAATGAATCTTACAGTGAAGAATCAGTTATCTAGTGTACTGACTCACAGCCGACATGGCAGTCATTTGTTTCCAAAATATGGAAATTATACGACCAATTTTTTATTCGGTACCTTTGTAGATGTTGTTATATTCAATACAGTTGGCCAAGGAGCATAGGTTTAAAATACTGTCTGATAGATATGAAAGGAAATATTCAGTGCATTTTTCTAGTAATTCTTTGAAGGCCACAACTCATACAGTTCAGTGCTTGCAAAATCACCCACCCTCAAGGTACGTAAATTCTATTTGCCCTTCAAAATGCTTAATGCATGTCAAATAATCAGCTATTTTAAGGTATATTTTTATTGCCCCCCATCGCGTTTACTCTCATGATGTAAAAAGAAAAGAAATAAATCCTTTCTGCACACACTGAAATAAAATGGCCACAGCTTAATGAACTGAAGAAATGCTGTACACCTATTTCATAAAAAATTTTAGCATCATTATGCAAGCATTTTAACATTGTCTGGGTATCCATTTCTGATTTAGAAGGTCTCTAGGAATAAGAATCTGATCTAGGCTAAAAAATATACCATAACCGAAGTCTTGGAAACTTTGGCAAGCAAACTCTAACCATAGAGTTAGCTCAAAATAGACACAGTCTACAAATGTATACGTACACTTTGTCCTTATAAGCTGTGCCTTCTCACCCACTTCACAGAGTTCACTCCAGAAGAAAGCTAACAAACATGTACAACTATCACATTCAGCTTTTAAGTGAATTAGGATAAGTAACAGTTCTAAAGGACAAAGATCTCAACAACATGAAACAATAAAAATTAGTGAAATGTAGAGAAAATAAATTTCCATTTTTCATCTTATTTTGAGGTTATCCATGTTCATTTTGTGCATTCAAACATATAGGCCAGTAAAGTTCTGTTGCCAAAATTACAGCCATTTATGGATTTTTATAATGAAAGAAACAAAGCTGCTCAAGAGTTATAAACATCTTGTTTCTTGCTTAATTTTTGAAATATAAAGGTAAATATACTCATATACCAATGATCCTTGGGTTTAAAAAAGTCGGGCCTAAAAGTTCAGTAGTCTGCAACGATCAGAAGGACTGGAAGAAGAGAATTAAATGTATAGTACAGGCTGCAAGAAAAAAAATCATTACTGTAACTTTAAAAGCAAAAGGGATCTTATTGAATTAGTAGTGTGTCTTTTTTTTTTTCCTGTAGTTTCTTTCTAAGCTGGTCCTCAAAACTCCTTCAGCAGAGGAAAGACAAAAGGAGGAAGAGTTCTGAGTAAGATTAATACAAGCACTTAAAAAAAAGGATTCACACAGTTTTCAAGCACAGGAAGATCTCAGCTTACTAATGTTGAAATCCAAACCTTATAAGAAATATTCTGGCACAATGTTAACTTTTATCTGAAAACAGAAAATATGGCTGTGTATTTAAACACATAACTTTGAGAACCCACCCAACAAGAAATACACTGATTCCACCCATACAGTGCTTCATATGTATGAGAAAACCAAAAATGTGACAGAAACAACTGAACAGAGAATGTGTAGCTTGAGCTATACCTGAGAATGTGTCTCATTCTCTTGCAGCTCTCTTTTCAGTGTCTCATACTCTGTATTCAAGTGTTCCATTATTTTCTTGAAAGCTTGGCTACATTTTGTTAATTTTTCTTTGTCATCCTGGAGTCTCTAGTTGGAACAAAAACAATATAAAACAAGTAATAGACGAGTCAGCTTGCTGTGGGTTACAGACAGATTATTTTAATTTAGCTTTTCAAGATGCTATTTTTTCTTCCTTTTGGAACAAGGCCATAAAGGAGTCACAAGGCTTTTCTCTGCCAATGTGTGGTATATCCTAAAGATAACATTCAGTGTTAGGGTCAGGGTTAGTCTTAGGCTTAGACTATCATATATGAGCACAAGCATAAACACTGATGTTATGAATTTGTAGGATATTTATCACATGTGCTCTACACAGAGTTTGTCTTAGAGCAAATACATGCAGGACAGATTTGTTTGTTTGGGTTCTGTGATTGTATGTTTAAGTTCACACTTAAGTCATAGGTTACACCAGAGAAGTTCAGATGAATGACTAAAAATATATGGAAAATTCTGTGGAAGTAAGTTATCAAAAGGTATCCACATGACAGCTTGCTACATGTACCCTGTTAAAAAGTCACGTATGTATGCAGAGAAGCATTTGAATTCATTTGCACTGGTGTATAATTCCTGTTCACCTCCACAAGGTGCTCAAAACCACACAGATTCTGGATAATCCAAGGTTTCATTCCTTTCATTACCTTCTTCTTCTCCTCTCCTGATGCTTTCAGAGCTGGCAAATTATTATAGACCTCCAAATCCAGTTTTGTTTGTTCAATTTTGTCTTTAAGAGAAGCCAGTTCATCAATCATCTTGCCTTCCAAGAGTTCCATCTTCTGTAGGTCCATCTGCAGTTTTTGACTCTCTAGATCACCAGATACAGAATCTCTAATTAATAGTACTCTTGATTTCATAATACATTGCCTGGTACATAAAGGTTTATGCTATACTTAGGCAATACAAACAGCTCCTGTGTATCTTTCTGATTTTGGTATTCATAGGGATGTTAATGTGAATGAAAGAAAAAAAATGTTCACTATCATCCTTTAAGTTAGTCTCCTATATCACAATTATAATTCATTAATGAAAAGCAAAGAACATGTGGTGATTTTCCATGTCAGTGTGGTATTTCTGTTCTAATTTTGCTTCTAGCATTGGTCGATTTCAAGTCTTAAAACAGTAGCGATACCTTACAAAAAGTTGACTGCTATAACGTAGACCGTTGTAAAAAATTATTTTTGTTAGTCTTTTAGAATATTGTTTTTCTTTATGCTACTTGTTTATGATAAGAGTTTTATTAAATAGCCAAATTTGTTTTAAACATTATCTCTGTACAGGAAAACACTTCCATACCTCCACAGAATACGAACTGTCATAGCTTACAAAATGAGCATGTGCTACAACATACAGCATTTACTTCTGACTATCCATTGAAAAGAAACAACAGAGATGTAGGTAATTAAAGGACTTAAAATTCTTGTTTCTTACTTGGGTTGTAATGTGAGAGATGTTAAGACTGAAAGTGTTCAAACATGAAATGCTAAAGAGAAGACACAGTAAACCTAGACAAAAATAAAATAAATCTATATAAAAAAATAGAGATGCTGCCTTCCACACTAAAGGGCCTAAGGAAACACTTTCCCTGTGTTTCATAAATGCCCATAGTTTTCATTTCGAAGTTCCTGGTATTGGTCAATATCAAATCCTAAAACAGACCACAGCTCGACT
>VWZY01013701.1:75404-89390 GCA_013399075.1 Chloroceryle aenea | reverse complement strand
TATGTATATATAAATATATATACTAGTCTTTTTAACTTCACCCAGGAGTACCAACAAACTCTATTTCTCCTCTGGGATATATAGAAATATTCATCACCACTCCTCAGATCCCTTCCATTGTACCAGCGCAAACATCTGTGCAGCTACACAACAAACTGAATCAAGAAAATTATCCAGATGAGAACTAAGACAAGAAAAATAAATAAATCAAAATACACTAGGTTTCTTTTTCCTCTCTCAGCTGGACCGGTCCTTTGTTCTGGTATGGTAGATGGTCACAAAACATAGGGGTGAGGTCACACAAGCACAAACAAGTGGCAGGAACTACAAGAGGCTGGATAACGTCCTTCTACTTAATAAGTGCCTTCAACTATAACATTACTTGATCTAGAAGAGCTTTTAATGACAACACGACACTACACACTACCTACTAAATCATCACTTCGTCATTCACTGTAAAACTCTGGGGGCTTTCTGTTCACTTGCTTTCTTCACTCATTTCACCAATGAAATAACAATCCTTCGTTTTATATTCTACTTCACACAGAAAAAAAAGTTGACTGCCAAACTGTTAACAAAAATCACTTTAAAATGTATGCACAAAAATATCTACTAATTTATGACAGATCTTACAATTCAAGATGTGATTCTCTGCAAACAAAAAATTGCATTCTTGAACTTGTAGGCTGCATGTTTTCTAGACTAATAAACAAAGCACTTAGAGGAATGTGGGAATTAAAATCTTTTGTGACAATTATCACTCAAAGAACAGATACATGCAGTTATGAAAATATTAAAAGGCAACTAGCACAGAATTTTTAGCTAAATCATTGCCAAAGGCACAGCAATTTTCAGTGTGCTAATTTCTAGAGAACAAATCAACATTCACTAGGTTGTCATTGAAACAAAAGCATTGCACAAGATGAGCACCTTACCCTAAATGATAGCCCCTTTCTCTCTCATGCAACAACACTCTTGATCCATCCACAAATTTATCTTTAATATGAATCAATAAACTGAATTTACTTTTAAGCAAAAAAAATAATGACTTCCAGTAAGTAATTTAAGCAAAAATTTTAAACCAAGCTCCTAGCAGTTATGCCAGTGATTGCAATTACCTGAGCTCAATGAAAAAAAATAGGAATTAGAACTTTACCACTGACTCTCAGGAACAACCACAGCAGCAGCACAAAGTTATTTCGATAAGGGGATCAACTAGAACAGCCTACTGGGAGAGGGTGACAACTGCCCAATCGCTCAGACAGTTTAAAGCATTCCTGGAGAAAATACTGTCAACTATAAAGAAGGAAAAATTCCTTTGCTGGCAGCCAACAAGTTATGTAAACTGTATGCAAAAACAAAGTCATATATCTCCACCTACCTCCTCCATCTCAAAGGAGTCCTTCTGCTGCAGCATTAAATTCATTATGGAGGGGTTTGCAAGAGGAGCGCAGGGGTCTCTACCTGGTGATGCTGTGAACAGCCTTTGTGTTGGGGTGCTGCTGTTGGATGTACTGGAACTGCTGCTGAGGCTTGGTGAGTCCAAAAGATCAGATTCTTCACACAGTCTGTCCTGGGTGCTTGCCGACCTGCTGCTTTGCACATCTGCTGAGGGCACAGCACCCTCTTGCTTACCATCAGTCCAAGTAGGAAGGTTTGCAGGTTTATGTCTGTCTGCAGCCTTTGTCTGATAGATACCAGCTATCTCCTCCTTTACAGTAGCCAGAAAAGAAGGACAGTCTTTCTTTTTAGAGTATTTTGGTAATTTAGATTCATTTTTAACATCATTTTCCTCACTCCCTGGTTCAGCTGGACTTTTCCCTTTTTCAACAGGTGAAGGAGTTGGGGAGCTGCTACCATCGGCTTGCTGTGTGCTGCACAGATTGAGCTTTGACAATGTCTTCATTAACCGGCTGGCTGTATTGCTGCGATTTAAAGGGGGAGGGCTGGATGCCTCTTTGCTGGAAGACACTGAATTCATACTACCAATTTTCTGCAAAGGTGTCCCAGAGACTTGAGAATACAAAGAAGAAAAAGCATTGGCCACAGTAGTAAGCACTTCAATCTGACGAAAACGACCTGCACAAGAATGAAACATAAGGCAAAGTTTACAGGGACATTTGCCATCATCACATCCCAGACCTATTGATCCATCGATCCACGATAGTTTTAATTCTCAAAGGCAGCTCTTTCTTCATACCTGAAGAGGGACTTTTCATCATAACCTGTGCCCACCCCAGTTTCCCAAATCTTCTCCTACTTACATCAACCCAAATGTTGACTTAACACTGCCTAGTCCTGTAACATGAAAGTGATACCACACGGTATGAAAAAAAAAATAGAAGCCTTTGCAAGAGTCTTTACTAAATGCACAATAACATGTAAAGCTTGCACAAAGTAAAAAAGGGACACAGGTATTCAAGTTAATTTACAAAGTTCTAGGAAGAATAGTTATTCACATTACTCTCTCAATCTACAAAAGGACATTACAGCTATGCTCTCATTTCAGCAACCCTCATTACTGACCTAACAAAGCTCCTCTCCAAGTCAGTAGAAACACTGGCCCAGATTTCAGCAATGACAGAAGCAGGTTGCTGAAAATCCCACCCAGATACTGAAGAACACAAGAAACAGACAGATACTGCTACTCATTTCAGTGCTGTAAAGCTGCAGCAGAAGACAAGTTTAGGAGAGATGGGAAGGATACAAAGCAGAAGGCAGCGTAACATACAGGATGCCCTTCATTTCCTCCCCCCACTATAAACCCCTTCCCTTCACCTGAACGACACTCATGGTCACTGCTTGCCATATTTAAGACCAAGAAACAGTTTTATTAGGGTTTCTGAATGGAATTTGGCCTTTAGTCTGTAAAGAGGGGTTACCAGAATATTAGATATATACTTTGGATATTTTAGATATTTCTTTTGGGTTTATGTACATAGTTCAAAAACTTTGCTTCAAAAATGTACTTACTTGTTAAAGCAAAATTTGGATTTTCCACTTCCATGCGCTGTATTTGGGCATTCAAAAACACTTTAATATCTATCCCTCTGGCAAATGATGATGAATTAAAAAATCTTGCTGGAATTTTTGAAGCAATATCTGGTTCATCTCTTCCAAACCCAAGGTTATAGAGCACTTCTTCGGGATCTTCCTCATAAAGCTCCAGTAATTCGGAAACACTAGACAAATGAAAAGATGTTTACTATCTGTTTGTCTCCTTTTAAGACCCAGTCCTTTCTGTCCAACTGCTAACACAGCCCGATAACGATAATCAGCTTGGTCTGTTCAACTTTTGACTCCTACAGCTCAGCCTACTTCAGGAAATAATTGCGGAGATCTCTGCATTTGAAATGTTGGTTCCTATCACCACAGCCATTGGCCCAGACGCATCTCAGATCCAATCCTGTAATTTATAGTCAGCCCTTCTTCTGCAGAGCTCTGATTTTAAAATGTTAGAATTTCAGACATTTCTAACAATTAGACCCATTTGTTAGTATTTACTGCAAACCACAACTGAAAACAAACAGCAGTTTTTCAAGTAATCAAATGAAAATTCCCTTCTCAGTTACAAATGCAACAATGCACATAAATCAAGCCAAGTCCATTTAACTGAGGAACAGAAGGAGTAAGTTTTGCCAGCAAAACGCAGCCAAATTCCACGGAACTGTGCCATGACCTTCAAATCATAGTACTCTTTTACCTTGAAACAGTTGCACTGCTTTTTCCAGACCCGGAGGAGTTCATACTTCTCCCCTTCTGGTGGAACTGCAGCCTCCTCTCCTTCGCCAGTACACCATTGCTGTCAACACAAACGACGACAACCCCGGTGATAAACCCCTTTCATTCAGGGACTTGATTCTTCCATCTCAGAGGAGAGCAAAGCCTCCAGCACTGATGCTGAATTCCTATTTTCCCCCCTCAGTGTTATCTGGTTTATATTAGCCATGTCATTTATTGAAATACAATAACAAAAGTGAACCCTGGGATGCCTCAGTAGAAATGTACATAGACGGTAAGAATTTGAAGTCAAGTGCAAGCTGAGAAAACAAATCCCTGATCTCCCCTTGATGCCCCACCCTCCCCGATCCCATCCTCCTCCAGTGAAGAATCCCAGCCTCGGGTGAGCTGCCCTGCTCTGACTTTTCCTGCCTTCCCCATGCTGCTGCCTCCTCCAGCAGGGCCATCCCTATGGCAAGGCCACCACCTCGCCATGCCTTGGGTACCCAGCTCCCTCTCAACCTCAGCTGCCACCCACCAGCAGCATAAGGCTGTGAGCTGGCTTGGAAGTGGCCAGGCAAGCTGAAGAGGTTCCAGGATGGAGGAAATGGAGCAAGACAAGCTTCAACGCAGGCTACCAGCCAGTTTCTTTCCCAATCCCAAACTATTTCCTCCCCGCATCTGGAGAAGCCGTCTCAGCATTAGGCAGTACCTTGGGCTCAAACATACTGTTATTGCCAATCTCCCTGAGGGACAAAAACTTCCCAGGGTGAATTTTACTGTACAAATCCTACACCACTGAGAAAACAAGGATGACAGGTTTCACCTAAAAGCAAATTTACATAGCCCAGCTCAGGAGCAGTAGTGAACATGCTGCCCACATGGGCTGTGTTAGCATTTGCTAAAATCAAATTTGGGTTTTAGTTTCAGTACATTTTATTTAGAAGCTCTCCCTGGAAAGCAGGAGCCTCTCCTCTCTTGGAAATCCTTTTTTTTTCCCCAATTCCCAAAGGGCATTAGCTCTGAAAGGTAAAACTAATTTGCCCTTGAAATTTCTGAAATGGTGAGGGATCAGTGAAGCAAAGAAAGTAAGTCATACTAAGTTACTTAGGTTTGTCATTTCACTGTTTTCCTTCTGCTAGCCCAAAATCTATGTCAGGTCTGCTGGAAGAATCAAAATCTGCATTTTTTCTGCATCTCCTAACAACTGTTACTGTGTTATCTGGATCTTTTCCTTCACTCATATAAACAGACATGAGCAGAAGAGCTTTAGCTCTGAGGTAGCCTCTACAACTTCCACTGCTCCCTCTCCCTCCCACCCTTCAGTACAAATATTTCTCTGAAGTAAACAAACAAACAAAAATATATTTACCATGTTTCCATTTGGGTATCACTCCGTAGATGATTAGCTGTAGAGAAACAAGAAGTTACACACATACCTCTTAAGAATTACATTTCCTGCAACCAGTATGAAAAAGCAGGCAGTGAGCTCATTTACCAACAGTGCCACATAAACCAGATTTTTCTCTCCCTATATAAATGTGATTGTCAAGGGCTTTAGTATACAGCTGATATAAAGATGATCTGGTTTATTGAGGCTGTTCAAAAATAGAGTCTCTCATGGATACATATTTACATACTGTCATTAATCATATTAACCTGAAATTTAACATGCGGTAAACTAGTAATTGTTATATGAACAATTTATTGCTTTGCAATTGAAGACACAATCACCAGCTGCAGGGCTGTTCTCGGGCAGGAAGGGGAGGAGAAGCAGCAAGCACATGAGGATTGTTCCAGCAGAGAAAGGACATAAAAAAGGCAGATGGACCAACAGCCAGGTAATGAGACTACATTTGTTAGTCTTTTCATCAACATGGACCACGCTGAAAGTGTGGCAGGACCCTGGCTGCCAGCGCTGTGCAATCTATGGACAGCAGTCAGGTGAAGCTGTGGTGCTTATGGGACCAGTGGCCACACTTGGAGTCGAGAGGTCTCTGGAAGGAGGCCATCTGCCAGGTACCAAGTGCCCTCTGCAGCTGGATCCACCCAGCTCCACATGAGAACATCCCAGACAGTGCTACTCTTTCAGAAAATTAACACTCTATCAAGTCAGCCTCAAATATGGGTTCCCCAAAAAGGCAACTCAACATTAACAAACTGTCTCCAGGGCACGGGCAAGGAGTGTGCATATGTTCCAGCAGCCCCCAGAATCAGCTACAAAAAACAAAGTGAGGTCAACCCCATTGTCGGGAAAACATCTTGACTCATTGTGCCAGAAGGGTACAGTCAGCAACTGAGAGCACAACACAGAAACCTCACAACCTCTCTCTTCTTTTCAGAGGCATCATGAAGAAACTTAAATGTATATGGAACACAGATGTCACAGCACTTTTTTTAATATTCTTGCTTATAATACAAAAGTAAGCCTATCTATATGGATTAGCTGGTCACTAGCTTGAACAGCTAAACCATGGGTTTTAACAGCTCAGAAGGGGGCTGGGGTTACACGACCCAGCCCGATGCGCTGAGTGGCATTCACACAGGGATCAGGCTTGTATCTGGATTTAGTCGGTCATGGACACACAAGGGCAGGCCATTCACATCAGCCTCAAAGGGGTTGCCTGTCCAGCAGCGCACACAGTGCTGCTCCAAGCATCTCTGTTGTCCCCTTGTTCTTGGATGGGAAGCAAAGCCCAACAGAAACACTCATGTCTTTACCCAGGAAAATCTACCAGCAATTCTGGTATTGGGACTTTTCCTATGCAAAAAACAACCTTCTGCCTAAATAATGCTAAAAATAACCCAAACCAAACCAAAACACGCACCACAGAAATCCTTGGGAATGGTAAGGGGGGAAAATTGAAAGGAGTGACATGTTTTTAAAGTACTGACTCTTGTGTTCTTGGTCATATGCTCAGAGTTTAGATTATCATTAAAAAGAAATTTTTCCTGTGAGATCTTTGTACTTCAGGCAATCTAACAAGAGGAAAAGACTGTCAGAAAAAAAAAAAAAATCCTATTTAGTATATTGCAATAAGGGACTCATTTACTCTTCTCCTTCATTATCAGATTGAGGTCATTATCAGATCAACAGTTTTCCTTAGAAGTCTTGAATCTTTAAAAAAATAAAGATATTTACTTCCTCCAGGCCCTGTCCCACTACTTTGACACTGCTGTCAAGGCTGCTGTGGAAAAAGGGTCTTTCTACTATACAAGTTCTGACACTTTGCAAAAGCTGTAGTTCAAAAAGTGTTGAAACCTAAGTGGGGAGAGTCCCTTTTTATTTTATTTTATTTTTTTACACTGAAAGCAGTTGCATTGTTTTATATCCCCTATCCTGCAGAAGATAACCTCATGACCTGTTTTGTGAGACCATTATTTGCTGATTTATTTCAAGATGCTGCTGTTAGAACAGGATCCACAGTGCCTTTGTTTGCTTATGGACACCTCTAACCCATAATCAACACCGGCTAGAAGTCCTTTTCTATAGAGACCATCAACAGTCACCTCTCCTTCCCCTTAAAATGGGGAAGAGAAAGAAAAGTTAAGCAGCTAGCAACAGCAAACTGTACATTGTAGCTGATCCAAACTACTTACTCAGCTTTGGTGCTTTTCATTTTTAAAGGCACTTAGCCCTTAATGAGTTTGCCTCTTGGCTGACAGAATTTCATTCCTCCTTTCAAAAGCCCGCACTTGCCACTCCCAAGGGACTCGCTGGAAGTGAAGCATGCACGGCTGCCAAGCGTAACCCATGGACAAGACAAGCAAGGAGGAGAAACCACTTTCTCACAGCCCCATTGAGTGCTCCAAGCTGTGCTGCCACTGTGGGCATTAAAATGAGAGGGCAGTAGCAAATTCAGGGCTGCCTCTGACCTTCAGGTTAGACCATAATGTTTAACACTAGCGATAGTCTAATAAACTCAAAAAGCAAATCTTCCTGTATTTTAACATGTGCTTCATGCTGGTGTTCTAGCCAGCTTTATCAACTGCCTTTGACTGGAAGGGAAATGNGCCACACCCACCTTCAGCTCCCAGGGATAAGTCATCTTCAAAACTTCCTCCATTTCTCACCAGCATGCCTGAAAATGTATAGTTAGCAGTTCAACAAATAGAATGCTGCAGTGCTTTCTTTCCAACAGCTTAACTAAAAATATTAGCAAGACATTTCATTTGATACAACGGGATATAATCAGACTGTATTTACAATTCCTGCATTAGTCATACAGTAAAAACACACTAAGAAGTGAATTTTTCTACATTCTCGAATGGAAATTTATTTTGAAAGAGAACAACTACAACACTGCTTCAGTTTTGTGCTCAGAAACACCCGAGTCAACCTGCAACCAAATTAAATGCAAGTGGGAACCTGGAAGTACCACCTAACATATCTGTGCATTCTGCTGCTATGCTATCTATCCTCCAGAGATCTTACCAGGCGGATCCAGAGTCTGAGTCCAGCTTAGGCATTTGCCTCTCTCTCCTTCTACCAGATTAAGAGTTGAAGTGAAGGCTCCAGGCACAGCAAGTAATTCCTCTGCACCCTGTCACTACCTGCACACTCTCGCTGTACTTTGAACTTTAGTATTCAGACCTGCTCAGATAGTAAAATTTTTAGGTGTGGCAACCAGAATTATTAGAGGTAGAGACTGCTTAATGCTCACCAGCCCAGGGAGGAAATTATAACCTCCCCGTTCTGCATAATTTGGGGTTTTTTTTAGGGCTTACTAAATGCCCCAGAAAGACTTATTCAGGATCTTTTCTTCCTACTCCAGTTTCTCAGGCACAAATGCTTCAACAGTGAGAATAACTCAGCAACACTGACTAGGCTGTGCCTTGTGTCACTGCTATAGGGCTGAGGTCTCAGGTGAATGTCCACAAAAGCACAGTTCCCAGCAAAAGATATTTCAGTAGGTAAATACCTTCCTTACCCTTCAGCAGAGGATTGCTTTGCTCATCCAAGGAGGCTCCCAGAGGCGTTCTGAAACCACAGAAGAGATTAATTCTACTTTAAAAACTTGCTGCTTCATGTCCTTCCTTACAGTGTGTAACAAGCTTGTGATAGCAGCAGTTGTCCCTCCCTCCACCCCCAGAAAGCACAAACATCTGAGGACTGGCAATAACTTCCTAAACAGTCCCCAGCCCTCTGAACAAATATGCCTTGTAGGGAAAAACAATAAAACAGGTTAATAATAACTGCAATGCTCGAACACCAGCCACTGGCAAAGCTTCAGCATCAGCAGCCCTCTGTCGAGGAAAATAATGGGCTTGTCAGCAAAACAGAAAAAATGAGCAGGAGTTGTCAAACATACTAATTCAATCTCATTTATATGACAAAAACTGATGCCATTTTTCTACAGATTTAAAACTTCTTGGAAAAAGGGGTGAAATTATGTATTTGGTGATCAGGTACGAAATAAAAATCTTAACAGCTGTGTTAGCTGTCACTTGCCAGTTCTGATATTTGATAGACTCTTCATATTGGCTCTTATTTGGATGATCCCTCCAACTACTGTTCCCTGAAGGACAGAGGATTTGCTGAACTTCACAGTGCCTGAAAGGAGCAGCAGAAACCACAAAAATGACAGGTCCAATCCTCCTCTGCATTCAGGCTAGGCTTGTTAACACCAGCTGGATGTTTCCACATCTTCTGTCTGAGACATATGTAACCATGGCCTATTAAGTAGTCACTATTAAGTAGTGCAGCATTAACTCCCAAAACCCAAAACAATTTCATAAATATAATAGTCATAAAGAAGGGGAAAGCAGATGATTTATGTGCCAATATTATGCATGTTTTGGTTAGTTTTTTAATTAGACAAACATATAAACCTGTCCAAAGACCTGAAAGTAAACAGTGCTCTGATACAGTATTTGTTTTGGTGCCATGGCCAAATTAAGCAAGGAAAGTTTGCATCTGCTTTCTAACAGACCTTACACTTATTTTTCTTTCCCCTCTGAGAAGAGTTCACTCTTTCCACACACAGCCTGCTGATGGGGAGCAAGTTCACTTCAACATGCCTTTTGAAAAGCAGAGCAAAGCCTCACTACAGTGAGAAGCCAAGGCAAGGGGCCAGAGTATACAGGTGCACAAGTGTGTTTCGGGTGACAGGACAGACTGATGAGGCTCAGATCTCCTGGGCTTCTGAGTGTCTGTCCTGTTAGGGTATGAAAAACGTAGGGCATATTGTCTAAACCTGTCACGCTACAACAAGCCTTATGTTCTGAGGTAATAACTATGCTGGTTGTTTACTCTCTGGCTTTGATGGGTGCGCTCCCATCCTTCTCTCTCTCCTTCCCTGCTATTTCCACCTTTTCGATGCAGAAACTTGCTGGCAGTAACTTTGACAGCCAAGGTCAGTGCTGCACAAACCGGCTGGCAGAAGCTGGCATTTTCTTTCAGAAATCTTCACCTCTATAGCATGTTAGCAGCTACCAGAAAAGCAGCCCTGTCAAACACCCATCCACTCCCCTGTTTGGACTGCTGCACACAGACACAGCTGTGTTATACCACTGCCTTTGAAAAACTTGCATTTAAGAACAAAACACAAGTTTAAACAAGGGACACATATCCACAGAAAAATCCTCTTGGACAACAACATGGACAGCCCTGACTTTCTGTGCCAGGCTGATTTTCACCAGTGAGGCCCACAAGCCAGCTTGTCCAGCTCTGTCTCCAAGTAGCCCTGGGCACTCAGGGACGTTATGGTTGAGGGACCCTTCCACTTGCTTGACCCTCGGCACAAGATCTCCCTGCTGATGGCATACTACAGCAGGTCCCCAGCACCTCCCGGTGGCCTTTGCATAGCGGCCAGAGAGCAGTAGCACAGAGGCCAACAGCAACTGGAGGGCAGCCAGAGCAAAGAGCAAGTAAGAAGGTGTGTGTCTGGATTAAGGGATCCTACAGTTTTCCACTTGCATTCACTTATTTATTATTGTGTTTTGACATATGCGGCAATAACTCCTCTCAAGAACCTCTACAAAGAGCTGAATGAACTCTCGATGCTCACACTGCCATGGGATGTAGGTACTGAGCAGGTAAGAGGATTATATGCAGCCTTGAGGCTTCCTCTCATTCCAGAGGTTTGTTTCCTCAGCTACCAGTTGTGGTAGGGTGGTCTTCAGGAACAGGACAAGGGTTTTGCACTGTGCTGTGAAAGTGTTTAAACTGCAGCTCTTAAAGCCTTAAATGGGCAGAAGCCATGTTTATTTTAAACCTGAAGCAAAAAATCTCTTCTTTCTGAGGCATTTCAAGAACTTACTTCCTGCATATGTACAGGAGTTGGCTCCTAAATACCTCCTGCATCCCCTGTATGACTGGCAGAGCTTAAATATACTAAATTGAAATAATATATGTCACTATAGTCAACAAAAATTTCTTCATTTCCAACAGCATAATACAGACAATTGTGTTTTCTGTCTTAGCTTTACATGAGTTAAAACAGAAAACCTTTCTTATTACTTCAAAATGGCTTTTCAAAGTACTAGGGAGAGAGAAAAAAGATGCCTTTCTCAAAGGCATGCCCTTCCCAAAACATGAATGAACCAGAAACTCTGGGTAACAACTGATATTTCTTAAGCCTCCATAGTCTTATCACAGTGCAAAATATATTTGGGGTTTGTTTTTTTTTTTCCCCTTTTGTTCTGATGGTGGGGTTTTGTGTTTTTTTTTTCAAAAGTGTCTACCAAGTTAAATAGCATGGAATATTAGGAACCTTCCTTCCCTCCTCCAAAGCAGATGTGAAACAGAGACACCAAGTAATAAGAGCCCCAGACCACTAACAGGAATATCAAAAGAGAGCTAGTAATTCTTTTTATCCATACTAAAACACCATTGATGCTTTTCGAAACAAACAAATGAATAAATTTTATAAGCAGATCTATTTATGCAGTAGGCTGATACTAAGGGTTTGTGCTGCTTGCCAACTCAGACCAGAAAATTATTTTATTCTGATGTACATTTCATAAAATCTTACAGAAACTCAGAGAAAAAGAGAAGGACTGCTTTTAAAAAGTAGGTAACAGAGAAAATAAAGTACTGTAGCAACTGAATGTTGACTTGTAGCAATGGTTGTATTTTTGCGACAGAGCTAACTTCTACGAACAAGGTTGTGAGACAAACCAGAAATAGAAGCTCAGTCTGTGCATGCTGCCCACACTCTGTAGCAATCAAAGCTCCACAGCAAAACCAGTGTTATTTTGTTTAATTTTCAGGGAGGACAACACTTGTAAATTTCACAACAACTGTGGTTTTTAAGTATTCTTTTTTAAACAAGACTCTGTAATACCTGTAAGAGCTATTGTGTCATCTGTTAATGCTGTCCTCTTTCCCTATATCATTATCAAGGGACAATCAAATCAGTTCAGGTTTTCTATACATAAGATCACTTTACAACAGTGCAAGCTGAATATTCTTTATTGCACATACTAGCTACTGCTCACATCTATATTAGATACAAAACATCCAAAACTATCCTGCAGTTTTAAAACACAAGGAACTGTGCACAGCTTCAGGCAGCTGGGATCACACCTCTCAAATACAAACCATACATGCACGCACTCTGCGCATCACAGTCAGAGGCTAATTCCAGTCTGAATAGCCTCATTTAAGAGATCTTTAAAAATATATATATTTTATCTTTCTGAAGAGAATATAAGATTCTTCCAAAAAGATTTACAAAAGTAAACTTACACTTTAAAAAGACTTCTCTGGATGGGCCACAATGGGTTTCTCAAATGTGCATTGATTAAATTTGCATCTCTATATTAGCAAAAGGATAAAATCATCCTTTATTTCCTTATGTGCAAACTATGCAAATAGAGTGTAAAATAAGACTCCCATATTTTGGGAATCAACTACCAGAAATGCAAACACATTCCACAGGAGTGTTTGGTGGCAGCTTTAACAACAGTTACCAGAGCACAGGCATAAAGCTGCAAGATTTGTGTTATTACTCAAGTTGTGACCATCTATTAGATGTCCATACTGTCAGTTTTCAGTTTTGTGATCTTCCTTAAGTTCTGTACAGAAATGTTAAGGATCACAGGGCCAGGGAAGGCTCTAGACAGAAATCCCAGAGATATGCAGAGAAGTGGCACTGTAGCAGGAAGAATTTCTCCATCAGGGGCCTCTTCCCCCTCCACTCCATTTTTTGTCCACACTCAAAAAAAAAACAACTTCAGAAAAAGTACTGAATTCATAACACTTCTTTTTTAAGGATATACTTTTAGACATCAGGACACCGGATTACATGTAAAGACAGAAAAATCTCCCATTCTGGAACAACAGCCTGTCAGGTCTGAACATTGTGTTTTAAGCATACAGTATGATTTCAAGCGTCTAGCTGCCAACATTTCCCTCAAGGCACAGCCTGGAACAATCTGAAGAAAACTATACAGAGGACCCTGTAGCTATGAAGCAATCCACACTTCAGTTCGAAGAGTAAGTTCAGTCATCTGCTTGCTGGATCAAAAGATCACAAAGGCACAGCTAATCTCAGAGGTAAATTTTCATCTTAACATAGCTGCTTTCAAAAATAGAAGGAAAAACAGAACTATCAAGTAAGGGAGGTCTTGAAATGTTATTGTTAGCTACTTGAAAGCTGACTGTTAAGCTTGTCCACATCAGCTCTGACTCCAAGGGCTGCTAGGATTGAATGAAGAAAAATCACAGCTGCTACCAGAACATGGCATTTATGCTTTTATGTGGCTGAGGATGGAAGAAAAAAGTAATGCCATCATCCTGTTTGTTCCAAACACCAAGAAAGTATTTTGTAACAGCAACAGAAACATGAAATATATATATACCACATCTCAAGTTCAAGATAGCAGGACATTGAGAAAGACTTGGATAATCAAGTTAGTCTAAATTGTGCCATCACTCCTAAAGAACCCTAAGCACAGTGGCCATCACCATAGAAGCAACATTTCTTTATCCTGCAGCAAAAAAACAGGCAAGGCAACAGGGACAGATTTAAACCGGAGCCCCTCAGTGAGAAACAGATGAACTTCCAAAACAATACTACTTTCCTTAGGGTCAGCTGAGTTCCTCCCTTAGCAGCTGAAAATACTTCAGCGTCATTAATGAGACACCAAGGAGAGAAGAGGTGTAAAAAGGCAGCACTTCTCTAACCATACGTACATATGCTCTGGCTTCCCCTGTAACCCCGACAATAACAGAGGGTCTTTATACTCAGGGAAGGCTCCTGACGGTGCCAATGCCAAACACCTCTCCAGAGCGCAGAGATGCCCACGCTAACCCACGGG